>JARFIW010000848.1:2692500-3154409 GCA_036346225.1 Platerodrilus igneus | reverse complement strand
AAACTTAAGTAAATCGAACGGTTTTGAAATTCGGAGCACGTTGGGTGCCAAATTTTATGTTACGGTATTCTGTGCAGACAAGAAATAAAAGTAAAGCAAGCAAAGAAAATCGCCTGCATAAAATGCCGCAACAAAACAAGGGGAATTCAAAGAATTAATGCCATACTAGCTGAAAGGGTTGTAGAATTGGGTTGGTCACAGAAAAAAAATTAGGAAAACTCAGGATATAGATTTATTACAAACCTTTAGTTAACAAACACATTAAAAGGAATATTTACAAAAACCAAAACAAATATTTACGCCCTGTTAAAACATGATATGCACGTAAACGTCAACTCGCATATAACACAACATTCCTCCAGAATATGCAAGTATACTTACATAATGTTTCCAGCCCTGAATAAATACAAATAAAATTAGACCATATATACAGTAATGCAAAGCTGTTTACCTGCTATTTACCTAAATGCATTTCGTAACAAAACCTAAAAGTAATAGTGTAACCCTAAACTGAAGTAAGTTTTATGGACAACTAAGTGCTAAACTTATCCTAGCTTATATTTAGTAAACACGTCGTTGATGTTAGCATTTCCTAAATCTTAAGTTAAAGTAGGTAAATTTCCAAATTGCTTCAATGCGAGCTTATGTTTATCTTAATTGTAACTTAAAAAACACTTACTTAATCACATTTTGCACAAACATGTGATAGTTAATTTAGAACTGGAGCCTGTAATTTATCGTGCAATAAAAAAAAACAAGAGTACTGTTATGGTTATCAACCATAAAACAAATTAACTAGGTTTCATGTAAACCATCAAAGAACAGAGCAATCCTACCTTAAGTCAATTTGTGTGCCAAAGAGGAAAAGCGGCGTTCCGAGGAGACTATTCGTTTATCTGCAGTATGTACCCTATCGTACATCACCAGCCTGCCTCTAGTACCACCATAACAGATCTGAAAGTGTGCACTTTCAATTGTGAACAGTCCAAATACTTCTATGAAACAATTTCACTGGTTACAGAACATTAGCTAATTTTTGTCTTTATAAAACCAAAGCAAAGCAATACCTCGTAAAAGAGAGCATCTTAAGTAACATCGCGACTTTTCAGATCTCTTCAATGTGAAAGGACGCTACATAGTAATCATCTCGTCCCCCACTCAACTTGTATATATAGGTGGAGAAAAGCCACCAAATGGTATCATGTTTTCCCTTCAAAAACATTTCTCATTGACCAAACAACCACCTAGAAAGTATTCTCGGATTAAAAGCACAAATAAGAATGGCCTCAATACAACAAAAAGAATTCCATGAATCATGTCTGCTTGAAAACCTTGCCTGGTAGTATCAAAACAATGTCTGTTAAATCTGTTAGGCATATCTGTAACCCACATTGCAAGATTAAATAGTTAGGTGTATGACAGGTGGCCTACAACCTGTATAAATCTCTTTTATTTGTTTGTCGTACGAGGTAAATCAGGAGTGGTCTATGCCCACTCTCATGATCTCCCTTGAATTAATAATCAGAGTTAGCCATATCTTGCTAGGGGTTCCTTTTTGTAGTGTTGAGTCCTCATTGTGGGAGGTTCCGAGTGATACGCAACACACCAGGCCGATCACCATTTTTACTGCATTAGTGCTAATGTGTGATCTCGACGGAATTAAGCTTTACTAGCGACTTCAAACGCATTTTTGGTTTTACCTAAAAATTTTTTGCCTTCAATTTTCTTTTTCCAAGAATGGCATATTTTAAGATTTTATTTTGTTTGGTTTTGTCGCTTGGGCAATTTTAGGACTTCGGGATTTTAGTTCATTTTTGTTTGGATTTATGGAAATCATTGGTATCATTGAAAGTTTCTTGATTTTGGTAATTAGTAAATTTTGTTAATTCTGTTAAGGATTTAGTTTGAGATTTCGCGAGTAGGTTCTATTATTAAAGTTTTAGAATTGTTTCCAAGATGGCTGAGAAATTCCGCGTCAAGTATTTGCTTAAAGAAGAATTAGAGTACGTGATGAGGATTAGAAGTGTAGTTAGTCAGAGAGCAGTGGCTAAGAAAATTTTTTTAGCCACTTTGTTAGCCAAGGAAGTTAACAAACCTGCTTGTCTAATTGATCTCTCAGCATATTAGATAGATTTTAAAATTGAAAGTAAATAAACTAATGCTTTGATTGAGTCGGTAGATGCTGTTTTGTCAGAATTTGATGGAAATCCTTTGGATTCGATTTTTAAGAGAGTTTCTTCAAGACTGATTCATCTTTCTGGTAGAGTGAAGCATACAAGGCTATGTTTTGTTAATCTGGTACATAAAATTTTACTGTTGTCATAACGTTTGAGGATTGCTTTTGTGCAGCAGGCGCGGTTTTCTTTTGCTAGCAGTCTTTTTATTTCTTTCATCAGCATTGCAACACAGCATATTTAGTTCTATTTAATCTAGGTGAGATATATCGTGGAGAGTTGACCGCTCAGCCGTACGTTAGTCTAGACGAGACTCATAAAGAATTGGCCGCTCAGCAGAACGTTAGTCTAGACGAGACTCGTGGAGAGTTGGTCGCTCAGCAGTACGTTAGTCTAGACGAGACTGAAAGTGAGTTTGTCGCTCAGCAGTTTTGCATCATTCTTTAGGTTGGTCATGATATAATTTTTTTATTATTAGTTATTCTTTGTTCTCTATCTTGCTAGTGTAAGTTTGATGATGAAGATATTTTTAAGTGGTTCTTGGTAAATATTTTAAATTTTGTGTGCTTTTGAAGTTGATTTACTGATTGTGTTTGATTGATTAGTCGATTGAATGGTTAGTTTTAAGCTTGGATGTAATTTAAAAAATGAATATTTACTTATAAGTATAATTATTCTCTTTTGGTGTAGTGTCCAATGTTTGTTGAGTCATTGCAATCCCCTTTTGGTTGAGTGGTTTTGTTTTGGTAGAAGTTGTTTTGTGGAATGAAATTCGCACTAAAATTTGATGTCTGAGTGAATACCGTTCTATAGTGGTGGAGATCAGTTATATTGAAGAGGTTGATTTTTGGGATGACGTTTTGACACAGGCCAAAGAAGTTTAGTGGCTATTTTTGAAAGTAGGTTATAGTTGTAGAGTAGATGCGTGGTTGCAAGCGATGAGTGTTTGTACCATGGGTGGTATTGTTAGAGCATGATGTTGCGACGGTCGTAGGTGTTGCGACAAAATGAGGTCACGATTGGGGCTATGGTCCCGATGCACTGATAGCAAGGCAGTGCGGTGGCTAGACTTAGCCGTAGGAGGGGGTGGGCGGCTGGCTTCGTAAAGGGGGACCTTTATGGTTAACGGTAGCAGGTATGGACGCCAGGGTTGGAGCCGCTACTAAAAACCTAGAACCTTGATCCAAGGGTTCCGAACAAAGCACAAGGCAAAGCAATAGCCTCCCAAGAGTCCCAAAATCTCAATTTCCTTACCACAATAACAAATCTCATAAAGCCAAACTAAGAGGGATTAAATACACAATTTAATACATGCGACAAAATTACATGGATTACAATGCTGAAATAATCACAAAATAACCTGTAAAGTAATATAATGTTAAAGCATAAAATATTTGCAGTAAATGAAATAATAAATGGTAAAAATAAATTTATTTGCAATAGGCAAAATAATAGATGGCACAAACGGTTACTAAAATAAACAACATGAATAAGTAAACGTCTTAACTATGTAAAACTATTGCACAGGGCGGGTCCCGATCCGCTAAAATTTGTGTTGATTTAGATGTGACCCACTATCGGGCACTACACGTAGCATGTAATGCTGCAGCAAAATATTAGGGGGGGGGGAGTATGTAATAGTCGCTTTGGTATACCAACACAGATCTGGTTTCAATAATTAAATACCATAATAATAATAGAAGGGGGTTGCATGGAATCATAGCGGAAGGGGTTCCGTACCCGTTCAATAACATATGGACTGTATTGAAGGCAATATAGCCAAAAAGAGAAAAAAATGTCGGTGGGGGAAGTAAACTACACTGTACATTTACAAAAGCTAGCGACGAGTATGAATAGGCGTTATTACTATTAAATACAGGTAAACTTTAAAACAATACTACATAGAGGTGATTAGGTATAAGCACTTAAATTAACATGGGTAATATTCGCACAAATACTAAGTGATGGCAATGGGGCTCTTAAAAATTGTTGCGTCTTGAATTAACTTATTTGTATAGCTTAATTTATAGGTAAATCTTTTGTAAATATAAATTCCAGAACACCCAGTATTGATGGTATAAATCGAAGAAATAAATAGTTGAGTAAAATATGAGTGCAACCCTATTTAAACACTGGTGATGAATGAATGAAAAATCTAACTCACCCTGTATGGCTGTCTAATAGTACCTTAACCAAGTAGAGGCGGGTCCAAGCACATCTGGGCCTTGATATCTATGGCAAGTAGCTTTAGCGGCCAGGACAGGGGTATATCCATCAACATCAATTGCAACAGGTTCCACACGGACAAAGCGTAAGATCATCCCATAACCATCAGGCTCCACGACAAAACGCAGCAATCACAAAAAGGGGGATGACAAACAAATACGAAAGAGCTAAGCGCTATTTCGAAGGAAAGGAGGAAAGAAAAAAGCCGCTGCAAAAATATAAAAGATAAATTAATATAATCACAGGGTTGGCTACTTACGTTCTTCGGCTTAATAACTAGATGATAAGATTGACTAAATCAGGTATAAACAAGAAACACCTTTTTAACAATGAGTTAAATAACTTCAACGCTAAATGCATGCAAATCCTCCAATTTAGGCGATTCTTAAATTAAACAACTCAAAACAGAATATACAACTACATTTTGCATAATTATATCGTAAAATGCCATTATCGAAGTAAGTCAACGTTCGTCTGCCAGTCCGAGGAATCGAGATAACAAAACTAGTCGTACGGGCAAGGTCGCACGTAATTAAATAACAGGAGATTTCTAATGCTATACTAAGCGTTATAAAACATAAGGCTAATACAATTGAACATTTAAAATATAAAGGACGTTAATTTGAACGTTACAATGTTTCTCCTGATGTCTGAGAGGGATGCATTTTAGTGGTGCCGATTGAAGTATAACTTTTGGGTGTTGTAGAATATTAGGTTGGTGAGACAACGTTGCTTGTATAAGCATATAAGATTTGAGTTTTGCTTATAACCAAGGTATTTCTTCACATTTAGATTATTAAGTTCTAAGAGTTGAAAACGTTCTGAGGTTTTTTGTAACCTAGTGTTCGAAAGGTTTTCTAGGTCCTTAAGTGGATATACAGTCTAAGTTAGTAGAGTGATAATATAGTAGTATGTTCATAGAGTTGTTAGGCTTTTAGTGGTGGATTTTCGTTTGAGTTCTAGTAGCATAGTAATTAACTAAATACTTTTGGTGTAGTTTTGGTTGCTTTAAATTTTGACCCTCCCGTGTGATGTGAGAGATGTCGGACTTTTGGATTTGACTTTTTACATTTATCGTGTTATTTTACTTATTGTGTCTTTCTGTATGTCTTCTCCTAAGACGTTTGGTACCCGTAGTTGCCCACACATCTTGCTCGTTATGATAATTTCTTTATCGGTCAAATTTTAGGTTTATGAGCCTTAGTGTTTGTTATAATATAAATTATGGGTTGAGAATTTAGATGAATAAGGTTAGTTGGTAAGATTAGGAAGTGCTATTGATTGAAGTCTCACATACTACATTATTGGTTCGTAAAAAAAAATCTTTGTCTATTTAAAGTGTCATTATCCTAACAATTTTTTCTATTAGGAGAGAGGCCGTGACACAGAAATATTTTCGGATCGCTTTATTTTGCCAATTTCATAATTCCTACATGCTTGGGATCATTTATTATATACTAAACACTTCATCAAAATTAATATAAAAAAAGTGCTTAAGTTATTTATTATTATGACCACGTATAATGTGTTGTAGACGTTCAGTTTATAAATTGCTCTCATCTAGCGTTCATGTTGTTTGGTATTGTAGCCACCACCACGTTGCTATAATTCAATTGCAATATTTGTTTGCTAAAACAACGAACCGAATATTCTCGTTTAGTTACTCGGAGCGTTATGATGTAGAGAGTGTTTGTTAGTTATTTTAATTAGTCTCGATAGGAATGAGCGTAACTAAATTCGAAGTCCCTGTGGCAAAATAGAAATCAACAGTCTTCCAACTAGGGAGTCTATTCCTTGGGTAGAGCTATGAAGAATGGCCGTGGGTTTAAATAAGTTAATCTTAATTCTTTTTAACTTCAAAAACAACAATTGGAACTGACACATTACTACATAAAATAAAGGGACGCCACCAAGTCCTAGACTCTAGATAAGCAAGGAGTACCCAAAGGGAAACTAAGAAACTCTCAGAGAAAAATAACTCATTCACTGTGAAAATGCAGGATCTGAAAGAAACAGTATTGTTAAAACAAATAAAGGACACAAGAGATGCACTCTTGCTACCTTGCATTGTTAAAAGAAACAGGTTATAATAGATATCATAAATTTGAATGTAAACATTAAAAGGAGATTTAAAAACCAAACTTCTTGGAAACACTGTTCAATTAATTTATTATTAAGTCACAGCTAGTAGTATCACCTTTTTTTAATAAAATAGATTTAGGAATTATAGTTTAGTTTGCCTATCTTGGGTGCATTTGCCCGAAATAAAACAGATGGTTCAACTTGTGATTTTTCTTTAATTAATCATTATTCTCTTTTGATCAATAAATCGTTTACAAAAATATACAACAACTATATAAAAGGTTGTTTAATCTTTTAGACATAGGCATAAAATGGAATTTTATATAAAAGCACTATTATTATAACATAACCTCAAATATGTGCCTTGATATTCAGATCTGTATACCTTGGTTCACAGCCACTACTGGTATCTCTAATTCAAAGTTAAGAGTATCTATCATGCATAAATATTAGAACTACTTGGCAAATATCACTTTAAAACACAATACTTTCTTAATTCCTGTTGGTATAAATGTGTAAATTTACTTGAGGATCTTCATTCCAGATAATAAGCTAAACGACAAATCGCATGGTACGCATAATGTAAACAGTAAATGTTATTAATACTATTATTTCAAACAGCAATTTTCATTGCAATCATCATGTAAACAAACATTTAGGTTAACGTACTCGTTTAAATATAAACAATGACTCATTCACAAGTTCGAGAGAAACAGCTGTTCCAGGTCTTGTACTAAAGCTAATTGCTTACCTTTGATTGTTAAGCGTATGATAAAACGTCACAAGAAAAATACCTTACTGTCGCCATATGTTCTGACTTACGTTAACTGAACAAGCAACTTTTCTTTCACGAATTTTCTGGAACTGCAACTAATGAAGAACTTAGATGATCTTGCAAATTACCCTCCTCCGTGGAAATAATTCTTTATTAGAATTAACTCTCGTATTTCACGAACTACCAAACTAAAACGGTCTACATAAGGACGCCATGTTTATCCTTACAAACTAAACAAGACTACGTAACTTCTTAAGAGCTTAAGATCAGTTTCTGAAGAGCGCTACAAATCAAATTATTTAGTTTTAAGTAATAAGTAATTTTACCTAATTACCGTTAAGAGGGAAAAATAAAACTTTCAAGTGAATTTAGAGTTTAAAGACACAAACTCAATGGCTATTCAAATATCGCTCGATCGGTGTCTTTCAAAGTCCATCCTGCTGCTATCTCAACCAAAACACGAGAGCAAATGATAACGAATTCACGATCAAACAAAACAATCATATATCGTTTGTCATTTTATGCATAGTTCTAGCAACCATCAGTTAAAGAATGAGTCTTTATTATTTATTTTAAATAATACTCGACTCGTAATTGGATAATAAGGTAAACGACAGAATAGCAATTAATATTAAAGAATTAATTTGGAGATTAAATAAGTGTCGCATTAAATATAGTAACCAAAGATTATACGCATTTATGAACCTCAGAACGTTCAAATGGAAATGGCGAATTGCATTCCACATGTGGTCTTAGTTGGGTTGCTCAACCATGTAGCTGGAGCTTAAAGAATCAGTTTATCAATGCGCATGCTAGGATCACTTAAAAGCTTTAAAAAGTTCATTAGAATATTTTATAATATATTTGAAGTACGTGAAGTATATGATACAAAGAAACACTTCATTTTATACAAGGATCAAGATACCTAGTAATTTGTATGGAACGTAAAGGATTTCAAAAAAATTTTCATTCTACACATGGTTCTATTTGAATAAGTAGCAGTTAGACATATTGTCGTTAGTTTGGTAACTGGTTGGATCTCACTGTTCACTTTCAACAGGTGATGCTCTGACATCAAAACAGTCCAGCTGTTTGTCTGCACTTTTGGTTTGTACGAAATAACTAAGGTGGCAGTCGGGTAAGTCAGAAAACTTTTTTATTCTACCACAGACATTAAAATTCTTTGTTTCTCATTTTTCTGTTAAAAGTAATCATTAAGTTCTATTATAACTTAGAACATGTGTAGAAGTAAAATTCTTTATGATGCTAAGTTAAGAGCAAACAGCGAATGCTCACTGAAATTTGGAAAAGCTTGTTTTGCTTTTAGTGAAATTTGATTTGCTAATAAATGCTTTAAACCTTAGGGATAAATTTTAGAGAATTTACATTTTGAGATTAATGAAATAAAGAAAGTTTGTAAACTAGTCAGATCTGAATAAAACTTTGTAAATTATAAACATAAATATTTTTGCTGATCAAATTATTGATCACCTTGAGATATTATGGTGTTGTAACTATTTAAAGAAGAGAAGTCTAATTCATTTAATTTATTTTGTGAATGTCAAAGTTGCATGATTGTTTATACTTTGTGTACATGAGAGAAAGTTAATTTTGATAATAGAATTATTTTGAATATTACCAAATCTTATTTCCAGATGCGTTAATCTTGTCTAAGGTGAACAAAATTCAGATTATGAGTTACTCTTTGGTAACTGAAGTAAGTGGTGCATAGTGGAGTACGAATAAATAATTGAAATGGTAAATTTTTGGACAAAAAATTATTTTCAGGAATCAGTAGTGCTTAGACTAGTGTCTCATACTAGTGCTTTATGGTTTTCAGTTTTATTATGCTGTTATATGTTGGCCACTAAAGTTGGTCTTTGTTAGAACTCATTAAGATGTTTCCTTTTTAGGAACACTTTCATTGAATCACAATTACATGTGCTTTGGTGATCACTTTTTGGTTTGGAAATTTTTATGGTCCAAAAGTTTCTGCCTTTCTCTCAGGGCTCTCAGTAGCGAGTTTATTAAAGTTAGTAAACGCCGTGGCGCCCTTCTTTGTTTGTCGTACGAGGTAAAGTAGAATTGGCCTATGTCCATTCTCGTAATCTCCCTTGAATTAATAATCAGAGTTGGCCATTTTATCTTGCTAGGGGTTTCTTTTTCTACAGCCATTTGCCAACCAAGTAATATCGTGCTTATTTACAGCAACCTGGTTGAGATTTGCTTGGACGTCAATCCTTTTTGTAGTATTGACTCTGCATTGTGGGAAGTTACGAGTGATACTTATCCCACCCGGTCGATCACCATTTTCACTAATTTTTGTGCCAATGAGTGTTATTCATAGTTTTGTCTACACTGAAGCCTAACAACGTGGAGCTAGAAAACAATTTTTGCTTACAGTATGAGAACTAGCAGCAATAAAAATCAACCAAAGGAAAGGAAACTGAAAGTAGATCAATAGAAATGGAGAACCCAAACCAAAACCAAAAACCTAAAAAACGGCACAAAAAGAAAATAAAACCAAAGCCAACAGTGTAGGTGTGTGTGTGTGCATGCGTGTGCATGTATGTGTGTGTGCGTGTGTGTGTATGTGTAGGTGTATGTGTAAGTTTGTGTGTGTAGGTGTGTCTGTGTGTGTGTATGTGTGTGTGAGTGAGTGAGTGTGTGTGTGTGTAGGTGTGTGTGTAGGTGTGTAGGTGTTCATGTATGGCTACAGAAGTGAGCGTATGAACATGTACCAACCTCCCTTCTGAGAATATACTCCCATGTGAGAAAATGCTCAGATCATAAAACCATTACCTTCTTTCTATTGCATTATTTTAAGTCAATATGTCCAGGTTTGGTGAAAATCTAAAATATTCTCACTTGGGAGCTTAGTGCATACTTTTTAGTTTAAGAAGCATACCACCAGGGCGGCGGCGCTATCTGTCATTAAACACTTTTACTATTAAAATATTATTACGTACGCGTTACTCTTTGATTCATAGTGACACAGCTTAGCCTTGTTGAGTTGAAAACTGACCTCCGTTATCATTCTCGCTGTTAATATATGGTTGATATCCCACTTCGTTTGTGGGTTTGGCTTACAAGCCCGTCGCTAATCTTAACCAATAAGGTCTCTCTATTTTCTACACTTAAAGTGGTTTTCTGATGTAACATTCTCGGCCTTTCGAGTAATTGTTGTTTGCTTACATATGCTTCGTTATCTACCACGTGGTGTTTTGAGAAATATAATCGCTTTTCCATATTATACACAAATACCTGATGCAATTCGACTTTCAATTTTCATATATGCTTATTTATTTACGCATTTTTAATTACCTTTACTTATCAAAAATTGTTAATTGTTTGTACGCACTTACGCCACGCTTCTTTAAGTTTTATCTATTATCTCCGTATTATCATAACTGATTAATTCGAATCCTTTTCAATGTGTGTTTAATTATATGAACTATGCTTCTAAATATGCGTGCTTCCGCTGAAAAATATCGTTATTTGCCTTACATAAAATTACTAAAACTCTATATACCGAGTGTTAAATATCTGTTATTCACCTAATGCATGAATTACTTATTTCTATGCTAACTATTTACAAACTATCCCAATTACTCAATTTTCTCCTAAATAAATGCAGTTTTCTGCTTCCTATTGTGATTTCTGATTACTACATGACCATTGCTATAAAATACACCCTTAAACAACCCCTTATCACAGCAATATATATATATATATATATATATATATATACCGGTGTAACAAAATAGGTGTAAAACATTTCAGGGGGTGATTCCTCATTGTAAAAGAGATAGGGTCTTTCATATAAAGAAACTTCATTGGAGCATCCCTTGTTAAGAAACAGCCCCTTAAAGGAGGTATATAAAATTTGTTTTTCATTTTTTTACAAACACTAAAAAGTTACAAAATTGAAATTAAGGTGACATTTTTTACTATCAAAAATACATTAACTCAGTAATTTATTTGGTATACCCCATGGTTGTAAGGAGTGGAAAACGCAACCCCTAAAATTTATTTCCAATGTAACTTTTTTTCTTAATATTTGTTTGCCATTTAAAAATTTATTTCCAATAGCTTATTTCATTCTAAACAAAAAATGTCTCTTGAATTTTTTGCCCAAAATTAACCAGTTTGCAGAAAAAAATTAGTCATAAATGCGAACTGGATTATTATTGTTATTTTGTAGTTACTACCTGCATCAAAGTATGATTAAAGATGAATAAACAAAACTAATTTATTAATAACAAAACATACAACATGTAGAAATCATAGTAAATGTTCAATATGTCCACCTTCAGTCATTACACATGCATCTAGATGTTGGCACATTAAGCCACGTATTCACTCAAATATTCCTGGAGTCTCTCTAATTACCCTGCACGCATCGATGATGCGGTTTCTTAAATCCTCTACATTGTGAACAGGTGTAGGATAAACCAAACTCTGTAAATAGCCCCAAGTAGAGAAATCGAGAGGATTCAAATCCGAGGATCGAGCAGGCCAATTCTGTGGTCCTCCTCGACCTATCCAATTATTTGGATATGTTTGAGTTAAATGCTGACGTGCTGCTTGACTAAAATAGGCGGGAGCCCCATCATGCATAAAAAACATAACCCTTCTGATACCACAAGAAACTTCCTCCAGCAGTACTGGATGCACTTCTCTTAAAAATTGAGTGCATGCCTCACCATTTAATCGAGGAGGTAGAAAATAAAGACCACTTAAATAATCCCCAATAACTCCGACCCACACGTTAAGACAAAAATGTTCTTCATGGTTAGCTTGGACAATAGCGCGAGGATTTTCATCAGCCCATATGAGGTTATTATGAAAATTAATAATTTTGTCCCGAGAAAAAGTACATTCGTTTGTGAATTCGATCGTCTTCAGAAAGTCGGGATTTCTTCTAATTATTTCCAGCATCCAATTGGAAAACTCAAGATGGTTCGGAAAATCTCACGATAACAGTGCCTGTACTTGTTGTAGATGATAGGGGTATAAGAGTCGTTCCTTTAAAATTCGAAATACCGTCATATGATCAACATTTAACTCGAAAGCAATCTTTCTAGTACTGCTAGTAAGTTGTTCTTCAACCAAATTAAGCACTGCTTCTTCAAGCTGCGGTGTTCTAACTTCTCGATGGCGACCACAATCCTGCAATCTTTTTTCGAATGAACTATATTCTTATAATCGTTGATGAAGGTGGGCAAATATTCTATGCAAAGGAAGCTGCCGTTAAGGATACATTTCAGCATACCTTCCACAAGCTTCTAACCCATTACCCTGCGACAGACCGTAAACGTAATGCATATCAGTCATTTCCGCATTTGTGTATGCCATTTTAATAACAAGTGAATTATTAAACTAACAAATTAAGAACAGAACAACGACACACAATTATTAATTCAATTTCAAAAATTTACAAACTGATAGCGTGATAACAATTTAATTGTCACTATCACTAATAGCGACCTACTAGATAAATTAGTTTTGCATTTTCGTCTTATGACGATGTATCTCTGTAGTTGTTTGTAAAATAATTTATTTCTGCAAACTGGTTAATTTTGGGCAAACAAATAATAAGACATTTTTTGTTTAGAATGAAATAAGCTATTGGAAATAAATTTTTAAATGGCAAATAAATAATAAGACAAAAAGTTACATTGAAAATAAATTTTAGGGGTTACGTTTTCCACCCCTTACAAGAATGAGGTAAACCAAATAAATTACCGAGTAAGTGTATTTTTGATAGTAAAAAATGTCACCTTAATTTCAATTTTGTAACTTTTTAGTGTTTGTAAAAAAAAATGAAAAACAAATTTTATGTACCCCCTTCAAGGGGCTGTATCTTAACACGGGATATTCCAATGAAGTTTCTTTATATGAAAGACCCTATCTCGTTTACGATGAGGAATCACCCCCTAAAATGTTTTACACTAATTTTGTTACACTGTTACGTGCCAAATTTGGCACTAAACATTCCTTAGTTTAGTTTTGCTGGGCGGGAGTTTTCGCGCCATAAATTTGAAAGGCTTGTGGCGCGTGTATTTCCGTCATGTCAGAGGGCGTTTGCGCCAGATCGCGCTGACGCGAGTGGCGGGAGAACAAAAGTTTCCGAGAGACGCTGTAACGTGGCTTTTTGCCTTGGAACTTCGAGTGCAGTGGTCGTGTCTGGTATCGTATCTTCATTTTTTATTATGTAGATTTCCTTTTGCTTGTCTTTGTTTATCTTTCCCTATAAAACCTGTTCATTATCGTTCCCGCTACATACTAGGAAAGAAGACGCAATCTGGATACAACCTGGGAGCAACCCACGACCGCCGTCGCTAGTCGGAGCCATTCGGAAGGACGCTAGGCGTACCCTCCGTTAATTATCTTGAAGGGGGCCATCAGCAGCCCTGATGGACGTTGCAGACGCCATCTTTAACTTATCCCGTAGGAAGCTGGACCTATTCATGTGAGTATTTGATTTTACAAACTGTTTGCGAATTTGATATATTCCGTCAATTGCGCGTTTAAATTTGCATATTGTGTGACGTCATTGACAGATGGGCGCGCTAAAATCTGTATAAAGATTAGTGTTACCAACTGCGGTTGGGTCACTCATAGCGCGCCGACGGTTATGCAATTCGAACTTTTAAATGTAAGAATTGACGCCTCAACGTGTTTTTGGTTGTATAGGAACTTCTTCTTTTGTTTTATGGCTTTATAATTATTAATTAACGATTATCTATAGCTTTTTCATTTAAAACAAAACAAATAAATATAATTATCTAATATTTTAATATCTATTGACCCTAAAATCTTATGTTGGTGTTTTGGAACCCACCAGTTTGCTTGAGATGTCAAAAACAGTTGTTATGGTAACTGAAGGTAGACGGCCATTTTGATATTAAAATACAGCTTCTGTTTATAAAATATGTTTTAATTTAATGTTCTTCCAAGTTTAAATATGGTGTGCTTTTGTTAACTTCAATTATATTATTTAAGTGAATAGTTGCTTTTTACACAGAACTATAAGTTTTTAGGAAGGATCAACAAGTTAACCTCTCTTTTGATTTACACAAGTAAGTATATATGCATAAATAAATAAATAATTAAGTAATGCATGCCTTAAACATTGTTTATTAGAGAAATTATCTATTTATATTAGATTAAAACATAACCCTTGCTTGTTTTTCGACTTTAAAAACTGTTTTTGAAATCGTAAATAAACACTGTCTTGTTTGATAACATTTTAAAGGAATTTTCTAGCAATCTAGCTCTTTAGTTATGATTTTCAGATTACGTTTAAAGAAACCATATGTTTAAAAACATTTAACGTAATGAATTGCCCTTTTAGAATATCTTTTAAAAACGTTAGAGTAACGGAATCTTATTGTATTTGTTACATAACACAATAATCTTTCTTTCTATAATTTGGAGTGTTTTTTATAACCGAAATCGTTAAGTATAATTCACAATTATCTATATATAACAAAATTGCATGTCGAAATATAGATTTTCTATTAACTTGAGTTTTTAGCGTGTTTTTTAGTGCTATATTAACTTAACCGTGATATATTTCTTTCATTAAATACTATCTTGCCCTCTTACACTTCTAAACGTGTTTCTTTAGTGATTTAAACACTTACCGTAATTAAACTTAAATACTATACCTTACGAATGCCTTTTTAAAAGAAGTTTTTACCTTTAAATACATTTATCGTACAAAATTGAAGTTAGTTGTACCATTTGTTATCTTCTGAATTACTTTAGTATCGTATATCTTGTATATTGTGTCTCAAATATTTTTTTTTCAAAATGAACATTACACATCTTAAGTCTTTGGAGCTGATTTACGAGATTGAGTGTAGAAACACTACGTCTGCCTCTAAACAAAATGATAGACGATTACAACTTAAAGCCATTCTAGCCCAGGAAATGAAAGGCTTACCTATTTTTAAAAAAATTGTTTCGAATTTGGATCAAAACGTATCTGAAATCAAGTTGTCTCTTGACGATATTACTAATATAATAAACAAAATAGACCCCGGCCTAACTGATATTGAGTTAAAACGTTTAGTTTCACGTATCACCCATCTTAAACAGCGCATAGAATTATTGTGCTTATATGACAATGAACAAGCAAACCAAGCTAAACAAACTTTTCTATCAGATATCTTATTACTTGAAGGAATCGTTCTTGAGAGACTCAATCCAAACGCAGACACAGATATATCTTCACCGTTATCAAATCTCGTAATTTCTCCAGCTCAACCATTAGGGAAATCTATACCTGTTTATAAATGGGGTCTAACTTTTCAAGGTTTCGACTCTCAAATCTCTTTAATGTCTTTTCTTGACAGAATTAACGATTTTAGAATTTCTCTAAACTGTACCAATAAGGATTTATTTGTTTCAGCGGGTGAATTGTTTTCCGATTCTGCGTTAATCTGGTACCGGAACATTAGAGATCAAATTTCTACCTGGGAGGAGTTAGTTGCATGTTTAAAACGAGACTTCCTTCCGCATGGTTATATTACCGACCTTTGGAACGAGATACGAAATCGAACCCAAGGACCTGACGAAAATGTAATTTCCTTTATTACCTCAATAGAAGCCTTATATAGTAGACTTGATAACAAACCTTCAGCATCTGAAATTATCGATCAGTTACATAGAAATTTAAATCCATATTTTTCCGAACGTCTAGCGTTACAACACATTTCTTCCTTAGCTCACTTTAAAGATTTATGTCGTTCACTTCAAGAAGTGAAACTCCGAGTTGATAAATACCACTCCCCTCCTGAAAAACAATCTGGCCTTTTAGAACCCGATTTAGCGTGTCAAGTTCGAGCTTCCCATAAAGTATCTACCTTTAATGTTCCTTCTACCGCAACAAATAACTCACTTACCTGTTGGAACTGTAAGAGAAATGGACATAACTACAATGTTTGTACATACCCCAAAAATATTTTTTGTTATGGCTGTGGTCGCGTAAATATCTATAAATCTAACTGTACGAATTGTAATCCTAACGAATCGGGAAACTCTCGTCGAGATATTCCTACTCAGGGCGTGAATATCTCAAGGAATCAAAATCGTCCTCAACACCAATCATTCACCGGACCCAGACGTCAATAAACTTAAACCATAAAACTACCTCTAACGCTGTACCTTTATTAAATTCATCTAACAATAATATCGCTACTGTCAATGTACAAAATGCCTTACCTTCATTAGAAGAATTATGTTATACCACCCCGTCTGAATGGTCTAATTGGCTACAAACCGTTAATTCCTTTTACCATAAAAAGTCTGCCGCTTTACAACTTGTTAAGAAACCCTTTGATAATCGTCCACACTTACCCATCTCGATTAGTTCCTTAAATGTAATAGCTTTATTGGACACAGGTTCCTCATGCTCCCTTATAAATAACGAAAGTCTACAGCAATTATCTAAACAAAATATTAAAATTCAAATTGTTCCCGAAAAAACTTCCATAAATTTAGCTGACGATAATCAAATATATGTAACGGGTTCCCTTAAATTAAAAATTCGTGTAGAATCACTTGAACGTGAGGTTCCATTTTTGATTGTCCCTGCATTAGCTTATCCTTTCCTACTAGGTGTGGACTTTTGTAAACTTTTTAATTTGTCGCTTTACTTCCAGGATTTTTCTTGGCAAACTTCTCTTAAAACAAATTCCTGTGCATCTGCAGGAATATCTAATAAAATTTCTCTTACTGATTCACAAAATGTAATTCTTAACTCTACAATTGACAAATTCCGTAAACTTAATACCTCTGAACTTGGTTGCGTTACTACCGCAACACATGTTATCTCTACAGGTGATGCCCTCCCTTTTAAGCAACGTCAATATCCGTTATCGCCTGCATTACAAAAGCATTTGCATGCCGAAATAGATAAAATGTTAGAATCTGGTGTTATCTCTCCCTCAAATTCACCCTGGATGTCTCCCGTATTATTAGTTCGTAAGAAGAATGACGATTGGCGTGTTTGTTTTGATGGCAGGAAGTTTAATTCCGTGACTGTTTCTGATGCTTATCCTCTACCAAGAACTGACTCTATTTTAAGCCGGCTTCGAAACGCAAAATTTATCTCATCTATCGATCTTAGACAAGCTTTTTATCAGATACCTCTCGACCTATCTTCTCGTCAAAAAACTCCTTTTTGTGTTCCAGGCCAAGGTCTTTTCGAAAAATAATTTTTTGCCATTTGGTCTCTGTAACGCACTACAAACCCTACAACGTACTATAGATCAAACGTTAGGTCCTATCTTACATCAGGAACGTGCCTTTGTATTTTTAGATGATATTTTAGTTATCTCAAGTTCCTTTGATGAACATATCGCCACATTGAATGAAGTGGCAGAACGCTTAAATGCAGCGGGTTTTAAGATAAACTGGGAAAAGTGTCAATTTTGTTGTTCGTCCCTCACAATCCTTGGTTTTATTATCGATGGAACTGGCCTACGAGCAGATCCTGCTAAAGTCGACGCTATTACTAAATTCAAAACACCTAAAACTGTTAGCAAAATCAAACGCTTAATCGGAATGATTAGCTACTATCGCATCTTTCTACCCAATCTTTCAACTATATCTGCACCCATTACCGCTTTAATTAAAAATAAAAAGAAATCCCAAACTATCGAGTGGAATTTAGAATCTCAACAGGCTTTCGAACAAATTAAAACATTAATCACTTCAGCACCTATCTTAATCTCACCCAATTTCTATGAAAAAATTTATATACAAACCGATGCCTCACTTACTGGTTTAGGTGCAATGTTGTTCCAGGTGAGTAATGGTTTAGAGCACCCAATCGCTTATGCAAGTCGTGCCTTAACTTCTGCCGAACAAAAATACTTAGCTACCGAACGAGAATTATTGGGCGTTATCTTTGGAATCGAAAAATTTAGAGGATATGTTAAAGGTACACATTTTACCGTAATTACCGATTGTGCAGCCCTCACTTGGCTAAATAACTTAAAACAACCCGCAGGTCGTTTGGCAAGATGGAACTTGCGTATCTCTCAATTCACTTTTGATGTTAGGCATAGGCCTGGCAAATTAAATATCGTACCTGATGCCTTATCTCGTGATGTTGTCTCTCTTAACATTCCAAATCTAATTCCTGAAACCTGGTATCTTAATATGATTAAAAAAGTTTCTGATAATCCCGATAAATGTCCTACCTTTCGTGTAACTAATAATAGATTATATAAATTTGTATCTTCTTCCCCTCACAAAATATCTAATATTCCCGAATGGAAACTTGTCGTCCCTACCGCTAACCGTAGTGAGGTCCTTAAATTATGCCATGATGATCCCATTGCTGCGCACCTTGGTGTTACAAAAACTCTCGCTAAAATATCTGAATTATATTATTGGCCAACACTAAAGCAATCTGACTGTCGTTATATTAGGAACTGTAAAATTTGTGGTTCTCATAAGAGCTCGCAAGACGCTTGCTCTGGCTTAATGGGTAACTTTAAACGTGTATCTTATCCCTTTCAATTAATATCGCTTGACTTATTAGGACCTCTCCCCCGATCGAAAAAAGGTAACCAATATCTTTTAGTTGTCACCGATTGGTTTTCTAAATTTGTTATGGTGCAACCCTTGCGTAAAGCTACATCTGCTGCTATAATTAAATTCCTAAAGCAAAATGTATTTCTTATCTTCGGTGTTCCTCAGATTATTCTTTGTGATAATAGGGCACAATTTATCTCTAAAGATTTTCAGAATTTCGTTAAGAGTTATAAAGTACAAAAAATTTGGTTTAACGCAAAATACCATCCTCAAGTAAACCCTACCGAAACAGTAAATAGAGTTTTAATTACCGCTATTTCTTCCTATATTGATTCAGACCATACTACATGGGATGAACATATTTTTAAAATTGCCCAAGCTTTGCGTACATCTAAACACGAAGCAACCCAATTCATTCCGTCATTTCTTGTTTTAGGAAGATATACCCCAATCGATGGGAGTTATTATGGTTTGGTTCCTGACGATATTAACGTAATTGAATTTGACGATAAAGTACGCTGGGACAAAGACCAACCATCATTACCTTCTATCTTTAACGACGTTAGAAAAAATTTGTTGAAAGCTTACGAAAAAAGTAAGGACCATTATAACTTACGTAAACGAAATATTTCCTTCGCCTTGGGCGAACAAGTTTGGAAAAGGAATTATGTCTTATCGGATGCATCTAAGAAATTTTCTTCAAAATTAGCTCCTAAATTCATCTTTTGTAAGGTCACTCGTGTCATTAGTCCCCTTATTTACGAACTTCAAGATTCTGAAGGAAAACGCCAAGGCAGGTGGCATATTAAAGACCTTAAGCCATTCTCTGCTGACCCAAATGCTACTTAAGTTTTTCACGTTCCATTCCCCTCACAAGTTATCTAATATTTTTTGTTCTCACCATCAATTAGTATCTTTAATTACTTATTCCTTCTCTTATACACCTACCTTTTATACGTTTAACTTATTTACCTTAAACCTTTTGCTTCTGGTTGACTTTTCCTTGACCATACCGTTACTTGTACATCATTTTATTCTCTACACCCCCCAATATAACCCTGTCGTTTTATTTAATTAATCCTCGAACTTTTCCTACAGCATATTATTTGGTTTTTAGTATTTTTCTTATGTCATTTAATTTTGTGTGGTAATTGTCGTAACTTTGGTTGCAATAACTCATTGAATTTTTATGATTGGTTTTAGCTGGTGTTAGAGTGAATGTTTTTCTTCTTTGGGCTCACATAGGACACACGCGGCCTATGCCATTGTAAGAAATAGTTCATATTCGCAGTTGCAAAAAGCTAGGATTGCCTATTCCATGTGTTTTTCCTCTGAATTATTACAGTCGCCCACATTATACTATATCATTATTTATTTCTTTTCTTACTAAATCACCATAACTTATAAACATTTTTTTTCATTGTTTTTTGTTGAACTTCGTGGTGAGGCGCTATCGCTTCTTATGGATATCTTATTAAATTCTCGGTTGTTTTAGCATATTGGGACAGTGTATCTGTATTTAATTGCGTATAATTAGGCATCTTTGTGTGTTTAGGGCGTTACCGTTTTAAAAACTTACCTTGAAACAGTTGGGTTTTTGTGTGATTGTATCTGTAATGATACTTTTAAGTTGTTGTGTCAACTTTTGTCTGATTTTCTTATCGTAGTGGATGCACTCGTTAGGAAAATGATTGTACTAGTTCTCTTAAGAGTCTAGTAAATTTTTAACGTATGACTTGTCGGATGAATATCGCAGGTGGTCCTTCAGACCGATCTGTGTTTTAACAGGGACAATTCTCTACCTTCTCTCGGACGCTTGTCCAAAAACTCTACTTTTTCGTATCCCGCTGTCTCCGTTTCTGCCTTATCTTTTCTGGACCTGTTCTCGTCCCGGAACACCCGTCTGCCACATAAGAGTGATGTTCCCTCACTCCGGGCCACTAACCACATTGGCTGGTTGAGTAGAGCTTTGCTATCCACCTTTTTCTGTCTCTTTTGCTCAATGCGAACCCTTCCTCTACTTTTTTTTACCTGGAAGTGTTTCTTATGCATTCCAAATACCTACCTCCCTCTTTCTACCGTTCCTATTTCTCTGCCTTTTTTCATTTCCGTTAGTCACCGTGTGGTTGCGCAGGAGGTTTTCACAGACACCCGGACCCCGTCTCTGGGAATCTTTCGTGAGGTCATGCGGTGCCGCTGTCAGCGCATGGGCACTGACAGTGAAGGTATGTATGAGAGTGTGAATGTGTGAGTGCATGAGTTTATATCTATGTATCAATATATCGTGTGGATGTCGGGTGATCACCTCACCGATATCAATTAACGCCGGGTGCAGGGATGCACCCAAATGCCTTTGCCGGCCCCTCGTACCGTTTATTGCAAACGGGCCTGCTTCACAGGTTGCTCTTTTTAGAGGGTACGAGAAATTCCCATATAACGACTTCACGGAGCCACTCTATCGTTATCTTTATCTATTGTCCTTGATAATGATTAAGTTAATATCTTTATCTTATTTATTATCTTTGATAATAACCTTAGGTTAATATCATTATCTTATCTATTAACTTAAATAACAATCTTAGTTGAATATCGTTATCTTACCGATTACCTATAATAATAATTTTAGTTAATATCGTTATCTTACCGACTACCGTTAGTAATAACTTTAGTTAATTTCGCGTTATCTTACCTATTATCTTTAGTAATAACTTTTGTTTAATGTCGCGTTACCTTACCTACTATCTCTAATAATAACTTTAGCTTAATATCGCGTTATCTTACCTAGTATCTCAAATAATAACTAAAGCTTAATATCGTTATCTTATCTATTACCTTTGATGATAACAATTTAAGCTTAATATCGTTATCTTATCTATTATCTTTAACAACAATTTGAGATCTTGTTTTATCTTTTTATCTTCCTAACGTTTGGTATTTATGACCAAACATGGGACTTATTTTTTCTTGATATTAAGTGAAAAAGCTAACCTGATGTAGAAATGTAATTTGTTAGGTTAGCAATGTAAGAATTTAGTAGGGTGGTACTTTTGGTAAATTTGTTGATTCACAAGCATGTCTTGGACAAGATTTGATGTGAATCGTTAGTAAACCAAAGTACCAGTAACAAAAATTTGCTAGAGTGTAGACTAACGCACTCTCATAAACATTTTTAAATTTGGGCACTTTTTGCCAACAAAGAACAGTTTTGATGCAACGCTAATTTTAGGTATTAGTGAGGTGAGATGGCCAGATAGTAATGACTTTTGAAAAGTTAATTATAGAATAATTACAACTTCTTCAACTAATGGACAGGCAGGCGTAGGAATAGTGTTAGGTAAAAGATTAGGGCATAAAGTTAAAGAGTACTTACAATTTAGTGATAGAATAGATAGGAAGTAGAAAAGGTATACGTGGATATAAATAGTATAGTGAGAAAAGTAAAAGGAGATGAGAATTTAATAGTTATGGGCGATTTTAATGCGTCAGTGGGAGAAGGTAGTGAGGTAAAAATGGTAGGAAAATTTGGGTATGGCAGACGAAATAATAGACAAGAAAGATTAGTTGAGTTTTGCCAGGAACATAGATTAGTAACTGTAAACACCCTATTCGAACAACATGTTAGGAGAAGATATACCTGGAAAGCGCCAGGTGATAGAGCTAGATACCAAATAGATTATATTTTAGTTAAACAAAGATTTAGAAACCAAGTTAAAAACTGTCGTAGTTATCCAGGGGCTGACATAGATAGCGATCATAACTTAGTTAAAATGAAGTGTAAACTAAAATTCAAAAAATTGAGAAAGGTTAAAAGAGAGGGATGGGATCTAGGAAAGCTTAATGATAGTAGGGTAAAAGAGGAATATAAACAAGTATTAGATAATAAGAGCAAAGAGATAGCTTTAGGAGAGAACGTAGAAAATAGATGGAAAGAAATAAAACTGACTGTACATGATACAGCAACACAGACTATAGGTAAGAAAAAAATAGAAGCGAGAAAACCGTGGGTAACAAAGGAGATATTAGATTTAATAGAGAATAGAAGAAAGCTTAAACCTTTCAGAGAAGTGGATAGTGAAAGTAAGCAAAAATATAATACAGTTAGAAATAAGGAAATAGGAAAAAATATAATGGTATTAGAAACGAAAATAATGAGCTTCTAATAAATAAAGTTGAAATAGCAGATAGATGGAAAAGATTTTTAGAAGACTTATATAAGGGAGACAATATGGATGAGTTAGAAAACGACCAAGAAGAGGATGTAGAAATAGGGTTCTCAATATTAAGAGAGGAATTTGAAAGAGCTGTTCGGAATCTTAAAATAAATAAAGCACCAGGGATAGACGATATTCCCGCAGAATTAATAAAATATGCAAATCAGAAAACTTTAGATAGATTATATGAACTAGTAGAAGTAATATATGACACAGGTGAGGTTCGAATAGATTTCGAAAAAATATTATTATCCCAATCCCAAAAAGTCAGGAGCTGATAGGTGTGAGAATTTTAGAACGGTTAGTTTAACTTCTCATGCTTCCAAAATACTAACAATAATAATTAAAAATAGAGTAGAAGCTTTGACTGAGAATTATTTAGGCGAAGACCAATATGATTTTCGTAAAGACAGAGGGACTAGAGAACCGATACTAATGATTAGGGTAATTATCAAAAAAAGGTTACAAAAAATTAAAAAGACTCATTTCGCGTTTGTAGATTTAGAAAAGCATTTGATAGGGTTAATTGGATTGTTATGTTCAGGGTTTTGCAAAAAATAGGAATCTCTCATAGGGATAGAAAAATTATTTACAGTCTATATAAAAACCAAAGCGTAGTAATTAGATTTGAAGAAATAGAAAAGGAAGCTAAGATTAGAAATGGTGATAGACAGGGTTGTATACTGTCTCCCTTGATTTTTAATGTTTATATTGAGGAAGCTTTAAACTTAGCTAGAGAGAGAAAAGAGATAGGTATTAGTGTACAGGGACAGAAAATAGACATGTTACATTTTGCAGATGATATAGCCATTATAGCAGAGTCTAGAAAAGAGTTAGGAGAGTTTTTAAATATTTTAGATGAGATACTACGGAGTTACTATAGTATGAGAATTAACTCAGTAAAGACAAAGATAATGATAAGTGAGTTACAGCCTAGTTCTAAACCAAAATTAAAAATAGGTAATACCGAGCTAGAGGAGGTGGATGAATTTTGCTATTTAGGTAGTATAATTACAAAAGATGGACGTAGCAGAAGGGATATAGTAGCTAGAATAGCTCAAGCTAGAAAAATGTTTTTAAAAAAGAAAAACTTACTATTGGCTAATCGTATTAGTTTAAATAATAGAAAAAGTTTCTTAAAGTCGTACGTATGGAGCGTTCTACTATACGGTAGTGAGACTTGGACAATTAAAGAAGTAGACAAGAAAAAGATAGAAGCTTTTGAAACTTGGTGTTATAGGAGAATGTTAAAGATTAGTTGGACAGATAGAGTAACAAACGAGGAAGTCTATAGAAGGATAGGTGAGGATCCCTGTATGTGGAAACAATTGAAGGTCAGGAGAGATAGAATGATAGGGCACCAGTTAAGACATGAGGGACTATTTAGTAAAGTCTTAGATTATAGACTACCAAATAAAAATAGAGTAGGAAGGCCTAGACAAAGCTATATTAGTCAAATTATTAGAGATGTAGGTTGTGAAGGGTATGTAGACCTTTTTAGACTAGCTCAGAATAGAAAAGAATTTAGAGCTACGTCAAACCGACTTTAAGTAAGTTCTAAAACAAAAAAAAAAAAGAAAAATAAAAATCAGTTAACTAAATGTCACCACGACATGACTCACAATTGGTTAGTGGTCTGGCATGTTGGTAGCGTTTCGCTGCTTAAGCCTTACCATAACATATAATTTAATAAACGTCCCCATTACATGGCTCACGGTTGGGTAGTGGTCTGGCATGTTGGTAGCGTTTCGTTGCTTAAACCTTACCATAACATAATTTAATAAACGTAACCATGACATAATTCACAATTAGGTAGCGGTCTGGCATGTTGGTAGCGTTTCGTTGCTTAAGCCTTACCATAACATATAATTTAATAAACGTCACCATGGCATAACTCACAATTAGGTAGCGGTCTGGCATGTTGGCAGCGATTCGTTGCTTAAGTCTTACCATAACATATAATTTAACACTTTTCCTTTTTGAAGCGGATAACCAGGTTATATTTCATTTCCTTATAAATGGTGATCATGTAAACATGTTAGAGTTCTTTAACAACCATCAGGTTGCTAATATCTATGTAGAGCCAACTGGATAGGAAAAAGATAGAAGGATATAGGAAGATCTAGACCAAACTATATTAAACAAATTATTAGAAATTTAGGTTGTGAAGGGTATGTAGAGCTTTTGAGATTAGCACAGAATAGAAAAGAAGTTAGAGCTGCGTCATACCGACCTTAAGTAAGGTCGATAGCAAAATGATGATGAACTAGGATTTAGATTTTAAGCTGTTACTGTGCTAACAGACTTTTTCTTTTTTTAAGTTTTTTCTTTTATGGCTTTGTCGCAATTGTTACGTGCCAAATTTGGCACTAAACATTCCTTAGTTTAGTTTTGATGGGCGGGAGTTTTCGCGCCATAAATTTGAAAGGCTTGTGGCGCGTGTATTTCCGTCACGTCAGAGGGCGTTTGCGCCAGATCGCGCTGACGCGAGTGGCGTGAGAACAAAAGTGGGGAGTTTCCGAGAGACGCTGTAACGTGGAACTTCGAGTGAAGTGGTCGTGTCTGGTGTCGTATCTTCATTTTTTATTATGTAGATTTCCTTTTGCTTGTCTTTGTTTATCTTTCCCTATAAAACCTGTTCATTATCGTTCCCGCTACATATTAGGAAAGAAGACGCAATCTGGATACAACCTGGGAGCAACCCACGACCGCCGTCGCTAGTCGGAGCCATTCGGAAGGACGCTAGGCGTACCCTCCGTTAATTATCTTGAAGGGGGCCATCAGCAGCCCTGATGGACGTTGCAGACGCCATCTTTAACTTATCCCGTAGGAAGCTGGACCTATTCATGTGAGTATTTGATTTTTACGAACTGTTTGCGAATTTGATATATTCCGTCAATTGCGCGTTTAAATTTGCATATTGTGTGACGTCATTGACAGATGGGCGCGCTAAAATCTGTATAAAGATTAGTGTTACCAACTGCGGTTGCGTCACTCATACCGCGCCGACGGTTATGTAATTCGAACTTTTAAATGTAAGAACACCCGGTATATATATATATATATATACACAATCATTTAACGGTACCATAAAAAATGTATTGAAGATAAAAACAGAACAGTATGTGTAATGGTTACTTTAAACATGAAGAAGTGACAGGTCATACAAAAACGATATTCAGGTAATACTAAAACCTATATTAAAATTTTGAGTCTGGACAGAATAGAAGTGGGACAAGGCAAACAACCATATCACACATTTGCAGGACCTAAAAAGAATTACCAATAATGACAACAAAGTGTGCTGGTATTGCAGAATGAATGATATATCAGATCATACAGTGTTCGAATGTCCATATTGGAAGAACAAAAAAACGAGGCTGAAAGGTGATTGTGATATAAAAATTCACAAAACAACACTAACATCAATGACACTCAATTACAGAGCGAAAGAAATTAGAATATAATTGATATGATAACAAGTTAAAGCGTAAGCAAGAAAATGTAAATGTAAGCTAAAAAATGACAAACAAAATAATGATTAGAAAATCAACAAACCCTATGAATATCAATCTCCTGAACTACTGCCATAAATGGTTCTAGGATGTTTTATCACAAGAAAGAAGGTGTAAGCGAATAACCACTCCGACAATTGAAATTGTTGAACTAGCTGGTATGTGAGGTTAATAAGATTTTACAACCCCAAGAGGAAAAATATGGATCAGGTTAAGTTGCTTGCTTATCCATATTTTTATTAAAATAAAAAATTTCCATAACCATACTGTGGTACTAAAAAGTCCACACTTTTTAAGGTTCAAATGATTGACACATCTAAACTCAAACTTGGGGACTCCAGTTAAAATACATATATGAACACTAAAAATATTCATCTTATTAAAAGCAAGTTCTACCAAGCACTTGATCCAAAAGTACAGTAAATGATTTTTCACGATCGTTTATAGGTAAATATAATGAAAATGTTTTAAAACAATGGGTTAAAGATTTTCGAATGTTAATTTGGTAAAATTCAAACCTAACACTCACCTGGTACAACACTTTCATCCTCTTCTAAGACGTTATCAAAATGGTCACCGAAAGTTTCTAAAACATTTTCGGTAGTTTTTTGAGTCATTTTACATGTTTTTATTTTCAGTCGTTGTTAAAGGTATATTTTGAACTCTGGTATTAGTATCAGTTCCATTACTAACATCCAGCAATTTTTAATTAACTTTTTTATAACTATTTTCAGTAAATAGTTTTTTGCGGGCTGTTTTGCTTTTAGTTTAGCTTCTTCGCTGGCTTCTAACTTTTTCAAAATAAGATGAGTTTCTTTATCGTATAAGAGAGAACCACTATCTGATTTGGAATTAATATTTTTTATTCTGATGTCATTTCCTTGCGTGGATATTTGCTTCTGTAGATTGTTGTTATATGCTCTAGATGATGTTTTTGGTACAAATTCAAAGGAGTCTTTTAGTCTTTTGTTACGTTTAGTTGCAGTATCCTGTTTCAAATAATTACGAACACGTTCCTCACTTTTATTATTTATACACTTTTTTCTTCGCAAGAACATACGACTGATAACTGTGCATAATTTTCAATTTTACGTTTCCGTAAAGTTCTTTGAGATGCTGAACGTACAGCATATAATGGATACGCAGTAAAAGTTATAAATCAATTTAAAATAAAAAATCACGTACAATACGTATAATTAAAAATAAGTAGCACAAAAATATATCCCCAAGGACAAAACAGACAGCTTAACCGTAGAAATAGAAAAATGACAAGAACAGAACTGGCACTGATAGCAATACCAAAATCCACTAAATAATTTAAATAGAGTAATAAATTTAACCACCGCACCGATAGCCAATCAAATACCAGAGTAAAAACATTTAACTACTAAACATATTAAACATTCCTCTGAATAAATCTCGTACATTCTAATTATATTTATACAGCGTGTTTGTTAATAACATGCTAATTTTTAGGGCGGTTATTCTTGGGTCCATTTCAAGAAAGAAACTTCATAAGGTGACTACATTATACAATTTTGATGCAAAACACTACAAATGCAACATACTGCGCATGTGTTCGAGCAAATTTTCAGTCAGATGCTGCAAGGTTAAATAAATAGGAGCTTGTTTTATTTTTGGCTTTTTCTATGCAGTTCTGGTAACTTTTTTTAGTGATAAATAAGATACCAAATTAGAAATAAAATTTATAATAATCATAACATGACCTATATTTTAACGCCGGATTGTTGAACAACATAAATAACCAAAATGCATATTAAATAGTTATTATGTAAATAATTTATTATGCCAATAAAGGCTATTAATATAGTTTCGATAAAATATTATTTTCATTTGTTGGTAACACTTCCCATTGTTACGTTATTACTTGGAATATTATTAATTAACAACCATTAATAATAAAAACACAGTTGTAATAACTTTATTAACTTTAGTGTACAACGCCTGGTCACACAACCATTCTTAATCCTGCTATTAAACATAATTCCCTCGTTTTACGAACTGTCCTTAAACCGTCGCTTGCGCGCTCCCCACTCTATACATAACACTCCTTTCCCTTTTAAATAAATTACAAATAGTCTTTAAACCTAATAGGTACAGTTTTGGTTCTAATTGGGCGTTTAAGCTCTACAGGTAATGGATTAGGTTTGGGCGAATTATCAAACATAACTTTTAAATTTGACCAGTCATCCTCAAAACCGGGACACAACGGAGGGTGATTATTATCGCCTAAATAACTTTTTCGTATTTGGTTACGATGAACCAAACGAACTACACCACTTTCTAAACGGACTAGGTAGGTAAGTTTACTAACTACTTCAAAAATCCTACCTGGTATCCATTTCCTTATCTCCTTTTTTGGATTTTTAACAAGAACTTTGTCATTTACAATGTAATGGGAAAACACTTTATTATCCTTATAAGACAACGGATGAAATTTATCTTGAGGGTGGATCATGGACAAAGGTGTCCTAACTACATAATTAAACATGATTTGAGCTGGAGTGCGCTTTGTAACAGTACACGGTGTATTACGGTATGTAAATAAACATTTTAACAGTTTCAGTTCCAAGGAATCATTGCTCCTACTAGAAATTACTGACCTTAGTAACATTCTTTTAATTGTTTGCACCCCACGTTCTGCCAACCCGTTGGAACTAGGGTGGTATGGGGGGCTATTCCCAGCCTTTATATTATTACTTTCTAAAAATGATTTAAAGGCATAACTGTTAAACGGAGGTCCACAATCGGATATCACCACTTGTGGAAACCCGAAACAAGCAAAAGCTTGACTTAATTTTTCAATTACTGCTTCAGCAGTAGTATTTTTCATAACCCAACACTCCAACCACTTCGAGTGCTCATCAACTACTAATAGAAATTTCCCTTGATGTGTTTCTAAAAAGTGTAGACTTGGACATAGGAATGTAAACTTTCCTTTCACTATCATTTTGGGTAAGTTGACAACTTTCACAAGATCGAACCATCTTGTCTATATCGTCATTAAGACCCGGCCACCATAAAACTGATCTGGCTAACATTTTTGTACGAACAATACCAGTGTGGTCTTCATGAAGTAGGTTTATAACTTTACTTCTTAACGTTGTGGGTATAATTATTCTATTCCCAAACAGAATTGAATTATTTTTAATTGATAGTGCTGTACGAACTTTAAAATATGGCTTAAGTTCGTATTTAACTTTCTTTGGCCATCCTTTAGCAATGTAACTTTTAACTTCCAGTAAAATAGGGTCATGAGCCGTGGCTTCATCAACCTCACGAAACGAAACAAACTTTTGAGCAACAAAAAAACACTCAATATTTAGACTATCATCAATTAACGTGGGTTGATTAACTGGTAACCTCGATAATGCATCAGCATTAGGGATGTTACTACCCTTTTTATATTTTATAGAGTAATTAAAACCTGACAGTAAAATTGCCCAACGCTGCAATCTTGCCGCTGTAACTGGTGGAATATTTTTCATAGGGTTAAAAATAGTTTGTAACGGTTGGTGATCGGTGACTAAAGTAAAATGTCTACCGATTAAATATTTTGCAAACTTTTTAACAGCAAAAACAATTGCTAACGCTTCCCGTTCAATTTGGCTATATCCCCTTTCTGTAGGAGATAGAGTGGAGGAAGCAAACAGAATAGGTTTTTCTATTCCATCAACTAACTGAGCTAAAACTGCTCCAACTCCAACGCTACTACTGTCACAAGTCACAACTAACGGTAGTGTGGGATTGTACAGCATAAGTAGGGTTTGTTCAGACAATAAATGTTTGCCTGTTTCAAACGCTTTTTGGCAATCCTTTGTCCATTCAAAGGATACACCATTTCTAGTCAAATTATGTAACAGTTCTAAGATGACTGGTAACTCTCTAGGTAAAAATTTATGATAAAATGTAAGTAAACCCAACCAAGCCTTTACTTGTTTAACATTTTCAGGTCTGGGCGTATTTTGAATATCTGTAATTTTATCTTTACAAGGTGAAATACCTTTTTCGCTTAACATAAAACCTAAACAAGATAAACTTTTACAAAAAAACTGAGATTTTTCAATATTAACTTTAACATTAAATTGGTTTAATCGTGTAAACACTTGAAACAAACGTGTTTCACACTCACTTACATTAGTACCTCCTATGATTATATTATCAATATAACAACGTGTGTAACTCAAACCTACGAGTATTTGATCCATTATTGATTGAAATAGACCTGGGGCGCTGGCTAAACCAAAACATAATCTATTCCAGCGATACAGGCCTAAATGAGTATTGACTGTCAATAATTCTTTAGATGCATCATGAATTTTAACCTGTAAGTATGCATTACGTAAATCAATTTCACAAAAAATAGTACAGCCATGAAAAGAATTTAACAATTCTTCGACTACGGGCAATGGATATTGCGCTATATCTATACACTGATTAACTTTTCGTAAATCTGCACATAATCGTAACTTTCTATCCTTGCGTGTAACACATACCAACGGACTGGCCCATGGGCTATAATCAGACATAACTTTACTTATAATTCCTTGCTTAACTAAATTGTTAATTTCGGTAGTAACTTTGTCTTTTAAACTGTATGGAACATTATAAGCTTTTTGAAAAACTGGTTGAGCATTATCTTTTGTAGCTATGCTAACTTCAAAAGATTCTACAGGCTCAAAATTTTCAACATTAAAAACTTTTGGAAATTTATTTTTTAAAATTTCAACAATAGAACTTTTGTCAGTAACTACGTTACAGTTTAATAACAAATTTCTCCAACTAGGGTTTAACATTTCTAACCAATCTCGACCTAATCAGGTTCTTTGTAATCGATTGTTAGTAACAATTAACGTTAACTTAAAATGATTATCATTATACGATACCTGAGGTTTGAACATACCTATTACTACGATGGGCTCACTATTAGCTGCCGTTAACTTTAAATTTTCAATCTTACCTAATGGCCATGATTTAAAATACTTTATGTACCAAAAATTTGGTATCAACGTAACTGCTGATCCGCAATCAACTTCAAAATTTATGGGAATTCCATTTATTCCTAAACTTACAACAACTGGTTCTATTGCTTGGGAAACAATCTGCACATTGAGGTTGCCATCTGCTGTAATGTTTTTCACTGTTTTATTACAGTCTTTAGCAATATGACCATATTGATTGCAAACAAAACATCTCCATTTATTTCTAGGACATTCTGACACACGGTGATTGCGATTGCATATTGAACAAACAACTTTTGTTTTTGTATGGGTGGGACCTGAAAAATGTTTCAACGGATGTTGAACAACTGCAGGAACGTAACTGGACTTTGCGTTCACTTTCGAAACCTTACTAACATTTGAACTTGATACCTCTTGAAAAACTTGACTTTGCATTTTTATCAACTCCATGTCAATGCATAATTTCTGAGCTTTTTCAAAATCCAACTTGGGTTCTGAAAGAAGTTTACGCACCATGGATTCGTCTCTTAAACCAGCAAGTAAAATATCTCTGAGGGCATCATTCAAAAATTCGCCAAAATTACACGTGTTTGATAACTTCTTTAAGCTAACAATAAAGTCTTTGATTGATTCATCTTTTTGTTGACGCCGCGTGTAAAATTTAAAGCGTTCAGCTATTTCTAATTGCGGTGGAGCATAATGTTTTTTAAGCTCTTCAACTAACTCACGAAACGTTTTATTTTTAGGTTCCACGGGAACCATCAGATTTTTCAGTACACCATAGATTTCTGGACCGATTACCACTAACAGTGTAGCAACCTTTTCGGTCTCGTTTGTGTGACTAACCTCAAAAAACAGTTCCAGCCGCTCCAAATAATTTTGGAAGGGTTCATTCATCCCTAACTGTGGAACAGCTACATTATAACGGTTTCCATTTCCGTCGTTTTTATCCATTTCTAATATTTAATATACTTATTAAACTGGTGTAATATTAATTACACTAAAACATTCACCAAAACGGACTGTTTTTAACTTCCGAACTAACAAAAACCGGATCGTGCCTTCAACTGACCTTGACCGCGAACGTTACAATCAAGATTTTTTTGCACTCACGTGGATTACTAAAACCGACTCGTCGCCAATGTTAGGTTATTACTTGGAATATTATTAATTAACAACCATTAATAATAAAAACACAGTTGTAATAACTTTATTAACTTTAGTGTACAACGCCTGGTCACACAACCATTCTTAATCCTGCTATTAAACATAATTCCCTCGTTTTACGAACTGTCCTTAAACCGTCGCTTGCGCGCTCCCCACTCTATACATAACACCCATCAAACTAAAACTGCATACAAATTGCACAAGTGTAAAAATGAAATGACGCGAAAGTGACATACTTGCATAATCTAAAACCATCTATATGAACGTATCTCCGTCTTAAATATTGAGAAGGGCTGTAAAGTTTTAACAAAAAAATTTCTTTTTTATGATAACTTTGATATGGCCCTAGATATTTTTGTGAAACGTAGTACTCATCTTCTATGCATCAAAAGGTATTTTCTGCTGTGCATCATAATTTTTTATTTTTGCAAGTGGCGTTCGTGCGGGATTTGTACTGAATCAATTTAAAAAGGAAAGCAATACGCTACTGTTTTTTCTTAAAGTAAAAATTATCTTTGAAAATCTCGTTCCTTTCTGAACTAATGTGGTTTCCCGGGTTTTTTTTCGTTTAACGTATGGTTTTCACATAACAAAAATAAAATTCGTTCTTTTTCAGGTTGTTATGAAATTAGGTATTAACAAGGATTAAAAACGTAGGTATCTAGTAGGTAAAAATCAAATTTTGTTCTGTAAACATAAACAGTATTGACAGTTGTCTACCTAGTTTTGTTGTCACGTATTTAATGGGCTGAACGAAATACAAAGCCGTTGTACGGCGTTGGATGTCAATCAAGAGTTAAAAGAACGGTTTCAAATGACTGTACACACAATGCACGGCGTTTGACGCCGTTCAACGTTGGTAGTTGGCAAACTTTCTACTTTTACGCTCGGGAATGTCAAGTACGTTGAACTCATAACCTTACTTTGTTACTTTGAATGTTGTACGAGCTTCTGTTGTTAGTGTCCTTTTAAACAACGAAATATTCCTACTTTATTGTTTTATTATATTTATTAACATGACAGCTGTTGAAGAAGAACTGAGGTTATTTCAATTGTCAAAATGAAAATCGACGGCGTTCATTGTGTGCATCATTTATTTTCTTACGTTGACGCCGTTAAGTGGCGTTGTATTCTGTTTAGCCCTTAAGTTATTAAAATTAACACTATTATTTAAAAAAGGCACGGTTCGATTTACGAATTCTGAATTTACAGATATGCATTACATGTGTGGCTTGCTGATGGTGACGCACTGGAAGCCATGTCTCTGTATGAAGATCGCTTTCTAAGTAGAAATATTTCGGATGCACAAATATTTTCGAATATTCATAGAAGATTGTGCGAAAAGAGTACAACGTACTGTAAAAACAGCAGAAATTGAGAAAGCGGTTCTAAATTCTATTGAAGAAGATCCTGAATTAAGTACACGAAAAATTGGAAACAATTTGAATATTTCACATATGATTGTTGGGAAAATTTTTCATGATTTTTCATTATATTCCTACCATATCCAAAGAGTTTAAGCTCTACTCCCTCTCGACTTCCCATTACGGGTGAACCTTTGCTAATGGTTTCTTCACTGAAATGTTGTTCAACAATGAAGCCAATTTTTTTAGATACGCGATCCAAAACTTCCACAATAATCATTTTTGGGCTAAAAAGAACCAACATGCAATCTTGGAAACCCATCGCCAGGTGCAGTTTTCCGTTAATGGTCAATGAAACAATGGAGCCGACAACCTGTTCCGAAAACCCTACCGGTATAGAGAAGGAATTTTGAAAGTTAGACAATTGTGTCGAGTCATGTCTGCTTGAAAACCCTACCTGTTAGTATCAAAACAATGTCTGTAAAATCTGTTAGATATACCTGCAACCCACATTACAGAATTAAATAGTTAGGTGTATGATGGGTGGGCTACGTCCTGTATAAAACCAAAGAAATTTGCTATTTCGATTAATAACACCTTGAAAAGATAAGCAGGTAGAAAATGTCCATCGTTCACAATCTGTGTCCATAAACACATGTTTGATAACAGAATAACACGTTTTAACGTGATAATAGTATTTTCGAAGTAACTGCTTTGATAACCAACATTTTCCCACATTAGAAAAACATCTTGCAAGCATTTTTACCTTCGCTGATTCGAAACCCAAGTTTCTTGCTAACAAATTAAACGTATTTCCAATACATATGTTCGTAATTTATGTAAGAGATGCAGGTGTTTCAACAGATTTCCCGCTTATTAGCAAGTTTCTAAAAGAAATGTTTTGACAGACAACACATTCTAAACTTATTTCAGTGAACCCAAATTGCAAGAATTTTTAGCCCTTTATAACCAAAATAAATTTCCATACATTGTAATAATAAAACCTAGACTTTGCACATTATCAAAATAGAATAGATTCAACATATTTAACTTTGTAACTGAATATTTAATAAAATGTTACAGAATGTTTAGACTAATGATCAATTGAAAATTGAAAGGGGAACAAGCACACTACTAGCATACAAAATAACCATGAGAACAATAGGAGGTATGGCATTTAAAGCAAAATTAGTTAGATACAAAGACTGAATGCAACAACTGCTTTTACTCCCAGCACCATTCACAATCTTTCTCCACATCACTCGGTCCCTACCCACTTCCTTTGTCTCTGCAACACATTCATATATTGCTTTTAACATGCTCTTTTATTCCTCAGACTCCTCACCTCTTGTTCTTTCAGAATCTCCTCAACTATATCCGACCATCTTTTACAAGGTCTGCCCCTTGCAGCTCTATTGCACTGAACAGTCATGGAGACATCATACAGCTATGTCTTACACCTTGCACAATGTCAAGAAGTATTGCCCCATGCTACTATTCACACATACACATGCTCTACTGCCTTTGTGCATCACGCTGATAGATTTTATCACGAAATTGTTTACACTGTTTCATGCAGCGCCTTTTATAATTCATTTCTGTTCACATGCCCCTTTTCCAGATCTACAAATGATGTATACATTTTTTTTGGCATACATACACTTTTCAATAATTTGTTGCATTGCGAACATCTGATCCACACATCCTGTTCCAGGCATAAAACTACATTGAACGTCCCATATCTTGCTCTGGGTCTCTTAGAAACTCTCTCTATCACAGTTTTCCCATACACTTTTTAGGTACACTCAAGAGACTTAGCCCACAATAATTTTTGCATTCATACTTGCTGCCTTTACCTTTGTGCAAAGGGATAATGATTGCACTCATTCAATATATACACATCTCTAACAGTTTGCACAAACATTCAATCAGCACCCCAGACCCTTACTTAAGCCTTTCACTTGTTATACCATCGACAACCCGCCGTTTTGCCATTCTTCAGAGTTCTCATCACCTTCCATACCTCATCTACACTACATTCTAACTTTATATTATTATCTACATTTTCAATCAGTATATTACTGCTCTCTTCATCCTACACACAGTTATCTGTATCCTTTTTGCCATCACCATACAGAATCTTAAAATATTCTTTCCAACAGTTTCTCACACTCGCTTTGTCCCAAACAATTTCATTTCGACTGTTAACAATATCATTCACACGCTTATTTCCACCTTTTCTTGTCTTCGTAGTCCATTTTCAAGACAAGTTCCAATTCCCTTCAAAATTATTCTGCATTTTTCACACTCTCTCTCCTTCAGTTGTTCTTTGCTTGCCTCCACTACTTCTTTTGAATATCACCTTTTCTCCTTATATACTTCATAAAGTTGCTCTCTTAACTCAACATCTTTTTCTGCAATCATTCTCTTATAAGCCACTTTTTTCCCAGATGACTTTTTGACCTCATTGCTTCACCATGCATTTTTATTACATGTACCAATCATTGTCGTTCCACATACTTCCAAAGCACATTTCATCACACTGTTCTTCAAACAGTTCCATGCTATCTCCGCATCTTCAGACTTCAGAGCATTCCTTTATTCTTGTTTGCAGTCATGCAATTCCCTCTCTAACACAGTAACGCATTCTCTTTCAGTCGACTCTTCCAACAAGTGTTCCACTTTTACTCTTGACTGTCTCACATTTTGCTTTCTTCGCCACACCCACTTTACGTTAAAATCAATTCTCAACAAAACAAGAAAATGATCGGTTCCACACTGAGATCCTCTCATTTCTTTCGCGTTTTTTACCAGTTCCCTTAAACTTTCATCAAATACAATTAATATTTCTCGCATTTTCCTTTGCTACATGTGTACTTGTGTATGTCCTTATGCCTTTACCATGTGTTGAATATGAACAGTTCTCTTTCCATGCACATACTCAATAACATATCTCCATTTTCGTTCGTGCTTGGATCACCAAACGAACCTACCACATGTCAACATTTTCTTTGTGTACTCCGATCCAACTTTTCATATCGCCTAATAGAACCACATGGACATTCCTTTCGCGTTTGTCTAATACATTTTCCAACTCCTACCAAAACTGCTCACACCCCCTATTGTCATTCACCAGAGCACAACAAGCTATTAAAACAATATTTCTGAAACTCACTTTCATTCTAACCCACAAGATGCGAGGAATACACCAATTCATATTGTTTCATGCATACTCAATAACATATCTACATTTTCGTTCGTGCTTGTATCACCAAACGAACCTATCACATGTTCAACATTTTCTCTGTGTACTCCGATCCAACTTTTCATATCGCTTAATAGAACCACATGGACATTCCTTTCGCGTTTGTCTAATACATTTTCCTACTTCTGCCAAAACTGCTCACACTCCCTATTGTCATTCACCGAAGCATAACATGCTACTAAAACAATATTTCTGAAGCCCACTTTCATTCTAACCCACAAGATGCGGGGAAAACACCAATTCATATTGTTTCATGCATGCTTATATTTGATCATTCAAAATTAATCCAAAACCTTTAGCCTTGACTCATTGTTCTCTACTCCAGACCACAACCCAACATACTGTCATTTAAATCAGCAACATCTTTTCCCTTCCTCTTCATTTCAGTCACACACAGTACATACATGTGCCTTTCTTTTTCATTTAGGATTTCATACTCTTTACCGTACATCCCCCTGACATTCCAAGTACAAATCCCTATTCCTGATTTACGCGGTCCTTACCTAATGGGTCAGATATTTTCTGTCACAACCGCCCACTTGTATATATATATATATATATATATATATATATAATATTGTCGAGGAAGTTATAGGTTAAGAGGCATAAATAAGCCAAGAAATTAAATTTGTAACAACCGTGTATATAGGAAATAGGAATAATTTATTTACGCGCCAAATTAATTAGTTTTGACATTGAAAACGGACGGATAATAGCATACTTTTGTATTTATAAATCGGAATATTAAATTTACATAACGTGTAGAAGCTTTGAAGTATGTGAAACTCAAGGATACGCATAATTAACTTTAATATTTTAAAAAGTTGTAAATCAAGTATATCAAAGCATAAAGAGAGCTTTTGGGTATATAAAATCAATAATGTATACGCATATTTTCCATTTAACTCAACAAAGCATTCGTTAAATACTAATCCTAAGAAATTCTATAAGTTAGACAACTTGGAAAATACGATTTTGAATGGACAGTTGCTTCATAGAAAAGCCTGACAAATAAATAAACAGGTTCAAGGAACTGAACTGAAAGTTGGAATGTAATTCTGTAGAAACTTAGTTAACGGTCGATACGAAACCAACAGATGGTTTGAAAGCAAAGTAAGACGAAACATCGATAGCGTAAAGCAGACAAAGATCACATATAATACACGTTGGGTAAAACACTCGTTTAAAGTACGCGACAAGTTTGGAGGTCAACCACAATATTGATTTTATGTTGCTTGAGTGGGATTATAAAAGATACAACAAATATGTGTTAGACGAAGGTAAAATAGTTGAAGGCTGGACATAAGAAAAGGGGGAATGTGTGTGATTGCTTGAATGCTAGAAATTTTCAAGAAGATTGCGACCGTTAAATTTTGTTGACCAGTTTTCGGATTAAAGCGACGATGAAATGAGAATTCTCCGTTTTACAGGTTCGTTACGTACAATTTTTAGAATCGGTTACAATAGGGGAGCTTTTCAACTGAAATAGGGTACAAAAGGGTGTATCGACGGATATAAATACACTAGGAGACGAGGTAGCTCTCTCTTACTTCGCTTATCCGTTTGTCTTCGCTTAGCTTTTGATGTAACATTCTAGTTTAAAATTTTATAAAAGGGTGTTAGTACCGTCTGTCGAAAGTGAAATAAAAGTGTGAATTGCATAAGTGGGTGCTATTTAGTAGACGGTGCTGTAACTACATTCAACGAACTAACGAGGGATGTTACTAAGGTAAGCGAGTTATGTATCCCCCAATTTACCTATATATATTGAATAATAGAATCTAATAGGAATTATTGAAAATTGTTAAATAAATCATAAGTCAATTGCAACAATGTAACACAAGGATACCACACAGCTTATTAACAGTTCATGAGAACGGATATGCAACTTTGTATCCGAGACGACAAGGATACTGAAGGTGGCAGGTCACAGATGGTTAACATACCGCAATTACCTAGAAATAAGATTGTTACAATGTAATAAAGTGTAGAATTAAGAGTAAAGCAGACATGAGATCTGCAAGTTCTCACAGCCATGTGAGGGGGCAGGATACTATAAAAAGCCCGGGAGCTCAAGGCCCGGCAGTCAGTCTTCGAACTCCATACTTCGTTGTTAAAGCTACTCAATTGAGTCAGTCTGAGTATTACAACGTTTGCATTGTTGTTTACCTAGGCTACTCACCCTAATATTGATAAATAAATTTGTTAAATGTTAGAAACGTTTTTTAAAAACATCGCTCCAAAGGCCCGAACCTTAACTGGCGCAGTCGTACGGATGTCAAAAGAGCACTAAGAATCCAAAAATCGGAAGATTGGTGACCAAGAATTTCAATTCGCAATTTTAACAGAACCCAAACAAGGTTGGAGGAAGTACAAGAATCGACCGAATCCAGCAAAACAAACCAACGTGGAGAAGATACAGAATCGATAAAGCCCACAAAAGAAACAGATGAAGAAATTAATGTAAGTTAATTTCTTTAAAACCAATTGATTTCACAAACTATAAATGATATATGCTAGTTTTATTATTTTATTATTATTTATGTACAGAATTTATTTTATGCCAATGTTTTTTTGAAAATAGTTACGAAGAAAAATTATTTTCAAACGAGAATTTATTTTATGAGACTTGAATTTTAAAGAGATTTTTTAAAGCAAAAGAGACTTGATTTTTAAGAGTTTTCATTACAATTATTAAAACAAACCGAAAAATAAACCAAAAATAACTGACGCACATCCATTAATACCAACAAAACCGAAGTACGAATAATTATTATATTAACTAGCGCGATACAAAAACGTCACGGTTAATCCAGTAAACTAAAAACAGAATGCAAATTAACTCCATCATATAACACCAAAGCTAAACGTAATTCCTATAAATTTGACCTCTATCATACCTTTTATAAATTACAGCAAAGCACTCTGCAATTCTATTGTTAACTTAAACCATTGTAATTAAAAATCAGCGTGCAAATTAATACAATCCTTACATAAAATAAGACCGGTGAATGAAACATTATTCATCAAAAACGCAACAGAAACGATTTACTCCAGATTTAAAAACTTCATTAGAGAAACGACCATTTAAAGAAATAACTTTCAGAACCTTTTCTATAAATTAAAGAAACGCATTTTGCATTACGATCTATAAGTAATTAACCCATCACGAAGTAGAATAGAGTGCATTGAACGGAAACTATTCATCACCGCAAACCTATAAATAAATTGCATTACTGAAACGCTATTTATTCCAGTACAATACTGAATAAAGTTAAACGTTTATCATAAAAGGTATATTAAAACGCGTATTGCAAACTTTAAACCTACATTACGGAGAGCTACATGTACGTGCAGCACAACTGAATATTATTAATACGGAGATATCTAAAAATAATCAGACGCAACATTTATGCAAGTATTTAACGAAGTAAAAAAGCGAATTATCTAATTCCCACACCAACTGAAAATAACACCCTTCAGGAAAGTATTAATTACTTCAATAAGTATAATTGCATATTATACACCACTTACGCAATTAAATAACCAAGAGACTAAACTACTTCTTCAAGTAGACATAAAACTTTGTGATTAAATTACAAAGATAAAGTGTAACAAAGTAATTCACTGAAAACCTGCAAGTTATATTTAGAATTCAAGGGGACGAGACAGACGAATTATTCGTTTATGCAATTTAATTAAAACCCACGGAAAAGATATAACTAAAATAGACTGATAAAATCAGCAGAACTGAACGAAGACAAAGCCAGAACTAACGCAAAACATACAAAGCGAAGTAAATACCGCGAGAAATTATTTATTCACACCAGATTCTTTCGGGAAGCAAAACTCAAGTAGAACTCACGACAAATTAACGCCCGCGAGATAGAAACAAGCGAATTCAAGGCTACAACAATTAATCCAACATTATCGAGTATAAATCCCACAAAGTAATTACCGCGCCTTGTAACCAAGTACAAATAACAGCAATTACAATTTCTAAAAATAACTCAACTCAATCTAAACTGAAAATTAATAAATCCAAACCAAAAATAGCGATACAGATAGCGAAATAAATCTCAATTTTTACAAAATTTGAAATTACTCAAAGCGAAAGCAACCCTTATCCAAAATGAGTGGAGATATGAAACTTTACTTGGAAACAATTCAAATCTTTGATGGCCAGCAAGCCCACCTCGTAAACTTTATCGGAGCATGCGAAATGTTTCTGAAAACCTTCTACAAACCCGGAGATAACAAAAGTAATTCATTGCTTTTACGCCTGATAATAAGCAAACTGACCGGAAGGGCATTAATCTTAATTGCCAGTAGAGACGATCTATAGAAATGGCAAGACTTTAAACAAATACTAATCGCATATTTCGGAGACCAACGTAACATAAAATGCCTAGTACGAGACCTGATAAACCTCAGAATGGAAAACAACCAATTCCCATATCAATTCGGAATGAAATGCCAAGACGTGAGAAATCTAATCCTAACGAAATTAAAAATCAAAAAGTCCGATTAAAATATTCGACATTTAAAAACAAAAAAGTATGACGAAATGGCACTGGACACATATATAAACGCTATACCAGAACGACTATCAAATAAGATCAGATTCCAACATCCCCAAAACCTAGAAAAAGCCATGAACCTAGTGATAGAAGAAGAAAATGTAACGTATTCACCAATAAAAATTATACAAGCCGCGAGACAAACAATCCTCAACAAAAATACACACCCTTCAACGCACAAACAAATCAACCGCGAATTAATAACCCAAATTTCAACAATACGAATTTTAATAATCAATATAAACATTTTTCAAAACCAACGTTCAACCCAAATTTTACGAAACCCGCATTCCAACCAAGATTCAATCAAAACCTAAACCAACAAAGACCAGCATTCAGCGCGAACCCCAGTAGAAATACACCAATAAATAATAACAACCCTAATAACTATTATAAACCAACACCAATGGATACTTCATCTGGGAACACCAGACAAAATACAAAGATAACACATATCCGACCAAACCCTCATCAGAAACGCAATTTTACATCAGAAGAACTATTTCACCAAGAAGTAGAAAAATTTGACAATGACCAGAATAATTACATTCAGCCCAGTACAAACGATGAATCGAACCATGCAGAAACTTATGAACACGACGAACAATACGAAACTTACGAGAAGGACGACGAAGAAAACTCGTGCTCAAATTTTCAAATAGGCCGATTCATAAACGACCAAACTTAATAAACCTAAATAACATAAATCACCTAGTACTACCATACATGGAAATACCTCACGCCGAATTTAAACTATTAATCGATACCGGATCCTCAAAAACATTAATTAGCCCCAGAACCGTGAAGAAACATTATTTAGATTATGTAGAAAAAGAACCATTTAAAATTAAAACAGCCCATCAAACAACAGTACACCAATTCATAGCTAATATACCCTTACCGAGAACATTTAATGTAAAAATGAAACAAATTTTGTATTTTCGAATTCAACGACAAATATGACGGACTAATCGGAATGGACTTTCTAAGAAAATTAGGAGCCAACATTGACATAAAGAACCGTTTATTAAGGACGAAATATGGAAAGATCCCCATTAAATTTCAAAACACACAAATCGAACAAAAATACACAATAGAACCCCGAACGGAAAGAAAAATAAAAATCCCAGTAAATTCTAACAAGAAAGTAGGAATAATAAATCATATGACATTTCAACAAGGAGTAGAAACCCCAACTGCCTTAGTACAAATAAAAGATAATTATGCCACTACAACGATATTAAATTCAAACGGCTATCCCGTAGAATTATCATTAACAGACCCAATTAACGTAGAGGAATTAAATTTTAACGAAATGAAAATAGATAAAAATTTAGAAAACGATTACAACCCAATAGAACATGACAACATGTTAAAAGAAAATTTAAGTAACATCCGCTTTAATACCGACATCAATCAAGAAGAGCAAAGAGTAATTAAAAACTTATGTTTTGAATTAACGCGACATATTCCACTGCGAAGGAATGCCCCTAACATTCACTACCACAGTGAAACATAACATAAAACTAACAGACAAGCCAATCTTTACAAAAGCATATAGACTACCTCATGCGAGCCAAGAAGAAGCTGACAGACAAGTAGCAGACTTATTAGAACAAGACATAATCCAGCACTCCAATTCACCATGGAACAGCCCCGTGTTAATAGTACCTAAGAAGTTAGACGTAACCGGAAAGAGAAAGTACAGAATGGTAATAGACTACAGAAATTTAAATGAAAAAATGGTAGATAACAAATATCCACTACCAAATATAACCGAAATTTTAGACAAATTAGGAAAATGCCAATATTTTTCAACATTAGACCTAGCATCAGGATACCATCAGGTAGAAATGGAAGAAAAAGATATATCAAAAATAGCCTTCAGCACACCTAGAGGACATTACGAATACAAACGAATGCCATTTGGATTAAAGAACGCACCCGCTACTTTCCAGAGAGTCATGGACAATATATTACGAGGAATACACAACGAAAAATGTTTTGTGTACCTAGACGACATCATAGTTTATTCCACATCATTGGTAGAACACATAGAAAGACTGAAAGAAGTATTTGAAAAACTAAGACAAGCACATTTCAAAGTACAATTAGACAAAAGTGAATTTTAACAAAAGGAAATATCATTTTTAGGACATATAATAACACCCCAAGGAGTAATGCCAAATCCCGACAAAGCAAATGCAGTTTTAAATTACCCCTTACCAAAGACAACCAAAGAAATTAAAGGATTTCTAGGACTTAGTGGTTACTAGCACAAATTCATTAAAGGTTACGCTCAGATAACCAAGCCCCTTACAAATTGTTTAAAAAAGGGAAACAAAATTGAACACGCCCCAAAATTCATTAAAGCCGTAAGCAAAATTAAAAACATATTTCCGAATCACCCTGTATTAGAATACCCAGACTTTTTAAAACCAATTATACTAACGACAGACGCATCGAACTTCGCATTAAGCGCAGTATTGAGCCAAGGAAAGGTAGGTAGCGATAAACCCATCAGCTATGCATCTAGAACCCTAAATAAAACCGAACAGAAATATAGCACCATAGAAAAAGAATTATTAGCCATAATTTGGGCAACAAAATATTTTAGACCTTACCTATACGGAAGAAAATTTTACATATACACCGATCATAGACCATTAGTATGACTATGCACACTTAAAGAACCAAATTCAAAATTACAACGATGGCGAATCAGACTAGAAGAATACGATTATGAAATTATATATAAAAAGGGAATTTATAACAACGCAGACGCTTTAAGTAAAATCCAACTCAATGCATTAGAAACGGAATCCATTGTAGGAAACGTAGACGAAGCAGAAATAAGGAAAGATCCAGACGAGATCGACACGATACATTCTACACAAAACGAAGAACCTACAACCGCGATTAAGATTTTAAACGAAGCAATCGATATGAAACCCAACCAATTTATAATTACCGAAGTTTTAAATAATCCCAACCCCGTAAAATATACAAAAGTAGATAACAAAAAGATATACCAAATTCAAATAACCAAAAATGTCAACGAGGAGCAAATAATTAAAATTCTAAAAGAATACACCCCCGAGAAAAACGATTTTATTTCTATTTCAACACCGAGCACTTATACCAAAGATTTTCAGAATTATACGTTAAATTATTCAATAACTCTGGCCCTGAACTTATCAGATGTACAAGAAAATTAATAACACTAGACGACCCTGACGAAATAAATAATGTAATTAGGAATCAACACAAAGGAAAAACAAACCATCGTGGAATTAATGAAACAATAAAGCAATTTGTACGACGATATTATATTTAAGACATGTAGGAATTGACCACGGATTTCATTAACCAATGTGAGCTATGTGACAAAGCGAAATACGACAGGAAATCCCCAGAGATACCCTTAATGTTAACCAAAACACCTGACAAACTATTTCAAAAACTACATGCCGATACTCTAGTAGTAGAAGCGCAAAACTATTTAACAATTGTAGACGCATTCACAAAAATAGGCCAAGCAATACCAATCACATTCAAAAATAGCATTGACGTGACCCAAGAATTTTTGCAGTATTTCACATTTTATGGAACACCCGAAACAATAACTCTAGATAATGGTAGCGAATTTAAAAATGAGATAATACAACAAAATACTTTAGAACTCCACAAAATAAAAATTCATTTCATAACGGAAAACCACCCTGAATCAAACGGACTAATTGAACGACTACATTCAACCCTGTTAGAACAAATTCGATTATTAAGAATAAATTAGAAAAAAGAACACAACCAATTTATTGTCATACGCACTAATCGCGTATAATAATACAATTCACTCATCAACAAATTTTACACCCTTAGAATTAACCTTAGGACATTCAGATTCACACAATCCCTATGACATACACTACAACAAAGAAGTATATCAACAATATGCGAAAGATCACAAAGAAAAACTAAAAATAACTTACGACAAAGTAAAGGATAAGTTAGATAACGATAAGGAACGTATCACCACAACCCGTAATAAAAATACCGACGCAAATAAATTTTCAATAGGACAAACCGTGTATGAAAAAAATTTCCAAAGCAAGCGACATAAAACAGCACCCAGAAATTTAGGACCATTTAAAATTAAGAGAATATCAAACAAAAATATAGCAGTAGTATACAACGGCAAAATAACAAAGTACATTTACTTGAAAAACCTAAGACACCCTGTAACTTCAGATGGACAATCATCACCTTACCGTCAACCTCCGCCCAGGTAGAACGGACAACCACATAATAATAGAAGATATAAAAAACAATCCCGGTATACTACCAATAAAATTAGGCATTATGCAAAACACAATCGACTATTGGACATTCGCACAAAAATTCGACCTAACAGAATTAAAACAAGAATTTCAAACAACCACAGAAAATTATTACCGATTAAAACAATCAATGAACACAGCAAAATTCGGAAAAGAATACGCAATAGAAATGATGAATTACAACAGTATAATAGAAAGTATTTTAAGAAACATATAAGATAAACTTAATAGATTAATACCCAACGAACAAACTACGAGACGAAAAAGAGGACTAATCAACGGATTAGGTAACATAATAAAAGCTATCACAGGCAATTTATATAACCAAGACGCAGAACGTTATGACAATGCAACACAACAATTAATTGAGTATCAAAACGACATAAAAACCATAATCAACAACCAACTATCACTAACCCAATCAACGATTATAAAATTCAACAAGACATTGAGAAAATTAGTAAGAAATCAAGACAGTATAGCCAACCGAATACAAACCCTTGAAACCAACATGCAAACTACCATGTTAGGCATGCGAGATTTAATTAGATTTAATACAATATTTACTCAAATAATATCAACCCTTACTTTAATTCAACAAATTTTAATAATGTTAGAAAACGCAGTAACATTTGCAAAATTAAATACCCTACACTCTAGTATCATTGAACCAACCGATTTATTAAAAGAATTAATAAGAATCAGATCATTTATAACTAACAGTAAATTACCTTTTGATGTAACAGAATCAAACATTCTAATATTTGAAAAAATAGCTATAGTCAAAGGCTACATTAAGAATAACGAAAAATATTTTTAATAGACATATACAAACGAAAAATGTACTGAAGCAACACCAAACCAATACTTATGCCAATCGATGACAACAACAATCATTCAAGAAGACAGCCCTTGTGAAGTACAACTATTAAAATTTTCAAATCATTAGGAAAACAGTGAAGCCAAACCCGTGCAAATAACCAACATGAAGATTCAAAAAGTTACAGAAAACAAATGGATAGCCATTTTCTCAACAGCAGTAATAGCAACCATCCACTGCAATCAAAATGAAAATAACCTAGCATTAATCGGAAGCAAATTAATTACCTTTAAAGAAGACTGTTATGTAAAATTGAAAGACGAAGTAATCAGAGTTTATCAAGACCCCATAGCAACAAAGCAATTTGCAAACCTACCGGAACTTCAGTTCAAGATAGAACAACAAGACGAAGAAATAGTCAAGAAACCCATGAAGCTAGAGCATCTAGACTTAGACGACCTCAACCACGCCATGAAATTAATGGAAAGTTACAAAGAACACTTAAGTGAACTCAAAACGCCAAACTTACACTATGATGATATAAGCATTTGGACAATTGTGTTAATCATTCTAATAATTTTTCTAATTATATATGTATTTTACAAAATGTATCTTAGATATAAGAATAAAAGAAACAGTTTTAGATTTAAGGAAACAAAGAGAAATAAAGAAACAATAAGTGTACTCTTAGAAACAATGAATTTTAAATAATGAAATTGAATAATGAATTTTATGTATTTAAAAATTATGCAAAACCTTAATTTTTCATTTACGGTGGGAGGAGTTACGTATCCCCCAATTTACCTATATATATATTGCCGTGTTGTATTTGGGATCTTAGTAGTTTCGAAAATTAATTCATACAAAATCGAAAATTTCACCAAAAATAAAATATTTTAAAAAATATAATTTCTTACCCATTCCTCTTCTCTTCCTCGGTTGAATTGCTTTCTTCAACTGCTTCCGGCTAGCTCAGTTGGACCTCCTCTTGGATATCTAGATTCACTCTCATATTCTCTATCGTTCACGCACACTACCAATAAAACCACAAAATACAACAAACATACAATCTTTTATTTATCACTATTTACAAATAAAATTCAATATTATCCACATTTCAGTGATCAAGTTACACCTCAATAAATCCTATTTTGTAATGTCCTGTATTTTAATTTAAATTATCAAACACATAGAATGTACCCGGAGTAAATGGGTCCTGAATAATACCTTATTTCTCATTCCTTCTTTATAATTTATTTTAAATCTACGTAAACTCTGGAGTATGGTGAGCTCATGATAACCCAGTTAATAATGAATAATGTATGCCCTTATACTTTGCATACTCTTACAACAAATTAAAAAAACAACCCATGTACTCTTCACAAAATTTAACTTCCTGATGGAACGTTAATAAACTTTATATACACCTTCAGATTTCTATTTAAATACCATAATAAAGTTAGTTATACGTATTATGTTTAATACGCACAATTATGCACAGTACCTTCAAAATTCGCTCTCATACGTCACCCAATATTCATAGTTTCATAGTTTATAACAACACAATTTCAAAGCGTTACCTGGAATTTCTAAAAGATCTCTGCTCCGTAGACGATGCCGTGTATTTACTTTTTTCTGCTCTGCAGGCCGCTTCTAGCTATTAGTAGAAGAATCCCATTTAAGTTGAACTGCTAGCGCTGCCTTCACGGTGTATCCAATTTCCAAATCCAAATTAATTATACTTCTTTCATAATTATTTAATTTAATCCACGTTACATAACGTCACTACACGAGTTTGTTAAAAAATATAGGTGATACCTCAATAAAATCTAAACTCGGCACAATCCCGCGTACAAATTATGAGGCTAACACTGTGCAATATAATTTAAAATAATTTTATTATACTTACAAACTCGTGGTAACTTTCATACGTAGTCTGAAGCGATCGAAATATTAAGGGCTTTCATTATATTTTCGAAAAGTATTTATACAATTTACGCTGCCACCTCCTGGCCGCATTTCATCCGAAGTCCATCTACAACAACACGTTCTTAAAATTTTGAGCTCAACCGATTTCTAAGTCCACGAAATTCAGCGCATCGTTACGATATTTTCTGAAAATTAATCTACACTATTCTCGTGTTTGTCTGATGTCCAACTAACAATATCGACCAATCGTCTATCCATTGACGTTCCACAAATCCCGCCTATACTAACGCTGTCCCTTGCTTATGCATTTTCGACGTCTCTTTCTAACCTTGTTTGAGTGGTAGAAAATCGATATTCGTGCCGCGTTCTACAACCCCATGTGGACCCCAAAATGCGTGCTTTAAATAACCCCTCATTAGTGTTTACTGCGAACACATTCGACCGTTTACCCGATATTCTTTGAAACTTGAGTGTTATCTATAAAAATAAGTGGAACTTGACATTTAGAAAACACGCAGGTGCTTAATTAACCGACGTTTTAACACATTATTTCTAGGAGCCTCTTTTCATGGTATTTCAACCCAACCGATATATTTATTTGTTATAACGAACGCTATTCGCCTTGGATTTATTGATTTTTACACGCTTTTATGCATATTATACGTAAATAACCGTTCAATTAACTCAATTAAATTAATAAATTAATTGCATTGGCTTCTACCATTTATTTTCTTTGCAAACCTACTAAATTTTAATCATTATTTGTAAAATTTTGTTAATACCTGTTACTTAAAAATGAACTAACTGGAATAAATTTCGCACGTAATTTCTGGTTGTTTCCTTTATACAGGGTGTTTTGAAATTGCTTCGTTTATATTTACTTTTAACCCTTTAAAACCACTATATAATCCCCCTATTTCAATTCTAAGAAAAGCCCTTCCCAGTTATTCTGAATTTAAATACCTACACTCTAATTTAATCTTATCTGCTATTTCTATACACCTATCTACTCACTTAACACTACCTATACCTATTTATCCAACGTATCACTACTTATCTACCTATTTCTATCTATTACTACCCCTATCTCTACTTATTTCTATCTATCTACACTTATCTTTATTTATAATTAACTATTCACACCTATCACTATCTTTTACCTAACTATTTTTATCTATTATTAACTTTTCACTCTCTTATTTCATTGTATTTTCTTCTTTTATTTCACCCTTTAGTCCTTTATTGACTCTTTACGTACCTCTCTTGTACTTTTCTCTTTATTTTCAGTCTTCATAACTTTTAACCTCACCTATGATCACTATCTATTCTTATCCTAACTCAACCTACCTAATTCTATACCTATATCTAACTATCTCCCATATTTATCCTATCTCTAGTTTTATTTTCTATAACTACTTACTTCTAATCTTCTATATACACCTATTTCTATCCCTATCTATTAAATTTTACTCTATTATACACCTATCTCTACTTTCTATATACATCTATCCATATTTATCCTATTTCTACTTCTACTTTTCTATATACCTATTTATATCTCTAACTATTCAACTTCTACACTAAAATTCACCTATCTCGATCCCTTTTGTCATTAAATCTTTATTTCTTATTTAAATCTGACTCTTTTCTTGACCCTCCAAGTCTTTCTTCTAACTATCCTAATACTCTTCATCCCTATTTCTGCTCCTGCTATTTCTATACTTATCATCCCTGTTACTTCACATAAAATAAACTTATCCCTATTATCCTGATTCTTAAATATTTCTTCTTCATTCCCTATACTTGTCTGTTTCTCATTTATTCTACTTTCTTTTTTTGTGGACAAACCATACGATACTACTTCAACCTCTTGATCTTTCCCCTCTATACAAAACTTTTCATCTCTTCTAGACCCTTTATGTACAATATTCATTTCACAAAAATCTTTTAAATTCAAATTCAAATTACCAAAATTATCTTTGCCCTTTAACTCACTTATGCCTATATTTACTACTTGTGTGTCACATAATGCTGTCTTTACTTCTAACCCTTTTAATTCTGACTCGTTATCCACTATTAATTCTGCGCCTGACTCTACCTCTACTTGTTCAGCTTCTTCTTTCACTATTACTTGTACTTCATCTAACTTTTCCTCACTATATTCCCCTGAGTCGATCTCTCTCACCTCTTCATCATCTCCCTCTATACTATTTATACATAACCCCATGTCATCTTCTGTGACATCATAACTTGCCTTCCAGGGCAATATCCTATCCCCAATCCTAACTATTTTCCTCTCCATATCTATTATAACCCCTAACTTCATCATGCAATCGACCCCTAATATCCCTTTAAACTTTAACCCAGGTACAATTATAAATTCTTGTTCACAGCTTACTGAACCTAACTCTACTTTCAAAATAACCACGCTATTCACAACAGCAAATCGTTTTTTATTCGGCGCAACCAGGTGACTTCTTTTTATTGGCATTATCCTGTCACACACTTTATTTTTAATTTCATTGACGAATTCCTCCGATACCAAACTCGCCTCAGCTCCTGAATCTAATAATGCTCCTAAATTTTTCTCAAAAATTTTAATTTCAATTATGGGCAAACAAAATTTTTCTACAATTTCTGGCTCAATTTCTTCTTCTATTTTCAAAAATTCCCTAGGATGTTCATATTTGTACACAGTGATGTCTAGTGGTTTGTCCTTCTTTAAAAATCCTGTCCAGGTCTGTTTACCCTACTCGGTCCTGGTCTAGCTGTCACTTCAGCGTATGTCCTAGGCGTTTCCACTCGTTCCGAGTTTGTATTAGAAGTCCCCCGTATGTCCGGTGAACTGTTCCGTCTTGTAGGTCCCGGTCTCGGTGCAGGTCCCCTTCCTAAACTGTTGCTTCTATAAAAGGTCCTTCGCGGTTCCCAATTTTGTCGCTGATATTGATAATTATTCCCCCGTCTAGCGTAATTGTCCCGTCTGCCGTCGAATCTAACCGTGTTTATCTGTCTTTCCCTATGTTCCCGAGGTCGTCCACTGCTTATGTCATCGTACCTATGCAGGTACTCCAGAAACATTTCTCTATCCACAATGTTTTGTAGTGCTACGTGCTGTCTTACCTCAACCTCGAAATGTCTCGACAAGTATTTTATAATCTGTCGGTCCGTCAGTGGTGGGTTCAGTTGCTTTGCAATGCTATACTTTCGTATAGCATATTGCTCCATACTTCCTAAAAATTCTCCCTTAAATTTACCCATGATCAAATCGTCTCGTACCTGGTCCTGTCTGTGGTCACTCCAATAATGCTTTAAAATCTGTCCTCAAAGTCCGTGTATGTGTCAATTTCCTGTCCTATTAAATTATACCAAGCTTCAGCATGATCTTTTAGTAAGGCTTTTACAACATTTAACTTTGCCTGTTCATCGTATACGTTATTTATTAAACCTCTAACGTTATTAATAAATATCTGAGGGTTAACTCTACTATCCCCATAAAATTTCATCTGCTGCTCTAAGGAGACATTCCCTGATACAAACCTTAGACCATCCCCCATTAAAGTCACTACATTATGCTTAATCCCGGTCACTTCTCTCTCAACCCGACCTAACTGATCCTTACACAAGTCCGTTACCTCCGTCATTTTCACATTAATCTCGTCCTCACAGAAAATCCTTACATCAGTCCTTAATTGTGCCATTTCCAGATTTAAACCTCTAATATCGCGCTCATTTTTATCAACCCTATTTTCAACTTCCCCCATTTTTACCATCAAGCTATTTTTAAAATCGGAAAATTCTTTCGTCGATTTTTCTATTTTATCCCCTAGTACCTGGCTCAATTGGTCAAATTTCTTATTCGATTCTTCATTTATCCTCTCTAGCATTCTCAAAATTACTTCCTTCCCAGCTTCTCCTGATTCCGTCCTCGACAGATCCCTACTACCTCCAGCTTCCTCCATTTTCAAATTTTTATCACACAAGGCACTATCGTCACGTCCAATTTCCACTCCTTGGCTCCTTAACCACTCTTTTCTCTGCATACGTTCAAATCACTCACACACACTCTCAAAAATATTCTTAAATTTATACCAAACAGAAACTCTCTCTCTCAGATCGCCAGTTTCCTGGAATAAAATCACTGCCTTCACGGTGTATCCAATTTCCAAATCCAAATTAATTATACTTCTTTCATAATTATTTAATTTAATCCACGTTACATAACGTCACTACACAAGTTTGTTACAAAAATATAGGTGATACCTCAATAAAATCTAAACTCGGCACAACCCGCGTACAAATTATGAGGCTAACACCGTGCAATATAATTTAAAATAATTTTATTATACTTACAAACTCGTGGTAACTTTCATACGTAGTCTGAAGCGATCGAAATATTAAGGGCTTTCATTATATTTTCGAAAAGTATTTATACAATTTACGCTGCCACCTCCTGGCCGCATTTCATCCGAAATCCTTCATCTACAACAACACGTTCTCAAAATTTTGAGCTCAACCGATTTCTAAGTCTACGAAATTCAGCGCATCGTTACGATCTTTTCTAAAAATTAATCTACACTATTCTCGTGTTTGTCTGATGTCCAACTAACAATATCGACCAATCGTCTATCCATTGACGTTCCACAAATCCCGCTTATACTAACGCTGTCCCTTACTTATGCATTTTCGACGTCTCTTTCTAACCTTGTTTGAGTGGTAAAAAATCGATTTTCGTGCCGCGTTCTACAACCGCATGTGGACCCCAAAATACGTGCTTTAAATAACCACTCATTAGTGTTTACTGCGAACACATTCGACCGTTTACCCAATATTCTTTGAAACTTGTTTGTTATCTATAAAAATAAGTGGAACTTAACATTTAGAAAACACGCAGGTGCTTAATTAACCGACGTTTTAACACAACATTTCTAGGAGCTTCTTTTCATGGTATTTCAACCCAACCGCTATATTTATTTGTTATAACAAACGCTATTCGCCTTGGATGTATTGATTTTTACACGCTTTTATGCATATTATATGTAAATAACCGTTCAATTAACTCAATTAAATTAATAAATTAATTGCATTGGCTTCTACCATTTATTTTTTTTGCAAACCTACTAAATTTTAATCATTATTTGTAAAATTTTGTTAATACCTGTTACTTAAAAATGCACTAACTGGAATAAATTTCGCACGTAATTTCTGGTTGTTTCCTTTATACAGGGCGTTTTGAAATTGCTTCGTTTATATTTACTTTTAACCCTTTAAAACCACTATAATATATATATATATATATATATGAAGACAAGTTATTTGCAGTCTATATATATATATATATATATATATATATATATATATATATATATTGAATAATAGAATCTAATAGGAATTATTAGAAATTGTTAAATAAATCATAAGTCAATTGCAACAATGTAACACAAGGATAAACCACACACGTTATTAACAGTTCGTGAGAACGGATATGCAACTTTGTATCCGAGACAACAGTGATACTAAAGGTGGCAGGTCACAGATGGTTAACATGCCGCAATTACCTAGAAATAAGATTGTTACAATGTAATAAAGTGTAGAATTAAGAGTAAAGCAGACATGAGATCTGCAAGTTCTCACAGCCATGTGAGGAGGCAGGATATTATAAAAAGCCCAAGAGCTCAAGGCCCGGTAGTCAGTCTTCAAACTCCATACTTCGTTGTTCAAGTTACTCAATTGAGTCAGTCTGAGTATTACAACTTCTGCATTGTTGTTTACCTAGGCTACTCGCCCTAATATTGATAAATAAATTTGTTAAGTTTTGGAAACGTTTTTTAAAAACATCGATCCAAAGGCCCAAACCTTAACTAGCTTGCTGAGAAATGTTTGGAACAAGGATGTTTGGTGTTTGGTAGTTACGGAAGGTCATTAGATTGGTCTGGGAAATTATCTGGGTAGAAACATGGAAGTCGTCTGCAGAGATTTGGATAGCGAGTGGAAATGGGTTTGATCCACGTATAGCAGAGAGGCGTATGGAAGCAACGACGAGGTTTTTTGGACAACATCTTCAGAGGTGACGATGGAAAAAGCATACTCCAGGTACCGAAATTGATTTCTATTGCTATTGCTTGAACATTTTGTGCTGCTATTTTGTGCTTGAGTGAATTGACACATTGGGGGTGTATTTTATGAACATAAAAACTCATTTGAAGGGTATATGTAAAGGACAATTTGTATTCATTATTTAAAAGTGTAAATAAATGACAAAAATTTTGATGTAAGGAATAAACGGGTCTTTAAGGTTGTTTTAAACAAAGATCCGATGTTTTTAGACATTTAGAATAACTGGGTTTATACTGAGCTCACCATAGACCAGAGTAAAAGTCAATTTAGAGTTTCAAGATGGGCCCATCTACTCATATAAAACAAAAACTGTCGAAATAAAGTAAAGTCATGAAATTTTAAAAAGATTAACGATTGAGATTGTAATATTTTATAAACCTGAATATTCATGTGTAAATATTTACTTGGTAATGGAAATCTTTAATTTGTACGAATAAATGGTTGTATGTTTCATTGCATTATTTGAGTGGTAATTTTATTTGGCAGAATGTGTGAGAAAGAGTGAACTTAGGATGGTAAGTATCTATGAAAAAGCAGATTTAAGAACTAGCCGTGGTATGCAGAAATTAGGAGGCATTCCAGAAGTATTGGAGGATTTTTTTTTATTTTCAGAAAAAAAATTTTATGACCCAACGGAATAACTCGATTAATTAGCTAATTCACTGCATATTTATGGTGCCCACTTTGTGGGGCGAGAAAAAAAGGGTTTTCTACAGTAAACCACAGCAATAAAAAAATATATATATATATATATTATGCTGTGATAAGGGGTTGTTTAAGGGTGTACTTTATAGGAAAGGTCATTTAGAAGTGAGAAATTACCATAGGCAGCAGAGAACGTCACTTATTTAGTGAAGAATTAAGAAATGCACATAGTTTGTAGATAGTAAGTAGTCAGCACCCTGTATATAAAGTAGAAATAGTTTTAAGCGACACAGATAAACCTAGGAGGACGCATAGTTGGCGTAGGAATGAGAAATACATTCATTAAGTAAATAGTAAATATTAAATACCCTGTAAATAAAGTTTTAGTTAATTTAGGTAAAGCAAGTAATGATATTTTTCAGTGGAAACACGCGTATATGTATAAATAAATGATAAAGTGTAATTAGACATGCATTCAAAAGGAGTTCCAGACGATTAGATTAATACAGGGATAGAAATAGAGCTTCAGGTAGCATAGATAAATGCGTACAAATATCTAACCATTTTTGATAAGAAAGCAGATTAAAAATTGCGTGAACAACATGTAAATATGAAAATTTAAAGTCGAGTTGCATCAGTTGTTTGTGGAAAGGCAATTAGATCTATCAAAACACAGCATGTTGATAACGAAAGACAGCTGCAAGCATGTCACGATTATGGGGAATCGTGGAGCATTACATCAGAAACTGCTTTAAATATAATTATTTGATTGGTCAGGAATAAGCGACGAGTTCTAGACCATACCCACTGATGGAGTGGGAATTCAAGAATATATTAGCAAGCACCATGATAACGAAGTTAGTTTTGAACTCAACAAAGGCCGAAGTGCGTCGTTATGAAATAAAATAATACGTAAATTTGAAAAGTGAAAGATAAAACAAGTGCTAATATGAAGATTATAATTGCCGATTAAACGTAAGTACGTTTTAATAAATTTATTTTAAACTAAAACATAAAAATAATAGGGCTCTGATGTATGAGAGAGAAAAATACAAATCTGATGTCCGGGGCAAACAAATTACAATCTGAAGTACGGGGGTAAACAAACTACAATTTCAATGTCCAAGGGGAAAATACAGTAATACAATTTTGATGTCTGGGGGGAAGAATAATACAATTCGAAGTTTGAGAAAATTGAATAATAAGAAGAAGTTTGATATGAAATGACAATAAATTGGGGTGCATAAAGGAATATTGGTAGTCCATAGTGTAATGGCAATAATTTAAACGTAATCCTGAATTGGGGAAGATAATTTTTATTTCAAATGGAAGCGTCGATGTGAAGAAATAAAACAGGTCAGATTTTTAGTTATAAGACATTTTGTTTTTCTATATATCTTTTATTTTGAATATTGAATTTGCTTAACATAATATGCTTGTGAAAAGTCAACAAAAGAAGTTGCATACGTATAAAGTGAGTAATATGATAGCAGGTTTAGAATATTCTACACTTCGTTGATAAAGATAAAAGGTTTTTTTTTTGGTGACTTTGGGTTTTGAGTAAATAGTATATGATTGTTAATAAATGAGATTTATAACAGTAACTAATTGAAAAGTGTATTTCAAATAATTTACAAAAGCTGTATGTACATAATATATTGGTTTAATTATACATAAAATCGAAATTAACTGAATTTTATAATTCCAAATAAATGCTAGCCGAGGTCATAAGATAAAGTCAATTTGTTAAATAGTACAAGGCGGAGCTACAAGTTGAATAGGAAATTGATAACACGCAAGGCGGTAACGTATCGAATTTTGCTATTGGCAGACAAGGTTGCTTCAAGATAAAATCCAGTTAAGTTGATAGCAATATTAATAAGACAGCCGGAGGAGGAGATAATTACAATCTTGTTTATTCATAGTAATAATAAAATGGTCGTCGAATAATTTAGAGTACATAGCAAAATTAATAAGGCGCACAACGAAGGGGATCGAGAATTCCAGTTCATAGCAAATAAATATAACAGCCCAACGTAGGGGCATTGAGAATTCCAATATCATAGCAATATATATATATATATATATATATATATATATATATATATATTATACTATCAAGAAGGGGGTGGGCTTATAGAATGTTTTAAATAGGGCTTCGAAACGACTTGCTATAATGGGGGTATATTTGGTTTTGTTAGGGTATTTTCTTTCAGGTATTTTGGTTTATAAATTAACTATTCCACGTTTATAAATTTATAAAGCTTTTGAAACTGCATTGCATTCAACAATGTATACCGGCCATAGACCAGGCTAAGCTAGTTGATAAGTTTGCATTGTATGCGTATTTTTAATTGTTATGGTTGCATGTAAGTAGAGAATGGTGATGGTCCTGGCGCAGCGACACCGCCACCGCGCCACTAATCGTTTTTTAATGGGTTTTCTCATTAAAAACCCATTTACACTAATCGCTTTGTAATGGGGTTTCTCATTAAAAACCCATTAGCACTAATCGCTTTTTAATTGGAAAACACACAAGCACTAATCTCTTTTTAATGGGAAAACTCATTAGCACTAATCGCTTTTTAATGGGAAAACTCATTAACGCTAATCGCTTTTTAATGGGAAAACTCATTAACGCTAAACGCTTTTTAATGGGAAAACTCATTAACGATGTTATCATTTTTCCTTAAGTCAGATCCACCTTATGGGACCCACCACTCGGAGCGTTTTTTCATAGGGTGTGATACACGCTTTTTCTTAGGATATGATACACGCAGCGCCACCACCGCAGCGCCACTCTAACCTAACCTAACCTAACCTAATTACCAGGCCTCTCAACGACAACAGTCACTTTGACACATTTTCCATCCGCCATTTTTGCTTACGTCACGCCCTCCATCTTTGTCCACAACTGTCACTTTGACACATTTTCCATCCGCCATTTTTGCTTACGTCACGCCCGCCATGTTTTTAAGATTTTTTGCTGGTAGCTATTTCTGACCGTCCTTAAAATTATTTAGTCATGCACTACATCAAATTAGTCTAGAATTTTACGCTGAATTCGAATCTGCAAGCAGATTTGAAATCCGAGCACCCCTTGCAAAGTTATACCACTTTAAAGTCCTGAACCACTAAATTTTGCTGTTTGCTCTATAAGCTAACCTAACAAATAGTTTTCTTCGACTAGCCATTGCATCTTTCGAGATGAACCTATTTTGTTTGGTATCAATTAACATTAGAATTTTCTCAGCTACCCGAATCTCTGGAAATTCTTTAGATTGCATCATTCCACAGGGAGCTGCCCTCATTTTAAAATTTTTTGCTGGTAGCGATTTTTGACTATCCTTATAAATTGTTTAGCCATGCGACTAATCAAATTAGTCTAGAATGTTATGCAGAACCCGAATCTGCAAACAGATTTAAAATCGAACCACCCCTTACTGTTTTACACACACACACACACACCTAAATTATAACTTTCCAGCAGCTCATACCTAAAAGAAAATCTAAAAACCATTCTTAAAGCTTTTTATTACAGACAATTTTTACTAATACAGTTTAAATGTTGTAAACCACATTTCTAAATACATATTCACAATTTTTATTCTTAACCTAGAACTGCTCACATCGGCTTATATTTATTAATATTTATTTCTAAATAGAGCACCTTTTCCAAAGACCAACCGGACCCACGTGTTTCAAATTCCTCTGATTTTGTTCTCATGGTTTCGCTTAAGACCTCGTACATATTTTCTAGATTACTAGAACACGTTATAACCATATTTTTTGTGTTAAAAAATTTCACATCGGTAGTCTCTTCTCCCATTTTGATGTAAACGCCGTAGAGTTTGCAATAGACTTTTATTGCTGTATGTTGTGTTCTTTTTTCATTAAGTAATCGAATAAACTCCATCGTCGACACTGGCGTTCTTTATGCGATAGCTAGCCATACGATTGTTAAACGCTGTGCTAACCATTTCTACGCCATCTTCGCCAGTAGCGGTAACTGTGGCATTTTTATGTCTGTTGCTTCTCAAGTGTGCGGCATAGGTAGTCTTTTCCATTTCGAAATCGCATACTTTACACATAACGTCTTCCATGTTATACGGATCAACAATCGCATCGCGTGTATATTTAAGATCCAAAAGGGTGGTAGCACACGCACACAAATTGGTTGCAAGTCTTGCGGTAGAAGATGCAGTGCTACTATAAACAGAAACTTAATAAAACACTTTAAACCTTTACTAAGGGAATACCAAACTTGTCTACAGGATACTTACTAATAAAGCAATTTAATTTTAAATAACTTCTACGTCATATTTTCGGAAATGGCAGACTTGAATATTTTCTTTGAAAACAATCGAAGATTGCCGAAGACACTCGAAGAGTGCACAAGCGCGGTCACTAAACCAATTAGCATTAATACCGAGTATTCCGTACTTTCGTAGGTTGCTCATTTCCTGGAACCAAATCTACCGCATAGCGGTCAGTAGCACGTAATCATTTCTAGAACCACCAAGTACTCGATATCATCCAAATAGAGAATTAGATGCTCGATGTCTGTCAACTTACGATTCCCTCGTAAAAGGTAGAAAAAACTCGGTCAATCATCGCAGTGCGCTGTATAGTACATGCATACCCCTTCTCTGCGCTACTGCTATTCTTGTAGTTGCTTAAAAAAGTCAGTCGTCTTTTTTACTGCTAGGACCGCTGCACAGCACTATTCTATACTTTCTTTAAAAGTATTGCACATCACGCACTTTTTTGTCTGATAATTAAATTTTGCTCATGTAGGCTTTTACACTTTCGCATATTTAAACATCTAATACCATCGATTAACCACTTTCGATTATTCTAGCGAGAACCACCATACATTCCGCCACACCGTTCTTTTTGAATCCAACGATCCGATGGGCTCAGCACACTAACACCTAACGTATCTTTCCTGCTATTTGTTAAACAAAAACTACCAGCATCGCCATGTCCGTATACGGATGTAAGCAGATGTTTGTGGATGTGTATGAGAATATGTAACCATATACATTAATCAGTCAAAGCTATTTTATTTAGTGCACAAAAACTACTAATTTTCTAAACCACAATTAATAATCGCCTTTATAGGTTTAACATTTCTACCATTTCCTAATGGCTGGTGTTACGTACATGGAAACTTTAATTTCTTATTGGAGAAAATCCTTATTCTCCCACGCACTGTTAAGTTGTTGCATGCCCACCCCTTTTGGGAATATATGCTCGTTATAGGTTGTAGGAGCCTCGGTTTTACTTAACTACACTTCGTGAGACCCCTTTAATCTTTTTAATCGCTCCTTTCTCGCTTACAGTACAGTAGGACTTGGTTTTTGGACCGACGAATTCTAATACTAGACCCCCATTAAATTCGTCTTTGAATTTCCCTACAACTTTTTTGTTGACAAGCGGTATATTGTATTTATTATCCGCGGGGTAGTCACTCTTTTAAGATAACTATATATGCATTATGCATTAACGGAGGGAGCTCAAATTTGCAAATAAATTTTAAATAGAACCACCCTTTACAAAGTCACGCCTTTTAAAGACCCAAACCTCTAATTTTTACCCATCTTTATTTAACTCCATCTTTAAAACCCTTTTTTCGCCACCCAAGACATATGCTTTAACCAACCATTTCCCGAGAAATCTAAAACCGCTGTGTCCCGCGAACACCGCGTGGAAAGTCTTTTTTACTAACCACAAATGCATACAATGTTCGTTTATATACCATGCTCCTGCCCGCCCGCCCGCCCGCCAACCCGTCCGTCCAAGGGTATAGTGGTACAGCATATTACCATAAGGGAGGTTAATGTAGTACTTTTATTATTTTAATAAGACATTATAAAATTTTATACAAAATTCATTGAAAAATATATACAAACTGAATAGATTATTTAATTGCAGATAAATCTATTAACAATTTCCGTTTCAACCCATGCGCACCCCTGACCATGCGCTACCCTGCCCATGCGCACCCCAACCCATGCGCACCCCAGCCCATGTGCACCCCTGTCCATGCACACCCCAGCCCATGTGCACTGCCTATGAGCATCCCTCTCTGTGCGACTGCTATTTCGTGGTGATGTCATAGCCTTTTATAAATAAAGAACAATGTAATACTATTCTAAAATGTTTATTCTGACATTATACATAACAAAATTTAAAAATATTTAATACCAAGCATGGCGTCATTTAAACTTAATTTTAATACAAAGTTACACACAGAAGACAGTCCTTTCTTTATGTTTGTTTGGAGTGGTTTTAATTTTATCTAATTTTATTCGCAGCTTAAAATTTAAATCGACACCTAACTCCTCTATCTCCTTTTCTAGCCAATAGTTTGATACATAGAGACCGTCTAGGTTTTCGAATTGCAAAATGTACCGAAGTTTACCTCTATATATAAAGTCTTTGATTCCACCGACAACCAAATCCATTCCTTCGTGTAATTCTTGCAGCTTGTGACAATCTTTTAATCGCGGCTGTCCCACTGTATCGTGCATACGTATCTTGTTAGCTTGATGGACTTCTTCTTGTCGGTATTGGAGGAAATCCTTATTCTCCCACTCACTGTTGCGTAGTTGCATGTCCACCACTTTTGGAAATATATGGTTGTTATAGGTTGTAAGACCCTCGGTTTTAAATGATCCAAAAGAATCTTTACTAGGCAAATATACAATGTATAACAAAACCCCCTTGCGTGTGGCGTACACCAAGGTTACGAAACCCGCATTCCTTAGTTCGTCTATGTTATCTGCCATTTCGATAAATACGTTTTTAGAATAACCTTTTAAAAAGTATACGGATTTAGTACCATCCTTTTCCGCAAGGACGCCTACATAACTAAAAGAGTCTTTTTTACTAACCACAAATGCATACAGCTTGTAGAAGCCAGATGTATCTAAGTCAGTCCATCGACACATAAAATAATCTTTTAATTCTTCCTCATTTTCTCTAATAAGATGTTCTTTGTCTAACACATCTTTGTATTGTTCGCGTATTCTTGCAGTGTTTTACATCTAGTACAATTTTCGCTTTTTTGCATCCATTTCCTCTAATTCCAGTTATCTTTTTTTTCCACTTACAGCGTGTGGCGTGCATAATGGGGCAATTTCCTTTAGCGTAAACAGATAGAGTTTACTGCCAATATTTACGCGTTGTCGTACAACCTTGGACGAATGTTAGGCGTATCTATCAACCCCAATTCCGAAATGACTATTTCTTTTGGAATTGTAGAATATGGTGTTGCAGATTGTGTAAAATTACGAAAAAAAAATTTTGAAAGGAATAATGGCGGACGGCGATAGACATATAACGCGCTCAGGGAGAGTTTTCGGACGTGAAATAAGAATAGGAGATTTCAGGGTGACAGACACAAGAAAGGAAACTGACGTACACGTGAAACCTGACATTGCTGTTATAGATGCCGGACAGACAAGTGCTAGGGAAGAAGACGAACGAATAAGTTGCGAGAACATGGACATAATGCGGTTTTTAAAGAGTCTAAAAAAATCAGAGAATGAGGGGATGTTTAGATTAGAAAAATCACAGGACAAAGGGATGAAAAAGTTAGAGGCCGAGATAAAAAGGATCGTGGCTATAGAGAACCGCATGGGAGAACTTACGGCGTCTATACAAGAGACATTCGAAAATTCTAAAAAGGGGATCCAACAAGAACTTGACACGCGGATTAATGTGGTCGAGGGTAATTTGGTAAATGGGATAACATCCGTACGCGATGACATGGAAAACCTAGACAAACGTCACACAGACAGATGAAAGATTCTGATAGACGAACACCAGACATTCGCTAGGAACATACAAACACAAGGTCGGGAAAACGGAAACGACACAACCGAACTTAAGACAAGAATAACAAATCTTGGAACGATGGTTGACGAAATGATATTAGAAGTGGATGGGAATGTGCAAAACTTTAGAAACAAAGTTGATTATTTGGAAAGAACGCGGGGGTTTGATGTGGGTTTTCAAAACAGGATGGGAAAGGACGCTTGGCCGAAATTTGAGGGGAGAAAAAACGAACAACCCATGGGATTTATTGATAAACTTGACGATTTTGTACCCAACGAACCCGAGAGAATCAAACTACAAATCTTAAGCGCGGGGTTACAAGGAAATGCCGAGAAATGGCATAATATAATCCGGAAACAGTACACAACATACGACGAATTTAGACGCTTATTTATTGAACAATACTGGGGACACACACACCAGAGAAACATACGTACCGACTTAATTACCGGACGATACCAAACACATTTCGAAACACGTGACGATTACGTTACCGAGAAGTATAATCTCGCTCAACACTTAACTCCAAAAATGCGTAAAGAGGACATCATGCAGTTGTTATCGCGACACATGGAATCGGAAATAACACGCGCAATTGCGGTTCAGAACATAAAGACGTGGAGGGAATTTCTTGAGATCACGCGGAATTATGACACCTCAAGGGCCAATGAAAAACGTAGCGGGAATTATAATAATTTTGAAAGGCACCGTGCATCAAGCAAGAACGATTTTAATGGTAGACAAGAACACAGACAAAGACATGGGTACGATTTTATAAGAGGGATCGGGGCATATGACGATTACCGAAATGTAAAACAAACCACGCATCACGCCAACAATTACCACATGCAAGGAAGGGACCAACAAAAAAGACAAAATTTCGAGACGCGAGGCAACGCGGATTATAACATGCACAAAACACAACGGAGCAATTACACCGGGAGTGGAGTTCACAGGCAACCGGACACTCCTAGGACTTTCGTCCAAACGATTACGGCACGCCAGGACACAACTGATAGAGATAACGAAATTCAGATGGCGGAGGTACACACACCGCCAGGTTTTAAAAAAACGCCGATTTTATAAATGTTGATAGTGACTTAGATATTAGTGTAGTTAGTTCTGTAAATAATTTATGGTTTTCTGAATATTTAAATAATAAGAAGTTACCATTTGTTAAAATATAGTTAAATGGTGTTACATACTGAGGTTTTTGTGATACGGGATCACAATGTTCTTTGATCAAGGAAGATATAGTTTTAAAACATATGGAAGTATTAAAAGATCGAATTTGTAAAATAAAACTGGTTAATTTATGTTGCGCAATGAACAAGCGGTTGTCGACAACGAAAAGGATGCTGTGTATACCAATTACGATCAATGGAAAGGATGTAGGGAACGTGGAGTTGTTGATTGCAAGAGAGCTGTATTTGGATAGTATTTTAGGAATTGATTTTGCACAGAAATGTGGGGTTGTTTTAGATGGACGGGATTGTACGATACAGATGTTAGATCCACAGAGGATTTGGGTGGAACCTAATGTTAGTTTGAAAAAGGGATATAAGAATAGTAGTGAGAAAAATGGCAATCGTGTGAATAATAATAAGGGGAGTTTAGATTTTGAATTGGTTATTGGAGATAGACAGGATGATATTCGGAATGGATTTACGGACAGTATTAGATTAGGAATGGTTAATCAGGACAGACAGCAGGGTTTAAAGGATGAAAATTTATTGGATAATAGTTTGGAAAAACGGAATGGAAATAATTTTGACAGAAATGAGATAGGAATGAATTACAAGATTTATGACTACAACGGTAGGGTTAAAGTACAAAAAAATGCAATTGATAAGAACAACAGCATAAAAGTATGCAATTTATTTGAAAAAGTTTTCGGTGACAAACAGATAGGATTAGTTGGGAATCAAACGGGGGAACCGTGAATAAAAGTTCATAGTAGAAGTAGATAAAGTACAAATAGAAGCGTGATTTTTAAGTAAAATTATATATTAACCTATCAAAATACACATTCGACAGTGAAGTCATGCAAATATTAATTTTCATTAAAAATCAGTGGGGCCTTATATACTGTCAAGAAGGGGGTGGGCTTATAAAATGTTTTAAATAGGACTTCGAAACGACTTGCTATAATGGGGGTATATTTGGTTTTGTTAGGGTATTTTCTTTCAGGTATTTTGGTTTATAAATTAACAACTATTCCACGTTTATAAATTTATAAAGCTTTTGAAACTGCATTGCATTCAACAACGTATACCGGCCATAGACCAGGCTAAGCTAGTTGATAAGTTTGCATTGTATACGTATTTTTAATTGTTATGGTTTCATATACATAAAATTTAATTTGGAGTTAGCCTATTCAGAACCTTTTGGATGTAAAAACAAATATCAAAATTGTATGGTATAGTACGCGTTTTAAAAAATTTTGAGGAGTTAAGTGATACTCCTGAAAAATTTGTAAATCAATTTCAGTTTGAATGTGTTTTATCAATTAAAGATTTGTTATGTAATGACAGGACGTTTACCGAATAAGACATTAATGCCTGTTACGTACAATTTAAAAGCTGAACCACCGAAGTTTGTTAGCTATTTTCAATATTGTAAAAAGTTCAATATAGACAAATCACTGGATTATCAAACGATTCAGTTTAGCAAAAGGTCTAGACACGAATATGATTAATAATTATGAATTGGATAGTGTGCGTATACATAGCTGTTATGGAAACGAAAACTAGGAGAGACGGGTTGTATTTATAAGAGACTTAAAATTTGTATTACTGAAAAATACACGTGTTTTTGTACTGTTCTGAGTTTTATTTCATTTAAAAAGTTACGAGTAAATTTTGAAAGTCAAGTTGTACCTAGAGGTAGCAAATAATGAAGAGAAGTAGATTCAGTGGTACTGGAATGCAGTAAAGTAAAGTCTAAGGTAGCAGTTTTGTGACGAAGAAAAACTAATTAGAAGAGGGAGTGCTGGTCTGTACCGTTATCGTTTTGAAGAGGAAAGAATAGTGGAATTGGAGTTATCCGAGTATTTGTATAACATAAAATTTCTAGAAATATTAGTAGTTTTATAGTCCGGAGATTACCAGTTGCTCGAGTTACTTATCTTTTCAGGAGGTGCCTGCAGTTGGTCACTTGGCTTCAGGACGGCTGGAAGGCGGCGCCTGTATCTGGATTCCAGGTATTAGTATTTAATATCTACGCAGTGCTATAATCAGATTTATAAAAGTGGAACTAGTGTTTGGGAATACTTTTGGCTTTTAAAATTATTTTGAAAACTAATTGGATATTTGTTTGGGTGTCTAGTTGAGAGGAGTTCCGCTACGTGGTTGACGGCCCTATGAAATTATAAGTGCAGTAGCCGTGTTAAATATCTAGAGTTAAATTTGGTGGCATAACTCAGCAAGGCTCTAAAATAAGCTGTGAAAGATAGATATACTACGCCCATCACTCATAGTGTAGGATCACAGTATATATATAATATAAAATATATAATACATAATACATAATACATATTATATAATATATAATATATAATGTATAGTGTATAATGTATAATGTATAATGTATAATGTATAATGTATAATGTATAATGTATAATGTATAATGTATAATGTATAATGTATAATGTATAATGTATAATGTATAATGTATAATGTATAATGTATAATGTATAATGTATAATGTATAATGTATAATGTATAATGTATAATGTATAATGTATAATGTATAATGTATAATGTATAATGTATAATGTATAATGTATAATGTATAATGTATAATGTATAATGTATAATGTATAATGTATAATGTATAATGTATAATGTATAATGTATAATGTATAATGTATAATGTATAATGTATAATGTATAATGTATAATGTATAATGTATAATGTATAATGTATAATGTATAATGTATAATGTATAATGTATAATGTATAATGTATAATGTATAATGTATAATGTATAATGTATAATGTATAATGTATAATGTATAATGTATAATGTATAATGTATAATGTATAATGTATAATGTATAATGTATATAATGTATAATGTATAATGTATAATGTATAATGTATAATGTATAATGTATAATGTATAATGTATAATGTATAATGTATAATGTATAATGTATAATGTATAATGTATAATGTATAATGTATAATGTATAATGTATAATGTATAATGTATAATGTATAATGTATAATGTATAATGTATAATGTATAATGTATAATGTATAATGTATAATGTATAATGTATAATGTATAATGTATAATGTATAATGTATAATGTATAATGTATAATGTATAATGTATAATGTATAATGTATAATGTATAATGTATAATGTATAATGTATAATGTATAATGTATAATGTATAATGTATAATGTATAATGTATAATGTATAATGTATAATGTATAATGTATAATGTATAATGTATAATGTATAATGTATAATGTATAATGTATAATGTATAATGTATAATGTATAATGTATAATGTATAATGTATAATGTATAATGTATAATGTATAATGTATAATGTATAATGTATAATGTATAATGTATAATGTATAATGTATAATGTATAATGTATAATGTATAATGTATAATGTATAATGTATAATGTATAATGTATAATGTATAATGTATAATGTATAATGTATAATGTATAATGTATAATGTATAATGTATAATTATAATGTATAATGTATAATGTATAATGTATAATGTATAATGTATAATGTATAATGTATAATGTATAATGTATAATGTATAATGTATAATGTATAATGTATAATGTATAATGTATAATATATAATATATAATATATAATATATAATATATAAGCCAGCGTGTGTAGATACCACTTATTCAAAAGTTAATTAAGTGTTTTAAAATTTTATGGTAATGATTAATCAATTTAATGTAGGAATTTTAGACTTAGTTTAAATATAGTTTCAGCTTTGCATTTATTTGTAGGGAAATATCGTATTATTTATATTTAGAATGATAAATGTGAAACATCTATCAAATAGGGTCGTATTAGTAAGTTTACAGTATGAAAACTCAGCTTTAATTATAATATAAATAGTATACAATGGTTAAAAAGTGTTCTGTTTCTTTAGCGTAGGATCGATAATTTTAAGGGCATCTTTTAGTAAAGTGGAAACTTTTTAATACCGTTTAGCATAAGATAGCATTTGAAAAGACGAGCTTGTTATGAATAAGAAAAAAATCAATATTATCTATGAATACAAATGAACGATAAGGCAGACACGGATCGATATCACAAACAAAGACAGACTTTGTTACAGCATATGAAGGACAAAGATGCAAATGCTAAATATCAGTTAGACTTCGTAACGAACAAGTGGACAAAGATAAATTAGAGGCTATTAGTAGGAGTAAGACAGAAGATGTTGTATCAATTTAAAATAGGGAGAGAAATTAAGAAATATGACTGGACGATACGAGTAGATGCATGACAGTTTGAAACTTACAGAGGGCACATATCCGAGTGGGGTTCGTAATAAGGAAGCATGAGAAAGAAAATGGCTGTAGATGTGAGGAAGAGAGAAAGGACTAGGTTTGTTTCAGTTGTGAGACGTGAATCTAATAGGAATCGATTTCCGTTGAGGTTAGTTTTTCGGCGAAGTGACCGTCCGTTGGAAGAATGGGAACAATTTTTTCGGTATTTTTCTGTGTTCGTACATTAAAATTCAGGAAAGGTGAGAACCGTTGGTGTTTGTTGCAAGAAAATTGTGGCGGTTGTGATTGGAATTTCAAGAAGCGAGCCGACGGTTGGCAGGATACCGAAAATGTTTGTTTATACGTACTGGATTTGTGCGAAACTTGGAAACAGGGGGGTACTTTTGGCTCTATATAAACACCTTAGAGGTAGGGCATGTCTCTCTTACTTCTTCGCTCGCCATCGAGGTTAACTCAAGTAGTACTGAATATTATTAAGTGATTTTATAACAAATATTGTTAGTTGTAATTACACACGAGTTGGTGTGTTGTGGTAATTAATCGGAGTTTTGAAAAATCATAAAGTAAATCCTGAATTAAAAGCGAAGCTGTTATAAAGCACATAAGTACAAACTACTGCTATTTTGGTGGTTGGAGCTACAAGGCGTATAAAAATGGAATTGTAAAGGTGAATGCATGGAATATTGATTTGTTGATCGTAAATGAAATTGTAATGGAAAATTTTGGAGGTTGGGATGCACTTTCAATGGTAATTTAGGAGAGAGTTGGATAGCGGCGTGTGGAGAGGAATGGTGTGACTCAACTTGGAGAGCTGTTCCATAGCCTACAATCATTCTAGATGGCAACATCATCGAGGACTGGTTTGCTGATGCGTGTAGTATAATGGTTATCAGGTAACTGCTTTTTTTTATAAAACTTTGTTCTGGTGTTTATTTGATGTGTTTTAACTCTTTGTGCTTTTGAGTAATTATATCTCTAAATTTTACGGACCTAAAATTTTATTGAACTGTATATGTAAATGTAAAACATGTTTATGTAGAGAATGATAAAAAGGCTGTTTTGTACAAAGTAAAGGGGACTTTTTATTATTGCAGTGCTATAATTTTACACACAGGTTGAAAGAGTTTTAGTGTGAGTTCATATTAAGACAAGGGTTGAAGTCAGGTATAAGTTTAGCCCACTTACTTTAATAAGGTACATGTATGATGAAAATATTTAATCTGAACACATTTTTGGTAATGAATTGTTTCTAATACAAAATATATTATTGTATGTAAGTGAACAGTTATAATGAAAAGAGTTTTGAAAGCTGTGAATTTTTATTTCGTGTAAATAGAGGGTGATGTATTTCTGAAAGTTTCGTTATCTTGAATAGGATTGTAGGGAAGTATTTTTCTTTTAGTTTACAGCATAGTGGCAGTTAGGTGGAGTTTGAGATTCAGCAGTCCAGGTAAGCTTCTTTGTTAGTTCATAAGCTATGTAGAAACGGAACGGAGCAGCCGAGGTGTACTTCACGAGTCCAAAGAGCTGAACTACACAATATTTATGGCGCTCAATGGTGGTGCTCAAGTTTAACAAGCCTTAAGCTACACGGTATTTATAAGGGCCCAATGCTGGGGCTATTTCCAAAGGTGAACATCACAATATTATACACGTATGCCGTGGACTGTCGGGATTAAGCTCTTAAATCGAGCCCCAGCGTTGCGCCGTCATAAAATTTCTAAACATAAAACAAAAAAAAATGAAAAAAAAAATTTCTTACACTACCTTTTGGAACGCCTCCTTATTTCTGCTCACCCTGGCTAGCTCAGCTATCGGCTTCTTGCATACCTACGCTCCTAAGTACCTTCCTTTCTCACAAACACAGTCAAATGAAATTACCACTCAAATAATGCAACAAAACATACAACCTTTTTATTTACACATATTAACAAGTTTCCATTATTAAGAAAATATTTACACCTTGATACAGACAGTTTGATAAAACTATTACCATCTCAATCATTAAATCCTTTAAAGTTCTTGATTTTAATATATTTCAACAAATTTTTTTTAGACGAGTAGATGGGTCCGTCATGCAACCCTATATTGATTTTATTCTGGTCTATTTTGAGCTCATTATAACCCAGCTCCTCTAAATGCTTTTAAACCTTGCATTTTTATTAAAAATTAAATCTAGAGACCCGTTTACTCCTTACAACAACATTTTATATCATCAATAAACATTTTTATATCATCAATAAACATTTTTAAATAATCAATATTAATTGTCCTGTACATATACCCCTTTAAATGAGTTTTTATGGTAATAAATACACCCCCAATAAGTCAAAACACTCAAACACAAAAATATCAGCACAAATGTTTAAGCAAAAAGCAGGAAATTAATTTTCTTTACCTGGAATAAGCTTCGTCCCTCGTCACCTCTGAAGATGGGTACCAGAAACCCTCGTCGTTGTGCCCATATACTTAACGATTATGCCTGGATCCAACTGATCCCCACTATTCAAATCTCTGCAACCTCCTTTAACCTTCTACCCAGATATTTGTCTTGTCCAAACTTAATATTCCATATTACTACACTTCATGCATACTAGCTACGCTTTAAGATTCGCTTACCCAAGTACCATCCCATCATTCAATTGAGTCGTGTAGTAACAGCATCTTTTGTCTAGACCTTAGCACCCACTCGTGCAAATCACGTTTACTACTTTTCCGGTACGTTACTACAGCTTTACATACTTTAAAACAGGATGTTGTACACAATAATTAATACACGTAAGAGCATATACTATCAATTACGTTGAAGATCTCAGCGCAATCTAAGATCTAACGGAAAGAGAGCTTTAATATCAGTCTCAGAGTATTTATACGCTTTTCACACCCCTCAAGAAACCTTTCTTCATCGAAAAGCTTATTTTTAAAATTACTTCTACAAATTTTGAACGTAACGTCTGAAAATTTCCGAGATCATCATACTGTTACACTGAAATTCGTTTACTAACCTTAACGGACACGCGCTTCTCGAAATTGCTCGCCTTAGACCAATAATATAGTTTTTCCCCGTTATAACGCTCCACCTTTCAGCTATCTTTCTCCGTTCCACCCATACTTATTGTCTCTTTTAGAAACCCCTCTCAAGCTACAGAAAATCGATATTGGTGTTGGCCTTCACATTTCCTCTTGTATTTTAGGCGTGACTTGTAACCAACGCTTTCTTATACGTTTCTCTGTCTGTTTTACATTACAGATCGTTCATTTCAGTTAGTCTTCAAGGCACTAGTTATTTTTAAGCAGTTTGTCAAACCGACCGTTGCAAACAATTTCATAGAAATTCTGTCTCAACGTATAATCACGATCCATGAACCTGACATTTAACTAACAGGTGTTTCATCAAAGCCCCTTGTTATTTAAAATAACAATTCCGAGTTTATCCCCTTCTTAGGATTTGTAAACAAACGTTTTCGTTTATGTAAATGAAAATATGCGTTTATATTATTGATTTTCTATACTTGAAAGCTCCGTTTCTGCTTCCATGTGCTTGATTTAAAATTATTACAATTTATTTATGCGTATCCTTCAGTTTTTATGTACTCTAAAGCTTATTTCCTTTGTGCAATTTTAACATGCTTATTTAGAATTATAAAATCAGTTAATAACTGTCCGTCTTCACTATCTAAACTGATTAATTTGGTGCGTAAATAAATTGTTCCTATTTTCTATATACAGTTGATAAAATTTTATTGTCTAAACCCACTTAACCTATAATTCCACGACAATATATATATATATATATATATATATATATATATATATTGATGTGATAAAAAAGTAATGAGAGGTAATGGAAACCAAAATTCTATCAATAAAACACACCCAAATAGAAGGAAATCAGAAAAATTAAAACTTCCAAATATTCAATGTTCCACCCTATATACAATAAGCATACTATTTAGCCATAAAATGCAAAGCAAAACATACTTCCCGTGTATTACATTTATTAAAATGTGAAAAGATTATAAACCTAAAAACCGCAATTGTAAATCAGTTCTTTACAGTCGTGTGAGATACCTCGTACAAATAATTATTCTATACAGATTTAATAAAAACGATCTTAATTTTATTTCCATTTAGATAAAAATCCATTCATTTTCATTTATTATACAAATACACCCATTTCGAATGAACCTGCACATTGTCGAAGTTCTAGATTACTAGAACAGGTGAAATGGCTTGCGTGTTCTAATGAGCTAAAGAGCCAAACTACAGGTCCAACCAAAGTAGTAGGGTCGTTAGTGAGGAACCAGACTAAGACAGGTTCCTGAAAGAGGGCAGCAGCTCTTTTGGTACTTAGATTGGCAGAGACCATAGGGGTCGGAATGGAAGTCTAAGACACACTACCGCAATGTGGATGGCAACGGGAACCATCACATTACCTCCCAGGTACACAGCGTACTTAAACTGTAATAAATATGATGGCATTCTCTGGGGTAAAAAATTCCGGAGTTAAAATAGTCCCCCATTCAAATCTCCGGGAGGGGACTACTTCAGAGGATGCGATCGGAAAGTTTAGAATAAGAGTCGAGAACATTTTGCGAGTCGGAGCGTGGAATGTTAGAAGTATGAAGCAAGTAGGTAAGCTAGAGAACCTGAAAATTGAGATGAATAGGTTAGCACTATACATAGTAGGGATCAGCAAAGTTCGGTGGCTAGAGGCGGGGGATTTTTGGAGTGGAGAGTTCAGAGTAATTCATACAGTAGCAGAGGAAGGAAATTCGGGTGTGGGTATAGTTATGCGAAAAAGGATAGGACACTGTAGAAAATTACTTACAAAAGAACAAAAGAGTACTTATGGTTAGAATAGAATCTAAACCTGTAAACACTGTAATAATACAAGTATACAAGCCCACCTCTAACGAATAGCTATAAGCAATCTAAAAAGATATCGAAGACATATTAAGATACGTAAAGACATGAAAATCTAATAATTATGGGAGATTTTAATGCAGTTGTAGGTGAGGGTAAGGCAGGAGCAGTAGTAGGTTTATTTGGTTTAGGCACAAGAAGCGACAGGGGAAATAGGCTGGTAGAATTTTACAACAAGAACAATTTAATCATCACAAACACATTATTTCAACATCATGCTAGAAGACGATATACGTGGAAGATGCCAGGAGATATAGGAAGATATCAAATAGATTACGTTCTTGTTAGACAACGATTTAGGAATCAAGTAAAAGACTGTAGAATCTACCCAGAAGCGGTTATAGACACTGACCACAACATCATAATTATGAAGACCTCACTTAAATTTAAAAATCTGAAAAAAAGGAATGGAAAAAGGCACTATGACTTTGAGAAACTAAAAGATAAAGATATCCAAGAAAGATTAAAAAAAAAGTCAAATGAATTGCTTAAAAATATCGGAAAAATATCCGATACTAAGGACGTAGAAACAAATGGAATAACATTAAATCCAGCTTAGACATGGCGGCCAGAGATATTCTGGGGTAAACACAAAAAGAAAATAAGAAACCATGGATAACAAAGGATATCCTGAATTTAATAGAAGAAAGACGAAAATACAAAAATAAATCAGACGAAACAAGAAAACAGAAATAGAAAGCCATAAAATAGGAAATTATTCGCAAATGCAGGAAAGCTAAAGAACAATGGATTGATGATAAGCGCAAAGAGGTACAAACTAAGATGGAAATAAGAAAGACGGATGAAGCATACAGACTAATTAGAATCAATTTTAGAGATATAAAACTGTATAGCAAAAATATAAAGGACACAGGAGGAAACGTCGTTATAGAAAATGTAGAGAAAGCGAGTAGATGGCAAGAATATATAGGGAATTTATAAGCAGGAAAGGAACTAACACCATTAGAACAGGAATCAGACATTGACAATGATGACTTGGGATATCCTATACTTAGAGATGAGTTTGAATTAGCATTAAAGGGTCTGAAAAATGGTAAGACGCCGGGTGCAGATAAGGTGCAAGCAGGAACTCTAAAAGTCGCTGGACAAGCAGTAACAGAACTTGTAAGCTATATGTATGAGACAGGCGAGATACTCAAAGATTTCGAACATAACATCATAGTAACTATACCAAAAAAGTAAGGTGCGGATAGATTCGAACAATAAGTTTGACAGCACACGTTTCAAAAATATTAACTAGAATTGTACAAAGACGAATGGAAAGGTGAGCTGAAAAAATACTAGGAGAAGATCAATTTGGGTTTATGCAAAACAGGGGAGCATGGAAGGCTATTTTAGCTCTGAGAGTGATAATGGAAAAACAATAGAAAAAGGGGAAAGCGTGTATATAGGGATTGTAGATCTGGAAAAAGCATTTGACAATGTAAAATGAAAAAAAAATGTTCGATATACTCAAAAAGATTGGAATGAGTTTTAGGGATAGACGGATAGTACATAGCTTACACAAAAAGCAAACAGCAGTAATAGAATTAGAGCAGGAACATAAAGAAGTAAATTTTAGAAAAAGGGTGAGACAGGGATGCGCCCTATCCCCATTAATTTTTAACTTGCACATTGAAGAGGCAATGAATACCATCAAATGCAGGACGACATTTGGAATTACTATGCAGGGACAAAAAATTGATATGCTTAGATTTGCAGATGATATAGCGATATTAGCAGCAAGAAGAGTTAGAAGCTGCTCTTAATGAAACGGAAACAGTTCTAACAGAGAGATACGGTATGAAAATTAACAAAAATAAAACTAAAGTACTATTATGCAAAAGAGGGGAAAATAAATCAAAAACAAGAATACAAATAGGTAACAACTTACAAAAGGCTAAGGATATCTGCTAACTAGGAAGCCAAATTACGCAGGATGGGAAAAGCACAAAAGATATAAAACAAAGATTAAAACAAAGTCGTGCTACATTTAACAAGAAAAAGCAACTACTGTGTTCAAAGACAACAAACATAAAAACAAGGAAAAGATTGCTTAAAACATATGTGTAGAGCACAGCAGTATACGGTTGCGACACCAGGACAGTAGGAAAACAAGTTAAAGGACAAGGTAAAAGTTGAAGTCTTTAAAATGTGGTGCTATAGACGAATGATGAAGATATGGACAGATAAAATTAAGAACAAAGAAGACTAAAAATGGTAGGGGAAGAAAGAAATATGTGGAAAACGGTAAAAAATAGGATAGATAGGAGGATAGGCCACATACTACAGCATGAGGGAATAATGCGGAATATATTAGAAGCAGAAATAGGAAAAAAGAGAAGTAGAGGTAAACCAAGATTAGACTATTGCACACAGATAGTGAAAGATGTGGGCTGTAGGAATTTCAGGGAAATGTGTAGGCTAGCACAGAATAGATATCAATGGAGGTACGCATCCAACCAGTTCCAAGATGGATAAAATAATGACAAAAAAAATAACTGTGCTTATTAAACACGATGATTATTATAAGAAACAACAAGTATTGGTTGTGCATTACTCTCGAATAATGTTAATTGTGTGAAAGGATTTACTGGAAAACTATTAATTTGTCAAATGTCTAAGTGTTGGAGGATCTTGGCAGCCTCAGGCTGCTTAACCCCCTTACCACTGAATCCCGGTGAAATAAAGCATATAATTAGAAAACAATAGAAGGGGAAGCGAGCTGTATATAGGCGGTGTGGAAATTTCAGGGAACTGTGTAGGCTAGCTCAGAATATAAATAAATGGAAGTACATGTCGAACCAGTTTTGAGACGAAAAGCCAAATGACGAAAAAATAAGCGCAGATAAATCTGATAATTATTATAAACAACTACAAGGGTTGGTTGTAAAATATCTGCAACTAATGTTGAATCTGCAAAAAGGTATATTGGAAAAAATTTTAAATCGGCAAATGTTCAAGTACTGGGGGAATTTGGCAGCCACTTGCTGCTTACCCTCCTTCACAACCACTGAATGTCAAAAAATTAGGGTATATAATTGTAAAACAATAGAAGGGGATCGAACTGCATCTAACAAGAAAGAACAGCGTCTATGATCAAAGACAATAAACATAGAGACAAGAAGAAAATTGTTGAAAGCATATGTGTAAAACACAGCACGGTATGCCTATAATATACGGGCAGTAGGAACAGCAAACAGAAAAACGGTAGCAGCCTTTTGGAATGTTGTACTTCAGATGTATGAGGATGATAGCATGGACAGACAAAGTTAGTAACAAATAGTAGGGGAATAAAGATATCTGTGAAAAAAATAGGAGAAATAGAAGGGCAGAATACGTTCTAAGGCATTTTTAGAGAATAGTATGGGATATATTACAAGCAGAGATAGGAAAAAGGGGGGAGATGTAGACCTGGATCAGAAAGTGATAAATGCAAACTGTGCAAATTTCAGGGAAATGTGTAGGTTAGTTCAGAATAGGAAACAATAAGGGTATGCGTCTAACCAGTTCCAGGACTGAAGACCTAATGATGATGATGATAAAAATACATCTTCCATGCATAAAATATTCGCATTATTTATCGTAGAAACAATTTTTTTTTATTATAAGATGCAAATCTTTTTGTATTTGCAAAACAGTTAAGAAAGCAATTAAAGTTTTAATTAATTATTCACTTACTGAAATCCGTGCTTTTATTAGAGTGGAAATTAATTTTAGAGTATAAATAAAAAGTGTTTTCAAGTACTAACTTTATTAGTATACACATCAACTATAAAGAAAGCAAACGCCTACTTTAATTATTTTTTCGTGTGTGTACAATATCAAAAATAAGATATTCGTTTCAAAATAACACTTTAAGAGTTTGAAATAAAGAGTTTCTAGAATTTTCGTCTTTAATACAGAAAAATAAGTCATCTTTACCAGAAATGTTTTTAAAAAGTCATTAACTATTGAATGCTTCGATTCTAAGAGCGCGACGATTAAAAATGTAATAAAAATCAATACGAATTATTTACAGTTTTCGTGTCACAATAAAAAAAAGGGAAACAGCAGATTAACATCATACGTTACAAAAAGATAATTAACAAGTTGCTTTGCTCTTTAAACAAATCAGTGGCACAGCTTGAGGCTAATTGGATCTCTAAAACCAGGTTATTCTCGGAAATATTACATAACCTGGATGTATTATGTTCCAAGTGGATCCGGAAGGATCTGGAGAACGATGGCGTAGTTAGATAATTTTGCATATAAGCAGAAGTAATCCACATTTATAAATTCATTTCAATTTACAAGATCGATCGTGTAAGATTCAATTAATTCGTGATTGTTCACTAAGTAACATGTAACGTTGACTAAAGATCTTATTCACAGCCAAATAACATGCACAGTTGCATGCATTTTGGTGAAATATCATTTATTTTGTAAAATACAATGAAGATTGAACATTTTCGATACAAAAGCTACTTCAGAGCTAATTAATTAAAAATAGAAGATGCACTTTGAAAATTAAAATTCTAAATGAAGATTTAAAAGAATACAGATAATCGTGTACACTGAGATTTTAACGTCAATATAAAATGGAATCAGGAGGAGGTATTTAATATCATTAATTACGTTGGAGATGAGATTATGATAAGCGTTATTTTTTCATTGCAAGTATAATAATATTCAAATACTTGTAATGTAGAATAGGTTCTCATTTCAATGTTTTTTTCTTGTTAGGATAATTTACAGAAAATTTTGAGGTCAAAGCTCGAGGTATTTTGACCTTTAATAAATAGATTATATGTCAAGAATTATTTAAAGAAAAATGTTTCTAAATGTATAGATGTTTCTTGAGATTGCAGTGTTTTATTTTATTTTGTAAATTCCATAGTATAATTTCCATTGAGCAAGCCAGGTAAAGAAAATAAATGGAAGGTAAGATAATAATTTCAAATTTCCCATTGCTGTACCATTATCATAGCACCCTTTCAGCTCCACTCCAAAGAAAGGGTGTCACCGCACTCTTTTAACTGCGCTCCAACATGAAGCCGTTAATACAGCACTCCTTTAGTGGAGTCCCAACCTAGAGCTTGATTAAGATCGTCTGTCCGAAAGTTTAGAATATCTCAGATCTAGAAATATTAAGACACTAAGAGCCATTTCGAGAGTGATAAACTACTACAAACTTCTACAAAAGCAGTTCCATTATTTGATTTATTGAAGAATGGAATTAGATGATTGTGGGAAGAGATTCATAAGCAGGCATACTTGAGTTAGTCGTGCAAATTTATCATCAAGTTATACTGAGACACCGGGATTTCTCCAAAGAATTTACTTTACGTACAAACCCCTCCGATAATGCCTTAGCAGCAGAATTATACCAAGTTTAGAAAGAGATGATGGTGCCTATCTTATTCATATCAAGGATGCTAAAAGCACATGAAATGAACTACACCAATAGTGAAAAAAAGATGGCTGTGATAGTATTTGCTATGACTAAATTAAAATACTACCTCGTAAGCAGACACTTCATTATAGAAACAGATCATTCAGCAATATGTTCAATGCTCAATATGGGATTGACAAACAACAGAGTATATAGATGGAGTTTACCGTTGCAAGATTATGATTCCGAGATCCGATATGTAAAAGAAAAAATAATGTAGTTGCTGATGCCTTAATTCATAACAAGGAGTGTATGAATATAAAATCAGAAAACATTTTCATTGCAATGCACAATCTAAGGCATGATGGTACAATGTATTCACATGAGGATTTTTGAGATGCAAGAAAATAGTGAGAATATTCTAACACTAAAAGAAAAGGCGAGAGAGAGTCCAAATTATAAGGGTTTAGAGATGATTGAAGGTTCTCTCAAAAAACAACTAAATAATAGAAAGTTATATGTGTTGGATGGACACATGCTAGGTTACATGTTTCAGATTTGCATGTTAAGTATGGTCATACAGAAATTAGAAAATTATAGTTACTATTTCATGAAAAATTTTACGCAAATCGAGATTTGAGGATCATCAAGGGGTGGTCAGTGTGTTTCATTTATGTATACTAGGAAAATATAAAAACTACACTAGTGAGAACATAATAACGAGTATTCAGGTAGATGATCCTTTAGACTTGATAGCTATAGACTATCTAAGCTATTTGCTACTTAGAAAAGAAATGAAACAAGCACATTTTAGTTGTAGTTGATCTCTTTTCAAAATATGTGAGGTTATTTCCTACAAAAGATTGTAACACTATAAGTACCATAGAAAAATTAAAACAATTTATCCAGAAAGTGGAAGAATTCAAGAAGATTTTGACTGACAATGCCACATACTTTAACAATGCAAGATTCATATCTCACTGGGAAGATCAAAAGGTACGATTCGTCTTTTGCAGCATCCGGCATCCGCAAAGTAATCCAGAGAAAAGATTCATACAAGAGACATGCAAGTTTCTACGAATGATGTCATTTCATGATCACAGAAGTTGGAAAAATAATTTGGCCAAAGTGGAGAAATACATCAATCATATGCCTCACACGGTTACTGAGAAATCTCCTATTACATTAAAGAAAAATATTCATCTGGAAAGACGATGGGATGTTTGGCTTCAAGATGAGGAATTTGAAGTGAGATTAAATAAAGCCCAAAGGAGGTTGCAAAAAAGAGCACAAAAGTATGTGAGAAAGATGAATCAGAGTATGAGAAGGAGAACAACAAACAAGGTTGGGGACAAAGTGGTCATTAAAAATTTGAGAGTGGGAAAAAGACATCTGCGCACGTGTGCAAAGTTACAGCTGTCATATGTGGGTCCTTATGTGATTGAGAGAGTGATAGAGGATACTGCCTATATGCTGAGAAAGGTGGATTCCGATCAGATAAGGAGAAAATTCCACATAAATTTAATCTATCCATATAATGAAGATTAATTGAAAGATGTCCAATTTAAAAGTAATGTAAGTAGGCTAGATATAGAGATTCTAGGTCACCCAAATAGATTTCTACGACATGAGTAGTATAGATGTGTAGTTGTTGGGTCAACTTCATGAAAATTGTATACCCTACATTTTTCCAAGATTGTGATTGTTTAGAGAGGAATTTGCTATAATATGAGTGGAGTATGCAAATGAAGAGAGTTCTGTTTGAGATGAAACTTGATGAGGCTGTGTGCAAATATGAAAAAGTTAGAAATTAGGATAGTAATGTTAGATTCTAAATGATCTTAGGATAGAGTTAAGGGAAGTTTAGCTAATTTTAAGATACAAATAGATAAATTACTAAAGAAAAATAATTATGCGTATGTACTACAAATCTTATAGAAATAGTTGTAGATAGTACGTAGTTAGAAATAAAACTGATAAAATTACTCATTCATGCGGGAAAATTATGCAGACTTCAAATTTAATAATTTTATTGAGGGAAAATGATGTGATAAAGAGATAATGAGAAGTCATGGTAAACCAAATTCTATCAATTTAACCCACTCAAATAGAAAGAAACATAAAAAATTGAAATATCTGAATATTCAATGTTCCACCATGTATAAAATAAGTGTACTTCTTAGCCATTAGAATGCAAAGCAAAACATACTTCCTGTGTATTGCATTTATTAAAGAGTGTGAAAAGATTATAAACCTAAAAGCTCCAATTTTAAATCAAATCTTTTCAGTCAATACCTTGTACGAATGATTTATATCTATTTAATAAAAACAAGCTAACTTTATTACCATTAAGATATAAATCTATTCATTTTCATTTATTATAAAAATACACTTTCCATACTTAAAATATTCGCTTTATTTACAGTAAAAACAATATTTTTTATTATAAGATGCAAATCCTTTTGTGTTTAGCAAAACAGTTAAGATAGCAATTGAAGCTTTAATTAATTATGTAATTAGTTAAATTCGTGCTTTTATTAGTGTGTAAATTAATTTTAAGATATACATAAAAAGCGGTTTCAAATACTAACTTTATTAGTATACAAATTAACTATAAAGAAAGCAAACGCATACTCTAATTATTTTTCCGTGTGTACAATATCAAAAATAAAATATTCGTTTCAAAGTAACACTTTAAGGGTCAATGTAAATTTTCCAATAATGGTATTTTCAACAGACGCAACACACATTATTGGTCACAAAGCAATCCACATGTAAGAAGAACAGCCAGATATCAACATCGTTTTGAATTTAATATATGGTGTGGTATTTTTGGCACAAGAATAATCTTTCACGGTTCTCTAAATTCAGATCGTTACCTTGACCTTCTGCGACAAGATCTGGAACATGCATTACACAATTTGCCGTTGGGTATTGTACACGATTGCTGCTTGCCCCAACACATAACTCCAGAAATGTACGTCATTATTTAAATGAGCGGTTTCCAAGACAATCTATTGGCACTCATAGTGAAACACCGTGGCCTGCAAGATCACCGGAGTTAACCCTCTTAGACTTTTTTGTGTGGCTACATGAAGTATTTGAAAAAAATTTTGAAAACGAGGTACAATTACTTTGATCTGTAGAAGAAGCGTTCAATAAAATAACTCCCTAAATGTTAAGTCATGTGCTAGATTGTACAGTAAGACGAGCATACTTCTGTCTATAAAACAGAGGTAATGTGTTTGAACATTTATTATAGGACTGTTCGAATTTGCTTCAAATCATGATTGGTTACATTAAAATAATTAAATTACTAAAATAACACCAAAACCTTGGAAATTTATTAAGAAGCCTTTTTTTACATAAAAACACATGGCAGCCATATCATGCCATATATCATTCAATTTGTAGTAGAAAATACTATTTAATAGAGAGTGTATTTCTTTATGGAACATATAAAAAAGTAAAGTTGATGATGATTTCTTTGAAATGAAACGTTCTATAGAAAATTTGTAAACGCTGTCTTGTGCTTCTAAAATAGTGGCAATGACAAAGTGCCTTTAATTTTTTATATCTTTTCAAATAGCTTAAAAAATAAAAACAAAATTGCAATATTTCGGACATTTTCCAATATCTCCGAAAGTAAGCCAAATTTTTGGATTTTCTCAATAGCATTTTATTGACACCGTAATTGCACAACTTTTTTGTTATTTAACTGTCTTTGTAACTTTTATGGTTTTCGAGATCCCTATCTTGTTCATCCTTATCTTGGGGCACACTATATATATATATATATATATATATATATATATATATATATATATACTGGGTGTAACAAAATAAGTGTAAAACATTTCAGGGGGTGATTCCTCATCGTAAAAAAGATAGGGTCTTTCATATAAAGAAACTTCATTGGAGCATCCCTTGTTAAGGGTATATAAAATTTATTTTTCATTCTTTTTACAAACACCAAAAAAGTTACAAAATTGAAATTAAGGTGACATTTTTTACTATCAAAAATACACTTACTCAGTAATTTATTTGGTTTACCCCATAGTTGTAAGGGGTGGAAAACGCAACCCCTAAAATTTATTTCCAATGTAACTTTTTGTCTTAATATTTGTTTGCCATTTAAAAATTTATTTCCAATAGCTTATTTCATTCTAAGCAAAAAATGTCTCTTGAATTTTTTGCCCAAAATTAACCAGTTTGCAGAAAAAAATTATTTTACAAACAACTACAGAGATACATCATCATAAATGCGAACTGGATTATTATTGTTATTTTGTAGTTACTACCTGCGTCAAAGTATGATTAACGATAAATAAATAAAACTAATTTATTACTAACAAAACATACAACATGTAGAAATCATAGTAAATGTTCAATATGCCCACCTTCAGTCATTACACATGCATCTAGATGTCGGCGCATTGAGCCACGTATTCGCTCAAATATTCCTGGAGTCTCTCTAATTACCCTGCACGCATCAATGATGCGGTTTCTTAAGTCTTCTACATCGCTAACAGGAGTAGGATAAACCAAACTCTGTAAATAGCCCCAAGTAGAGAAATCGAGAGGATTCAAATCCGAGGATCAAGCGGGTCAATTCTGTGGTCCTCCTTGACCTATCCAATGATTTGGATATGTTTGAGTTAAATTCTGACGTGCTGCTTGACTAAAATGGGCGGGAGCCCCATCATGCATAAAAAACATAACCCTTCTGATACCACAAGAAGCTTCATCCAGCAGTACTGGATGCACTTCTCTTAAAAATTGAGTGTATGCCTCGCCATTTAATCGAGGAGATAGAAAATGAAGGCCAATTAAATAATCCCCAACAACTCCGACCCACACGTTAAGACAAAAATGTTCTTGATGGTTAGCTTGGACAATAGCGTGAGGGTTTTCATCAGCCCATATGTGGTTATTATGAAAATTAATAATTTTGTCCCGAGAAAAGGTACATTCAACTGTGAATGCGATCGTCTTCAGAAAGTCAGGATTTTTTCTAATCATTTCCAGTATCCAATTGGAAAATTCAAGACGGTTTGGAAAATCTGGCGGTAACAGTGCCTGTACTCGTTGTAGGTGGTCGGGGTATCTTTCTAGTACTGCTAGCGGGTTGTTCTTCAACCAAATTAAGTACTGCTTCTTCAAGCTGTGGTGTTCTAACTTCTCGATGGCAACCACAATCCTGCGTTCCTTTTTCGAATGAACCATATTCTCATTATCGTTGATGAAGTTGGGCAAATATTCTATGCGAAGGAAGCTGCCGTTGAGGATACATTTCAGCATACCTTCTACAAGCTTCTAACCCATTACCCTGCGACAGACCATAACATAATGCACATCAGTCATTTCCGCATTTGTGTATGCCATTTTAATAACAAGCAAATTATTAAACTCACAAATTAAGAACAGAACAAAGACACACAATTATTAATTCAATTTCAAAAATTTACAAACTGACAGCGTGATAACAATTTAATTGTCACTATCACTAATAGCGGCCTACTAGATAAATTAGTTTCGCATTTTCGTCTTATGACGATATATCTCTGTAGTTGTTTGTAAAATAATTTTTTTCTGCAAACTGGTTAATCTTGGGCAAAAAATTCTAGAGACATTTTTTGTTTAGAATGAAATAAGCTATTGGAAATAAATTTTTAAATGGCAAACAAATAATAAGACAAAAAGTTACATTGGAAATAAATTTTAGGAGTTGCGTTTTCCACCCCTTACAACCATGGGGTAATCCAAATAAATTACCGAGTAAGTGTATATTTCAATTTTGTAACTTTTTAGTGTTTGTAAAAAAAATGAAAAACAAATTTTATGTACCCCCTTTAAGGGGCTGTATCTTAACAAAGGATGCTCCAATGAAGTTTCTTTATATGAAAGACCCTATCTCTTTTACGATAGGGAATTACCCCCTAAAATGTTTTACACTTATTTTGTTACACCCGGTATATATATATATATATATATATATATATATATATATATACAGTGCTTCCCAAAAGTAACGGATATATTCGATTAAATGATTATTGACAATTTTTGAGTAAAAAGCTTTGACACGTCGATTTAGGATATGGTTTTAAATATCGGAATTATTTTTATTAAAAATGTATGTAAATGACAAATTGCCCTTTTGCAACTATGTTTGAAGTAAACAAAACACCGTATGGCGAGGGTCAAATCAAATTTTCGAAAAAGTGAGTGCCAATAAGAATTTTTTTTCTCGTTTTTTATAAAGAATCGTTTGAAATAAAATGATGTCGAATGAAAACAATGTAGTACAAGTTTAAAACAACCTGGAACAACTTTCAAAATCACACTTTTTCAAAAACGGGGTGCTAACTACACACGTGTGTGTGTGTGTGTGTGTGTGTGTGTGTGTAGGTCCAAATAATAATTTGTTATTGCAATAATAAGGGCACCATGAAACCAGAACACAAGGTAAATCGTTGTTAAATTTTGTTTGTTAATGTTAAATAAAATTTTGGAATTGTTTGCTTGTTCATGGCATACTTATTATTACAATAATAAATTATTATCTAATGAGGGCAAAAAAATGGCGAAAATTTAAAAAGCGTATTGTTTTACAAAGTTCCGTATTTATTTTGGATTTTTGAGTGATCTATAACAACTTTTCTTAATACTTTTTTTACTCTATTTTAATTGCAACTGACCACATTGCTTGATGCGCTACTTTTTACTTTTATCATACTTGGCTGGATTTTGACTTTATAATTACACTATTCACACAAAATGTGCATTGTGCTGGCCTATCTAGCTGATAAAAGTTTTACATGGATTACTTTTACAACAAAGTAGTTATTTAGATGTGAAAAGTTAAACACATTAAATCTACAATTTTAACCCATCTTTAGGAAAAATAACTTCAAATGTTTGCAAAATTAGGAAAAATTTCGAAAAAAATTAAGGGACAGTTTGAATGCATATTATGTTAATGTGAGCCATTGGAATGAAGTGCAATACGAATCCAATCATTTCATTTCAATATTAATATTTTTAAACAATCGCCAAAAGTGTGTGAAAAACGCGTTTTTCAATGATTGACAGAACATAGAAAACATGGAAAAAAGTTTCAAGTGAAAGGTGTATGCCTTAAAAGACCTACAAAATAAATGATCACCATTTAGAATTGGTTAATTTGTTTATTTACAAATGAATTTAAAATGCCTAAAATGCCCGTTTTTAAATCTGCTATTGCTTAAACTATCAATGATATACTCAGCTGAAACCATTTGAAAAGTATACATCTAAGGACTTTTAAGTTACCATTAAAATTTCATTGAAAAACATTTAATAGTTTTGTTAATAATTCATTTGTTTTATAAAAAAATTCTTTCTCAATAGAAGTTCTACAGAATTAGTCTGTGAAGGTGTAAATAAATTAAAGAAATTTATTCAGAAAAAGTCAAACCATAACGTATTGTTATGGGAAAAGTGATTTTTTACAGTTAAGTTTCAAAAAATGGATTTAAAGTGAATGCATTATTTTCGCTACAAGCAAATTAGCGTGCGTACCTTGTATAATATATATTCTATTGAATCGGGACGAAAACCATTCGAAAGTTGTTTTCTCATTAAGCTCCTTTAGAAAAAAATTCTTCTGACTTTAGAATGGTGGAAAATAATTTTTATTTTTAGACGTTGATACAAGAATCTGAGCTCTCGGGACTAATTCGCTGCAACTTATATATCTCAGCAACAAATTTATATAGTGAAATAATTTTTTTTAATTGAGTACTTTTATTGCTGATTTCAAATGTATTGAAAATTTTAAACATTTGTTTCTTACGGCTGAAATTTAACATTATTTATTTATAATAATTATTTTTTATATAAATAATTAGCTTTTCACATGCATTCTTATCCTTACTTCATGTAATGAAATTAGTCTAAAAATGAATTTGAAAAGCTAATCTTTTTATAAAAAATAATTATTAGAAATAAATAATGTTAAATTTCAGATGTAAGAAACTTTTTTTTTTAATTTTCAATACGATATTTGAAATCAATAGTAAAACATACCCAAAATTTAAAAAAAAATCATCTCAAAATGTCAATATATTGCTGAGATATTAAAAGTTGCAGCGATTTTGTCGCGAGAGCTAAAATCATTTATTGACGCTCGAACGAGCGGTATGAGTACTCCCACATTGCCACCCGATGCAATTACAAGAGCAACCGTCACTTTGTACAAAACTGTCATTAATAACAATGAGTGTACAAAAGCACGGAGTTTTGTACAGGCGGCTCTGTGGCATAGTTGGTATGCGTGTAACTACTACGCTCAAGGTCCCAGGTTCAAATTCCGACACAGACCGCTTGAAAAATGTTAGGCGGCATTTTTCACAAAAATACGCCCTCGTTCGGATGAGAGGTAAAATGGAGTTCCCATGTGCGAGTGTTGTCATGCAAGTTAAAAATCCTTCCCTTGCTTGGAACAGCAAGGGTTCAGCAAAATTCAAAATCTTCCAGGTAAAAAAACTCGCTTTCTGGCCAATGTAGTACCTTTGGGTAGAGCATTGGAAAATCAAATGTAAGGAGTTTCGTACAAATAGTTTAACTCGTTCCTTCTAACATATTTAAAATTCAATTAAAAATGGTGATAATTATATGAGCAGGGATTTCTTGAAAATAAAAAATTATTTCCTTCTCACCTTCAAATTAGATGAAATTTTTTTTTAGAGAAGTTTCAAAAGAAAAGCAGCTTTTGAATGGTTTTTGTTCCGATTCAATAGAATAAATATTAAACAAGGTACGCTAGTTTGTTTATATCAAAAAACATGCTTTCACTTTAGAGCCGTTTTTCTGCAACTCAGCTGTAAAAATTCACTATTTTCATAACAGTACGTTATGGTGTCTCTATCAGACTAAATTTCCTTAATTTATTTAAACTTTCAATAGGTCAATTCTGTAGAAATTCCACTGAGAAAAAAAGTTTTTTAATAAACAAATGGATTATTAAGAAAACCAGTAAATTTTGTTCAATGAAATTTTAAAGATAACTTAAAAGCCCTTAGAGGTATACTTTCCAATTGGTTTCAGTCAAATATCTCAATTACTGTTTAAACAACAGCAGATTTAAGAAAGTGGTATTTTAGGTACTTTAAATTCATATGCAAGCGAACAAATTAACCATTTTTAAACTATTACCACTCATTCTTTAGGCGTTTTTAGGGCTCACATTTTTCATTTAAAACTTTCTTCTCTAAATGTTATAACGTTCGGTATATCATCTAGAAACGTGTTTTTTACATCTTTGGCAATTGTTTAAAAATATTAATAAAAAAATGATTTGGTTTAATTTGTATTAGACATTATTCTAATGGCTTACACTAACATAAAATGCATTCAAACTGCGTTCCTGAATTTTACGAAAAATGCAAGGGATCTACCTTAATTTCCTAGAGTATATTATCGTATTAATGCCAGACACAATAAAATGCTGAATAATTAAAAATATAATAGTGCCTGATTTAAATATTAACTATAAATCTTTCCCATACCTCTTAACCAAACTAAATGCATGGTTCCCTGATGTCTGCTTAAAAGGTACTCTTCAGTTAAATATAATTGTGCTAAATGTGCAGAATATAACGATACTTAAAACTCATTGCAGTCTGAAATTTATAAAAATTCAATCTCTCGATAAAGTATAACCAGGTAGCATTAATAGACATGGAGCAATCTACCCAACTTATACTAAATTAATGTATATTTGTAAACGGCTAAATACCATAGGTATTTACACTAACTAGACAAGCAAAACTTTGTAGGCGTTTAACATTTCTTTAAAATACCTATAAACAAACATAAAAAGGGCAATTGTTTTTAAAGATATTTGTTCTATTCGAAGAATTCATATTATACTTTACATAAGAATGTTAAACATTAATTTGGAATGCAAGTCAGCTGTACTAACAGAATGCATAACGTTAATATTACCCTATTTGTAAAATGAAGGAATCGTTAATAAAGGTCATAATAATTTAAATTTTAAATATCCCTACTATTTAGAGCTAATTGTATCATTTAGCTGGCTTATTAAATTCATTTCTTCATCACCTTTATTTAAAACTTTCTTAATCGGCTTTCTGAATAAATGCTAAAATGCAATTATGTTTCAAGCTATGTAGTGAGCAACGTTGTCGCATTTACCGCGGTCTTTGGAGGTACTAAGGTAGCTAATATGTAACGGAACTTGCAGCGTGGTTGACGTATGTAAGGTATCAAACACGACACTAGCGCCAGCGATATACAAGTGAACTAAAAGTTTTTTTTGTAGGTAGAGGTGGTCAGTTGTCACCTCAAGGACAAAATTTTTGGGAAATGACTTAAAATACCTCCAATGGTCTGAAAAGTGTAAAATTTCTGCAAATCGCTATGACTTCCGAAAATGGAAGTAACAACAGTATATATGAAGTCACATCGTTTGTAATGTATCTGTTTTGGAAGTCATTACGTACCGTTTATCAATATATATATATATATATATATATATATATATATATATATAAAGGTTCTTGATAATTCTTGAGCGTAGTTAAATTAGAAAAGATTTTGTTTTTTGGTTCTTGGGATAAAGTCGCTCATAAAATTAAACACAAAACATTAAATGTGTATCATTTGTATTAAATCGTACGTTTCGGTGATAATTTACACCTTAATCATCGATCTACATGAAAAAGTATATAAATAGGTAATTCATATAACAGGTAATATATGTTTAACTTACTTATTACTTGATAAAATTATTTTATGTATTCACCCATAATAAAAGTAACAGAAGGAAGCTCGTAATATTACTGATTAAGAATTAAAATGAATTTTAAATTTTGAATGAAATGTCAGTTCACTTATTTGACAAAAATGTAGGATCAAGGATGACATCAATCAACAAATTATGACACTATTTGCTTATATTTTTTATTTAAATAGTAGTATGTGGTTTATTTGTAAAAAAAATTTTTTGTATGGTGGGTTGCATAAAAATAGTTAGATTTTAAAATCATATATATATATTTTTTTTTACAGGTGTAGTAAACAGGTTGACTTTTGACTTAAATTAAATAGAATTCTGTGTGTAAGCAATATCATTATAGTTAGTATATTTTTTTGGATTAAAAGTGTATAGGTATGAGTAAACTGTATGTAAATTATTGATGTCTTCTTTGTGATTGATGGAATTTTGTTCTTGGTTTATATGAAATAATTCTAAGAAAAGTCTTTTTTTGTAATTGCTTTCTATATCTAAAATTTTTACATTATCATAATTGACTTTGTGTTTTGTATTGTATAAATGTATACAGAATGTATATAGAAAGCAGTTTACTCATACCTATACACTTTTAATCCAAAAAAATATACTAACTATAATGATATTGCTTACACACAGAATTCTATTTAATTTAAGTCAAAAGTCAACCTGTTTACTACACCTGTAAATATATATATATATATATATATATATATATATATATATGATTTTAAAATCTAACTATTTTTATGCAACCCACCATACAAAAAATTTTTTTTACAAATAAACCACATACTACTATTTAAATAAAAAATATAAGCAAATAGTGTCATAATTTGTTGATTGATGTCATCCTTGATCCTACATTTTTGTCAAATAAGTGAACTGACATTTCATTCAAAATTTAAAATTCATTTTAATTCTTAATCAGTAATATTACAAGCTTCCTTCTGTTACTTTTATTATGGGTGAATACATAAAATAATTTTATCAAGTAATAAGTAAGTTAAACATATATTACCTGTTACATGAATTACCTATTTATATACTTTTTCATGTAGATCGATGATTAAGGTGTAAATTATCAGCGAAACGTACGATTTAATACAAATGATACACATTTAATGTTTTGTGTTTAATTTTATGAGCGACTTTATCCCAAGAACCAAAAACAAAATCTTCTATATAATATATATATATATATATATATATATATATATATATATATATATATATATTACTCATATTTAGACCAGGGTAGAAAATTAAATAATCACATCAAATAATTTTAATCACCGTGTATAAGGAATTTTATTAAATAATACGCTTTATTAAAACCATGAAGCATAAATAAATTCGGTCGTTTCAGTAAAAATAAGAAATTTAAATTATGTACAAGACGCTTTATATCAAAAGAAATAGTATTAAAAACTCTGCGTGTAATGTAATTATTCCTAAACAAATGGAAATTACGTGCAAAATTTATATTAATTAACCCTATTTTAAGTAACCGTAGTAAAACAAAGTGTACACATAATAATTAATATTTAACTTGTATTCGCTAAAAATGAAAGGATAGAAGTCAATTTTAATTGGAGTTAATTAAACCATTATTAATAATGAGCATAAAAGTCTGTGAAAACCCAAGATTATAATACCAGAAAATAAAGCTCTGAGAATTAATATTATTTTGAACACCTGAGTAGTTTAAATATCACGTACGGCGAAAATTGTGTAGATAACAAATGGTTTCAAAGAATCTTGGAGAAACCGGGGCTTAATATTCACGAGAATGTGCGATACGGGGTTATTTAACCCAGATAGTCCACATGGACTAAAATATAATCGATAATAAAGAATATCAATTTGCACCAATACGAACAGGTTAGAAAAGGAAAGAGAAATGCGTCAAGCAAAGACACATATAGTAAAAGGCGTGATTTAAGCAACGTCACGAGGGTCACAATTGGATGAAAATAGGATGCAAATATCAGAGGTAGAAACAACAATTTCTGTACAAAATTAATTAGTTTTTCTCGGACATGTTTGCATGCCGTGTGAATTTCTGAGTTTTAAATGGGGCGAGTGAAAATTCGTAAAACCGACGCGCGAGCGACGGACTGGGAACATGGCATGAGAAATTCTTTAGAATTACCCGTTTTGGGGAACAGACCGACAGACAGGCTTTTTGCTATATATACCGAGGTAAATATAAACAAGCTCTCTTAGACTTTTGACTATTCGATGCGTTAAAAGCTCTTACATCCGCGACTTGATTCAAGATGTTAAACAGTGCATTTTAGTTTGATAAAATAATTAAAAATTTTGCTCGTATATTTTAGTGATTCAAAATAGTTTGTTATTTACGTGCTAACATGAATGTACTTCAGTGCACTTAGATACAAGGTAATAAAATTTAGTATCACTGTACCAATTAGCAAAATTTACGACGACAAATGTATACACAAAAGTAGGCAGTTTTGGCGTATATTGGTGAAAGAGCATGAATTTCTCTGCTATTTTCGGGGTGTTAATAATTAAATGGTTCAAATACGTGTCTGGATCCACGAAACAAGGGTCAGATATACACAGATGAGTTCGGAAAAGCCCAGAAACAACTTTAAATAAATGGTGATGGAGAAAATTTTAAAAGCGTTGAGAATTAGAAGCTATAAATATAATCCAGTTGGAATGGGGTGATTAACTAAAGGGACGATGTACTTTGAAGCTACGAGGACAGTAACCTTCAGGTAAATTATACTATTTTGTTTGACATTTTTGTGTGTGTTGAATAACTTTATAATTGATTTACTTTAAATGGACATTAGTGAAATTGTACTAACCATAAAATTTTAATTTTAAGATGAAATTTGCTTGTTTAAGTAGAAAGGGGTATTTAGTATTGATGTTCTGGATTATGATGAAATTTTAGGTATGTCTTTGAGCTCAATTAGACGAACCTGGTTAATTAACGTAAAGGGGTGGTAGATGCTCCCTTTTTACTCTGCATATATTGTTATATTAATTAGTAGGCATCCTACAAGGACTTTAATTCTGGATGCACGTTAAAATGATAATAAAATTAATCTTGAAATTCTTTTTAAAACTGAAATTTATGCTGAATTTTAATCTTGAAATTTTAATGTATTGTGAATATTGATGTAAATAGAGTTGACGTTGATGTTTGTGGTAGGAATGTGTTGTTTAATTTTATGAATGAGGAGGTTTATAAAATTAGGTGAGCAGCTGAAGCGAAACCAGGATCACAGCAGTTTATGACGCCCAATCGGTGGGACTAGAATTTTTTTGTTGAAAGGACCCAGTTCCCGCATTCAAAGGAGTATAATCACAGCAGTATAGAAATACTCATATTTAGACCAGGGTAGAAAATTAAATAATCACATCAAATAATTTTAATCAGCGTGTATAAGGAATTTTATTAAATAATACGCTTTATTAAAACCATGAAGCATAAATAAATTCGGTCGTTTCAGTAAAAATAAGAAATTTAAATTATGTACAAGACGCTTTATATCAAAAGAAACAGTATTAAAAAACTCTGCGTGTAATGTAATTATTCCTAAACAAATGGAAATTACGTGCAAAATTTATATTAATTAACCCTATTTTAAGTAACCGGTAGTAAAACAAAGTGTACACATAATAATTAATATTTAACTTGTATTCGCTAAAATGAAAGGATAGAAGTCAATTTTAATTGGAGTTAATTAAACCATTATTAATAATGAGCATAAAAGTCTGTGAAAACCCAAGATTATAATACCAGAAAATAAAGCTCTGAGAATTAATATTATTTTGAACACCTGCGTAGTTTAAATATCACGTACGGCGAAAATTGTGTAGATAACAAATGGTTTCAAAGAATCTTGGAGAAACCGGGGCTTAATATTCACGAGAATGTGCGATACGGGGTTATTTAACCCAGATAGTCCACATGGACTAAAATATAATCGATAATAAAGAATATCAATTTGCACCAATACGAACAGGTTAGAAAAGGAAAGAGAAATGCGTCAAGCAAAGACACATATAGTAAAAGGCGTGATTTAAGCAACGTCACGAGGGTCACAATTGGATGAAAATAGGATGCAAATATCAGAGGTAGAAACAACAATTTCTGTACAAAATTAATTAGTTTTTCTCGGACATGTTTGCGTGCCGTGTGAATTTCTGAGTTTTAAATGGGGCGAGTGAAAAATTCGTAAAACCGACGCGCGAGCGACGGACTGGGAACATGGCATGAGAAATTCTTTAGAATTACCCGTTTTGGGGAACAGACCGACAGACAGGCTTTTGCTATATATACCGAGGTAAATATAAACAAGCTCTCTTAGACTTTTGACTATTCGATGCGTTAAAAGCTCTTACATCCGCGACTTGATTCAAGATGTTAAACAGTGCATTTTAGTTTGATAAAATAATTTAAAATTTTGCTCGTATATTTTAGTGATTCAAAATAGTTTGTTATTTACGTGCTAACATGAATGTACTTCAGTGCACTTAGATACAAGGTAATAAAATTTAGTATCACTGTACCAATTAGCAAAATTTACGACGACAAATGTATACACAAAAGTAGGCAGTTTTGGCGTATATTGGTGAAAGACGCATGAATTTCTCTGCTATTTTTCGGGGGTGTTAATAATTAAATGGTTCAAATACGTGTCTGGATCCACGAAACAAGGGTCAGATATACACAGATGAGTTCCGGAAAAGCCCAGAAACAACTTTAAATAAATGGTGATGGAGAAAATTTTAAAAGCGTTGAGAATTAGAAGCTGTAAATATAATCCAGTTGGAATGGGGTGATTAACTAAAGGGACGATGTACTTTGAAGCTACGAGGACAGTAACCTTCAGGTAAATTATACTATTTTGTTTGACATTTTTGTGTGTGTTGAATAACTTTATAATTGATTTACTTTAAATGGACATTAGTGAAATTGTACTAACCATAAAATTTTAATTTTAAGATGAAATTTGCTTGTTTAAGTAGAAAGGGTATTTAGTATTGATGTTCTGGATTATGATGAAATTTTAGGTATGTCTTTGAGCTCAATTAGACGAACCTGGTTAATTAACGTAAAGGGGTGGTAGATGCTCCTTTTACTCTGCATATATTGTTATATTAATTAGTAGGCATCCTACAAGGACTTTAATTCTGGATGCACGTTAAAATGATAATAAAATTAATCTTGAAATTCTTTTTAAAACTGAAATTTATGCTGAATTTTAATCTTGAAATTTTAATGTATTGTGAATATTGATGTAAATAGAGTTGACGTTGATGTTTGTGGTAGGAATGTGTTGTTTAATTTTATGAATGAGGAGGTTTATAAAATTAGGTGAGCAGCTGAAGCGAAACCAGGATCACAGCAGTTTATGACGCCCAATCGGTGGGACTAGAATTTTTTTGTTGAAAGGACCCAGTTCCCGCATTCAAAGGAGTATTATCACAGCAGTATATGGCGACCACAACGTGAGGGCTCGAGTTCCAAATAAAATTTTTGTGATTTTATTCCAGGAAACTGGCAATCTGAGAGAGAGTGTTTCGGTGTGTGTATAAAGAGTATTTTAGAGTGTGTGAGAGTGATTAGAACGTATGCAGAGAAAGGAGTGGTTAAGGAGTCAAGGAGTGGAAATTGGAAGTGACGATAGTGCATTGTGTGGGAAAAATTCGAAAATGGAAGAAGCGGGAGGCAGTAGAGATCAGTCGAGGACGGAATCAGGGGATCAAGGAAATGAGTTAATGATGAGAATGTTAGAGGAAATGCGATTAGCTAGGAGGAATCAATAGAAAATTAGAACAGCTAAGCGATAAATCGAATAGAGCGAGAGAGGACTCAAATAGGAAATTTGACCAATTAAATCAGGAATTAGGGGATAAAATAGAAAAATCGACGAGAGAATTTTCAGAATTTAAAATAGTCTTACCGTAAAGATGGGGAAGTAGAAAATAGGGTTGATAAAATGAGCGTGACATTACAGGTCTTCGACAGGAAATGGGACATTTAAGGTCCGGCACGCATTTTTGTGAAGAAGAAATTAATGTAAAATGACTGAAGTGACGGACTCATGTAGGGATCAGTTAGGCAGGGTAGAACGCGAAGTTAGTAGTATTAAATACAACATGTCAAATTTAACGGGATGGTCCCAGATTTTCTACAGGTGGAGTATCATTGGACCAACACATGAAGTTTTATGGCGATAACAGGGTAAATCCACAAATTTTTATTAATAGTGTAAGAAATCTAGTGGGAAATTTATTTGACGAACAGACTAAACTGAATACGATAAAGGCTTTATTAAAGGACAACGCGGAAGCATGGTACAATTTAGTAGGACAGGACATAGACACGTATCAGGACTTTGAAAACAAATTTTAAAGCACTACTGGAGTGACCACAGACAAGACCAGGTACGAGACGACTTAATCACAGGAAATTTAAGGGAGAATTTTCAGGAAGTAGGAGCAATATGCTATACGCAAGTATAGCATAGCAAAGCAACTGAACCCACCACTGACGGACCGACAAATTATTAAGTATTTATCACGACACTCGAGGCAGAAATAAGACAACACGTAGCACTACAGAACATAGTGGACAGAGAAATGTTTTGGAATACCTGCAGAGGTACGACGGCGTAAGTAGTGGGCGACCTCGGGATAATAGGGAAAGACAGATCAACACAGTTAGGTTTGACAATAGACGGGACAACTACGCTGACGGGGAATAGTTACGGATACCAGCGACAGAATTGGGAACAGAGACGACCATACGTTAGAAGTAATAGTTTAGGAAGGGACCTGCACCGAGACCGGGACCTACCAGAATGAATAGTTCACCAGACATGAGCGGGACTGCTAATACAGACACGGAACGAGTGGAAACGTCTAGGACGTCACGCTGAGGTGACGGCTAGACCAGGACCGAGTAGGGAAAACAGACCTGGACAGGATTTTTAGAACGCGACAGACCACTAGATTTCAGTGTAAATGTATATGAACATCCACGTGAATTTTTCAAAATTGAGGAGGAAGTAGAGCCAGAAACTGAGGAAAAATTATGTTTGCCAATTATTAATTTAGAAATTTTTGAGAATAATGTAGAAGTATTACTTGATACAGGGGCAGAGGCGAGTTTAATATCGGAGGAATTCGTCAGCAAAATTAGGGATAAGGTTTGTGATAGAATTATGCCTATAAAGCGTAGCCATTTAGTAGCTCCAAATAAAAAGAAGTTTGCTGTAGTAAATAGTGTTGTGGTGCTTAGGATAGATATAGGAGGTTTAAGCTGTGAACAGGAGTTTGTAATTGTACCTGGACTGAAGTTTCAGAGCATTTTAGGTGTTGACTGTATGATGAAGTTAGAGGTTTTGATAGATATGGAGAGGAAGGTAGTAAGGATTAAAGATAGGGTAGTGCCATGGAACGGCAGTTATGAAGTCACAGAGGATGACACGGGGTTGAATATTAATGTAGTAGAGGTAGAGGATGATGAAGGTAAACAGATCAACACAATAAGATGTCCAGAGGATAGGAGAGTAGAGGTTCAAGCTTTAGTACAAAAACATGCAGAAGTAGTGGGGGTAGAAGCAGCATATCAGGAGCAGGTGAAGGCAGAATTATTTTTGATGAGGTTAAGTGGCAAGTTTGTTTTTAATAAAGTAGATTTAAGGAATTCATTCTGGCGGATTCCATTACATAAGAATTCTAGAAGGTACGTAGGATTTTCCGTAGAGAGAAAAATCGAGAATTGTGAAGTAGTATCGTTTGGTTTGTCGGCAGAAAAGAAAAAGATAGTAAATGAGAAACAGACATGTGTAGAGACTGAAGAAGAAGCAATATTTAAGAGTCAGGACAATAGGGATGATAAGTTTATTTTATGTGAGATAACAGGGATGATAAGGGGGAGAAATAGGGATGAAGAGTATTAGGATAGTTAGAAGAAAGACTTGGAGGGTCAAGAAGAGAGTTAGATTTAAATAGAATAGAGTAAGAGTAGGATAGGCATATAGGATTAGGTAGGGGGAAGTAAAGTATAGTGAAGATTAGTTAAAAGTTAGGAATAGGATAGGTATATAGGATGTATATAGGATTAGATGGATAAGTAGGATGAAGTTAGGGATAATTTCAGTTTATAGAATTAGGTGAGAGTTAGGAATAGGATAGGGATATAGGATAGGTGTAAATATTTTTTTGAATTGGATATATATATATATATATATATATATATATATATATATATACAATCATTTAATGGTACCACAAAAAATGTATTGAAGATAAAAACAGAACAGTATGTGTAATGGTTACTTTAGACATGAAAAAGTGACAGGTCATATAAAAGCGATATTCGGGTAATACTAAAACCTATATTAAAATTTTGAGTCTGGACAGAATGGAAGTGGGACAAGGCAAACAACCATATCACACATTTGCAGGAGACCTAAAAAGAATTACCAATAATGACAACAAAGTGTGCTGGTATTGCAGAATGAATGACATATCAGATCATATAGTGTTCGAATGTCCATATTGGAACAACAAAAAAACGAGGCTGAAAGGTGATTGTGATATAAAAATTCACAAAACAACACTAACATCAATGACATTCAATTACAGAGCGAAAGAAATTAGAATATAATTGATATCATAACAAGTTAAAGCATATGCAAGAAAATGCAATATGTAAGCTAAAAAATGCCAAACAAAATAATGATTAGAAAATCAACAAACCCTATGAATATCAATCTCCTGAACTACTGCCATAAATGGTTCTAGGATGTTCTATCACAAGAAAGAAGGTGTAAGCGAATAACCACTCCGACAATTGAAATTGTTGAACTAGCTGGTAGGTGAGGTTAATAAGCTTTTACAACCCCAAGAGGAAAAAGGTTAAGCTGGATCAGATTAAGTTGCTTGCTTATCCATATTTTTATTAAAATAAAAAATTTCCATAACCATACTGTGGTACTAAAAAGTCCACACCTTTTAAGGTTCAAATGATTGACACATCTAAACTCAAACTCGGGAAACTTCAGTTAAAATACATATATGAACACTAAAAATATTCATCTTGTTAAAAGGAAGTTCTACCAAGCACTTGATCCAAAAGTACTGTAAATGATTTTTCACGATCGTTTATAGGTAAATATAATAAAAATGTTTTTAAACAATGGGTTAAAGATTTTTGAATGTTAATTTGATAAAATTAAATACTAACACTCACCTGGTACAACACTTTCATCCTCTTCTAAGACGTTATCAAAATGGTCACCAAGAGTTTCTAATACATTTTCGGTAGTTTTTTGAGTCATTTTACACGTTTTATTTTCAATTGTTGTTAAAGATATATTTTGAACTCTGGTATTAGTCTCAGTTTTATTACTAACATCCAGCAATTTTGAATTAACTTTTTTATAACTATTTTCAGTAAATAGTTTTTCTGCGTGCTGTTTTGCTTTTAGTTTAGCTTCTTCGCTGGCTTCTAACTTTTTCAAAATAAGATGAGTTTCTTTATCGTATAAGAGAGAACCACTATCTGATTTGGAATTAATATTTTTTATTCTGATGACATTTCCTTGCGTGGATATTTGCTTCTGTAGATTGTTTTTACATGCTCTAGATGATGTTTTTGGTACAAATTCAAAGGAGTCTTTTAGTCTTTTGTTACGTTTAGTTGCAGTATCCCGTTTCAAATAATTACGAACACTTTCCTCACTTTTATTATTTATACACTTTTCCTCGCAAGAACATACAACCGATAACTGCAAAATTTTCAACTTTACGTTTCCGTAAATTTCTTTGAGATGCTGAACGTCCAGCTGACTTTGGATTATTATCAGTGAATTCCGCAGGTAAGTTTTATAGTATTCATATAATGGATACGCAGTAAAAGTTATAAATCAATTCAAAATAAAAAAAATCACCTACAATAGGTATAATTAAAAATAAGGTAGCACAAAAATATATCCCGAAGACAAAACAGACAGCTTTAGCCCTAGAAATAGAAAAATGACAAGGGCAACAGAACTGGCACTGATACCGATACCAAAAATCCAATAAATTTTTTAAATAGTGTATTACATTTAACCACCGCACCGATAGCCAATCAAATACCAGAGTAGAAACATTCAACCAATAAACATAATAAACATTCCTCTAAATAAATCTCGTACATTATAATTATATTTATACAGCGTGTTTGTTAATAACATGCTAATTTTTAAGGCGGTTATTCTTGGGTCCATTTCGAGAAAGAAACTTCATAAGGTGACTTTACATTATACAATGTTGATGCAAAACAATACAAATGCAACATACTGCTCATGTGTTTGAGCAAATTTTCAGTCAGCTGCTGCAACTTCAAATAAATAGGAGCATGTTTTATTTTTGGCTTTTCTATGCAGTTCTAGTACATTTTTTTAGTGATAAATGAGATAACAAATTAGAAATAAAATTTATAATAAGCATAACATGACCTATATTTTAATGCCGTATTGTTGAACAACATAGATAACCAAAATGCATATTAAATAATTATTATGTAAATAATTTATTATGCTAATAAAGGCTATTAGTATAGTTTCGATAAAATATTATTTTCATTTGTTGGTAACATCAAACTAAAATTGCATACAAATTGCACAAGTGTAAAAATGAAATGACACGCAAGTGACATACAATGCAATGCCTTGCATTGCATCAAACTCGCATAGTCTAAAGCCATCTATATGAACGTATCTCCTAATCGTCTTAAACATTGAGAAGGGCGGTAAAGTTTTAAGAAAAAAATTTCTTTTTTCTGATAACTTTGATATGGCCCTAGATATTTTTATGAAACGTATTACTGATCTTCTATGCATCAAAAGGTATTTTCAGCTGTGCATCATAATTTTTTATTTTTGCAAGTGGCGTTCGTGCGAGATTTGTACTGAATCAATTTAAAAAGGAAAGCTATACGCCACTGCTTTTTCTTAAAGTAAAAATTATCTTTGAAAACCTCGTTCCTTTCTGAACTAATGTGGTTTCCTGATTTATTTTCGTTTAACGTATGGTTTTCGCATAAAAAAATAAAATTCGTTCATTTTCACGTTGTTATGAAATTAGGTATTAACAAGAATTAAACACGTATCTAACAGGTGAAAATCAGATTTTGTTCTGTAAACATAAACAGTATTGACAGCTGTCTACCAAGTTTAGTTGTCACGTATTTAATGGGCTGAACAGAATACAACGCCGTTGTACGGCGTTGGATGTCAATCAAGAGTTAAAAGAACGGTTTCAAATGACTATACACACAATGCACGGCGTTTGACACCGTTCAACGTTGGTAGTTGGCAAACTTTCTACTTTTACGCTCGCGAATGTGAAGTACGTTGAACTCATAACCTTACTTTGTTACTTTGAATGTTGTACGAGCTTCTGTTGTTAGTGTCCTTTTAAACAACGAAATATTCCTACTTTATTGTTTTATATAATTTATTAACATGGCAGCTGTTGTAGAAGAACTGAGGTTATTTCAATTATCAAAATGAAAGTCGACGGCGTACATTGTGTGCATCATTTATTTTCGTACGTCGACGCCGTTAAATGGCGTTGTATTCTGTTTAGCCCTTAAGTTATTAAAATTAACACTATTATTGAAAAAAATGCACGGTTCGATTTACGAATTCTGAGTTTACAGATATGCATTACATGTGTGGGCTTGCTGATGGTGACGCACTGGAAGCCATGCCTCTGTATGAAGATCGCTTTCTAAGTAGAAATATTTAGGATGCACAAATATTTTCAAATATTCTTAGAAGGTTGTGCGAAAAGGAAAGTTTTGGACATGGCAATCATCTAAAACGAGTACAACGTACTGTAAGAACAGCAGAAATTAAAAAAGCGGTTCTAAATTCTATTTAGGAAAATCCTGAATTAAGTACACGAAAAATTGGAAACAATTTGAATATTTTACATATGATTGTTGGGAAAATTTTTCATGCTTTTCATTATATTGTTGAATATAGCAAAACCATTATTTTAGATTACTTTTAAAATATTACATTGTAACAAAATCAGTAAGCCGTACATCCCTTGTTCTAGGAAAACTTGCATTATGCGTATCAAATGCCATGTTCTTGAAATTACCTCACCACACTTATATTTTTGTATATTTAATCTTTTGGTCAGGACTTTATTGTGTCTTTATTTTGTAACAACCACAATTAGGTTTCCTGCAGATGTCCTAGAACTCGGGAAAGTTTTGGCTTACCACCATTAAACATACACTTTTATCGCCTGCCACAACCTTCGGCAGAAAACCCATTTCTTGTTATCAGCAGTTATAAAAGACGAAGCACCAGAATAGTCAGTCAGTCAGTCTGTGTATGATCCTAGTTCATCCCTTGCTCTGGAGCAAGTCAGCTCAGAGCCAACCATCAAAATTGTGACTAAATCTTTTATGGTTGCTGCGATATTTTAGTACAGATGGTCACGTAAGTAATCCTTTAATTCTTTTACTGCTTCACATTTTGTTAACATGTCATTTAGCTTTAAGTTTATTTATTGTTTATTAAATATTGTTGTTGATTCCGTCATGTTGTTATTCCACTCGATACTAAATCCCTAGGTCCTTAGGACCTGAGTTAAGTACCACCTCTCGCTACTAAAGACTCTATCATCACATTACCATAGCTACGCCATTACTCCCAAGTATAATTAACAATCAACAAAAGTGTACTTAACAATATTCCTACTATATACAAAGAGTTTAGGCTCTACTCCCTCTCTTCTTCCCATTACGGGTGAACCTTTGCTAATGGTTTCTTCACTGAAATGTTATTCAACAATGAAGCCGATTTTTTTAGATACGCTATTCAAAACTTCCACAATAATCATTTTTGGGCTGAAGAGAACCAACATGCAATCTTGGAAACCCGTCACCAGGAGCAGTTTTCCGTTAACGTGTTGGCTGGAATATGCAGTGATTATTTAATTGGATTCTATTTTCTTCATAAGATGTTGAATGGGCATAATTACTAGCAGTTTTTCTGAGAACAATTGTCAGCTTTGATGGAGGATGATCCCATTTTAATAAGAAATCGACTATGGTTTATGCACGACGAAGCGCCAGCGCACTACAGTGCTCGAATATTTAAACCAAAATTACAATAATAGCTAAATAGATCGCGAAGGAGCACAAGCTTGGCCACCTAGGTCCCCGGACCTCAATAATTTAGATTATTTCCCGTGGGGTCGTCTTAAACCATTAGTTTACAGTAAGACCTTGTTCTCATTCACTTAACGTAACATAAACAAACGGAACACAAATTAATATAAGATTCTTGCGTCCAAAACAACTTAAAGTAGTTAATTATTGGTTTGATGCACAGCGTACTTCGTCAAACTGCCACCTTAGCGTGACTAAGACTGGGTCGGCGTATCGATACAATCCCCGTATCGACCTCCTCGATACAGCGAAAAATAAATATCGATATATTGATATGTATCGATACGTATCGATAAACAACGATACGTATCGATACGCAACGATACATATCGGTACGTATCGATATGCATCGATAGGTATTGATACGTATCGATATTTGATATATAATATGTATCGATACATATCGATATAGAATATGTATCGAAATTCCATACGTAAAATCCTGTATCGCCCACCCATATATATATATATATATATATATATATATATATATATATATATATTCATATATATTGTTGCGATCCACTATTAGGCAACCCGTCAAATATACAAACGCCCGAGGCACATCATATTCTCAAGGATTCCAGAACTCTTCTAGAAAATACTAGATAATGAGTCATATCTTTAATTCAGGGTATATATAAGGCCGCTTATGAATGTAAGAGTTAGTCTATACTTGAATGTCTAATATAAATTATATCGTGTACAGTAAACGTAGTTGAGCTTTTAGGAGTTCAAGAATTTATACATAAATGATATATGCTGTGTCTAATGTACATGCCGCTTGTAGTATACATAAATAAATAGAAGTGTATAAACAAATAGTTGTGTTAGTGTTGTTAATGGACCTATGGTAAAGAAGTTAGTTTAAGAAGATATTAGTGCTTGTAAATTCGTTAGTGTAATAGTGCTTCATTGTTAAGTGGACTGAAAACATCTATAAACAAGACATATACTGTTAATTAGACTTGTGTACAGTGAGTAATAAAGACGTTTGTTATTACTTGTTTTTAAGTTAAAGAAACGCGGTAGCAGTAGCTCGTTTCAATATATATATTGCCGTGGTGCTCGGGTAAGCTCCTCAGCAACAAAAATATATATTCGAAAATATTTATAAAATTTTCAAATTCGGAAATAGAAAATTTTCCAAAAATTAAATTTAGTAAAAAAAGAGATTGCTTACCCGTTTTCCTCTCTTCCTCGGTTGAATGGCCTTCTTCAACTGCTTCCGGCTAGCTCATTTGGACATCCTATTGGATAGCTATATTCATTCATAAATCCTATCATTCACGCACACTCCCAACAAAACCACAAAATACAGCAAACATACAATTTTTTATTTATTCCTATTTACAAATGCAATTTATTATTGTCCATATTTTATTATTCACGTTACACTTCAGTAACTCTTATTTTGTAATGTTCTTTATTTAATTTCAAAATCATCAAACACATAAAATGTACGCGAAGTAAATAGACCTTGAATAATACCATCTCTAAAATTCCTTTACTATAATTTATTTATTTATTTTAATACTCTAAGTAAACTGTGGGGTATGGTGAGCTCATAATAACCCAATTAATGTATGCCCTTCTACTTTGCATACTCTAAAACTAAAAAAAAAAACAAAGTCATGTACTCTTCACAAAATTTCACGTTCTGAGGGATCGTTTAAAAGCTTTCTAGACACCTTCAATTTCTAGTTGAATACCGTAATAAAGTTATTTACACATATTCTGTTCAATACGTAAATAATTCACACTACCTTGAAAAACACTCTCATACGCCACCCCAATATTTACAGTTTATAGGAATCACAATATTAAATCGTTACCTGGAATTTCTAGAGGATCTTCGTACAGTAGATGATGCCATCAAAATTTCTATCCCGCAGCAGGTCGTTTCTTGCAATTACTAGAAGACTTCCATTTCAGTTGATCCGCCAACGCCTTCTTCTCGGTGTAACCAAATTCCAAATTTCATTTCACAGTAATCTACGTTACTTAATGTACCCGACACGAGTTGATTAAAAATTATAGGTGGTACCTCAATTAAATAATCTTGGCACACTAACCGCGTTTTAATTTATTTAGAGGCTACCACTAGGCAATACACTTAAAAATGATTTGCCAATACATACAACTTTGTGTCAACTTTTATACGTGCCTTTGGGACGATCGAAATAATAAGGCACGAAGTTAAAAGACAATAGAGAGAGTCCTAGTTCTCTAGAGTATATATATCTTTCGACTGTAACCTCTCCAGGCCCCCAGTTATCCGAAATCCCGCTCGCAACAACACATTCTCACAATTTTTCACTCAACCCCAATTCCAAATCTGCGAATTTCCGTACCTCGTTATAAATTTTCAAGAAAATCATGCTACACTATCCTCGTGTCTATATCAAGTTAAACTAACATATCCACCAATCGTAGACCCAATGACGTTTCTTAAATCCCTCCTATACTATTGTGGTCTCATGCTTAAACGTTTTCTACCTCTCTATCTAACCTTGCTTGAGTGGTAGAAAAATTAATATTCTTGTTTGTTCACTGTTTACACATGTGGACCTCTCTACGTGCGTTAAATCACCCCTTCATTAGCATTTCTATAGAACGCATGCGACGGTTTTACAATATACGTAGAATCTTTGTTGGTTATTTGCAGAAATTATTGGAACTTGACATTTAAAAATACGCAGGTGTTCAATCGTAACATTTTAAATAACACTTCTACAAGCTGGATATTCCACGTATTTCAACCCTCTTGATATATTTGTACGTTTAGCAACGCGTCTCATCTTGGTATTACCGGGTTTTTAAACGCTTTTATGCATATTATACCTCAATAATCGTTTAATTAAATTCAAATTAATTACTAAATTAATGGCATTGGCTTCTACCATTTAATTTCTTTGCAAACCTACTTAAATTTCATTAATTATTTATAAAATTTTGTTAATACCTGACACTTAAAAATGAATTAACTAATATAATTTTCGCACGTAATTTCTGGTTGTTCCTTTATACAGGGTGTTTTGAAATTGCTTCGCTTATATTTATTTTTGATCTTTTAAAACCACTATATATATATATATATATATATATATATATATATATATATATATATGTGCTTATGTCACAAATATTAAGCTTGAAACTTTAATTATTTTGATAACAAACAATCTTAGGTGAAAGATCGAATTGTCAATAAATACATTATTTTAAAACGATCTTGTGATTTTATTCCCAAAGAAAGAGTAGATACATATCGCTAGGTCTCGATACGTATATTTAATCTAAACATCTAAACGTTCTGATGCCAATCGCTATATATATATATATATATATATATATATATCATATATCTATACGTACCGTTACGTATCGATACGCACCGACACGAATCGATACGTATCGATATTCGATATATCGATACATATCGATATAGAATATGTATCGATATTCGATACGCAAAATCTCGTATCGCCCACCCCTAAAGGTACCTTTAGTGCTATGGAGATTTAGCGATTTGAATATTTGGGGAATTAGATATTTTCGCTTTTAATCATCTTGGGTATTTTCTGCTTCATGTGTTTGGAGAAAATAGTTTTACAGATGACATATGTTATTGTTTTGGGTTGCTGGATGTTAAGTTTAGGATGTGAATTACAAACTGAAAAAATAAATTGCTATTCATTTCCAATATGTTTAATAGGCAAAACGCAAAATATATAACGGCAAACACACGAAAAGGTATGGTTAAGATTATAACAAAACAAACAAATCACGTGCTTTTCTGAACAAACACGCATGCTCCGATCTCAAAATAGCCAGAAAAGTTGAACTTGAACCAACTTTTGGGAGATCGGAGATTTGGCGTTTTTGACGTTTTACGGCGGTACCACGTGATCACTTTAACCAATAGGATCATTCTCCAAATATCCAAATCTCTGTAGCACTAAAGGTACCTTAATAATAACCACGTTATTTTTATCTTATAAAATCTATAAACCTATAAAAAATTTTATGTATAACTAAATAGTAGTATTAATTACATTATTCTTGAGTTTTATTTATTAATTTCGAAATTTCAATCCAGGAATTTTGCTTTTGGTGGCGTCCTTAAAGTCTGATCTTTTATTAATGATAAATGAGGGTAGCTATGTAACAAATCTATAAGTTTTCCATCATCCATAATAAATGCTATAAACTATAATTATATACCGTATTACAAATTTAAATCATGTACTCTGTGTTTAAATTTACTAAATGAATTATAACATTCGCCTAATAAACAGTTGAGTTTATGTAAATAATAAATGTTTATTATTTTAATCGGTAATTACACGAGCGTATCGCGGCAGTAATGCCGTGGCTGCAATGATAGGTTAGGTTACTGTTAGAAATAGATATTATTATTACAAACACAAATCACTTAACACGCATATCGGAACAGTTGTTCTAAAACTATTGCATACTGTTCTGATATGCGTATTAAGTGATTTGTGTTTTTTAATAATATCTATTTCTAACAGTAACCTAACCTGTTATTGCAGGCACGGCATTACTGCCGTGAGACGCTCGTGTAATTACCAGTTTAATTTAAACAAGGTGCACAATCTATATAGCTATGCCGTTTTTAGATACCAGCGATTGGCGGAATTAAGAATACGGAAATTAAGAACCTCGTTAAGTTGAAGTTGGTCAACTTTATGAGCCGTTAAGTTAAGTAAATTAGGATAATTTTCGTTTCGAATGCCAACATAAATGTCTATGTACTTTAACTTTTTTGTTATGTTAATATGTGTTGCGTTACGTTAAGTGAATGAGAACATGCCTTAGGCTTAAGGGCGCGATAGCATCCCTCTATTTTCATAACACGAACTAATTTAAAAATAGCCGCCTTTGTGGTATAACTTTCGCATGATAGAGGGAACTACTTTATTTTAACTTTAGTAGTTTAGTGGTTCGTTTCCAAGTTAGGCAAATAACGGTTGCTAGGATACGGTACGATGCTGGTTTTTCTCCATTTCTGTAATTATTCATCGTAAATGACCTTCAGCAATTTCGAAGTTGTTGAACAGCAAGCAAAGCGTTAGATATAGTTGAAATCAAATAAAGTCAAGCATGACTCATCGTTGCGCATATGAATAAAACACAGCTACAATATTGTTATGCTACTCTATTACCTGGCTCTTCCCCATCTAAAAAGGATAGCTAGAAAAATATTCGTCGGCTGTATAATTCAATGCAACCACTCTGAAGGTATGTCCATAAAATATTTCTGTTTGTAATTAATTGTCAAACATTTTTAAGGTTAGGTTAAAATTAGTGCTTTGTTATTTCACTTGCGATTTTCTACTTTTCTTTTAAAGATAATTCTGATATACAACAAACAGTTTTTTTTTAAACTAAGAACCTTCTACACATTGAATAGTGTTTGGTCAACACTTATCAAAATGAACACGCTTCGTAACAAACATTTGAACTTTCAAGCTCAGTTGTTGGTGATGAATGTTCTAAGATTTTTTAAAAGAGAACGTGATAATCATGGAACCTCGGCCCCATTTGAGTCAGTATTGCAGGTATAATCAAATTTTCAAGTGATATGTTGTGTTTTAACTGTTGCTTATTGTTAGCGAACATCTGAGGCTTGTGGGATAGGACTGAGTTCTCTTCGTTCCATTAAAAAAAGAGAGTTTTAGAAGCCCGAAAAGAAAATAAAGTTCCTGAGTCACCGAGCAAGCACCGAAAATTTAACAAGTCTAAATCGTCTGATGTAGATGGTTTTGTAATAGATGCGGTTAAACGAAAAATTTACGAAATGTATTCCAAATGTAATATAGTTTTCATAACAATTTTATTTAGTGTTTTTTAGTATTATGCTTTTAGGGCTCCATGTAACTGTTAAATCTTTACGACAAGAAATTGTAGCCGCTCAAATTTTTAACTTCAGCCAGTCTAGTCTGACGAGACTTCTATCAACAATTGGTTTTTCTTTTAAATTGGACGATGGTAGAAGGGCTGTGCTTGAACAGGAACATATTGCTGCTACACGAGTGAAGTTTTTAAGAGCATATGAAATGTACAAACAATTGTAACTTTATGATCCTGTTTTCTTGGATGAGACGTGGATTTTTAGTCGAGGTTCTGTTAAGAAGAGTTGGCATGATGGTTCAAAGCTCAGTGTAAAGAGAAAACCTCCTGGAGAAGGAAAACGGTTAGTTTTTTAAAGTTAAAATTACATTTAATAGAGATATTTTTTATTACAGGTTCATAGTCGTACACGCAGGCAACAAAACTGGATTCATCCCCAATGCAGCACTTTTGCATTCTACAAAATCTCCAAGTGCTGACTATCATGGAGACATGAATGCAGCATTATTTACAAAATGGTTTGAAGAACGTTTAATTCCTAATTTAAGCAAACCAGTGTAATTATTCTAGACAATGCTAAATATCATTGATTACTTGATTAAACACAATGTTAGTTGCGGCAGTCACACGTTAAAAAGGGAACTATTATCATTAATTAAAAAACATCCACAACCAAAAATTTATGAAATAGATACCCTAGCAGAAATGTATGGACACAAAGTTTTGCGGTTACCTCCGTATCACTGCGAGTATTCTATAGAGTTGGTATGGGCGAACTGTAAAAGATATTACAATAAAAATGTTGGACGACTTAACCAACTTTATAATGACACAAATGTCAACTTGATATGGCAAGAATCTTTGCAAAGAATAGATGGGTCATATTGGCAAAAATGTATCACACATGCAGAAAAATGTATGATGGAATGGTGGGCTATAGTACAGCAGTTTGATGTTGTCGAACCTTTAATTATCAAAGTGGGTGATACAAATAGTGATAGCAGTGGCTGTGATACTGATCAGAATAACCAGTATTACCTAAGCGGTAATTTTAGTTGGTTTTGTTAGCACGAGACCAACACAAACACAATACACAAGTGTATGGTAACAGTCACCAAATTGCATTATTTATTGTGCAATATTTATGTTAACATATTATTAATGTTTAGCGATTGATGTTTAATCATTCATGACCTGATAGAGTTTTTATACAGAAATTTAGATTTAAGTTTTATTGTCATTATTATTTGTGCAATAAATTTATATCGACTCGTTTACAGAAAACTTGTTTGCTTTCAAAAGTTAAAAAAGGATACAATCATTACATCAATATCACCAACGTGACACTTTAAATCGGCCAAGTGTGTTGGCTACCACAAGGAAAGGTCCAGGGGGTGGGGTTGGTGTGTACGTAAGGAAGGAACTTAAATGTCAGGTTATTTTGTTTGGTTTGCAATTGACTCGTATACTTGAATATATTTTGGATAATGTTTAAATTAAATCGCAAAACTTTTACTGTAGGCACAGTATACAGATCCCCAAACTCTAATCTGCTTAGTTGTGTTGATGAACTAGATAATATATTATCTTATTTAGCACCAATGTGATGGATAATATAATATGTTTGGGTGATGTCAATGTGAATCTTTTCAATTTAAGTAATATTATCACACACTGCATTGATTCTTATGGATTCATCCAAGTAATAAACGAACCTACGCGCATAGTAAATAACAGCAGTACTCTTTATTGATTCCATATATTTATCAAGTGATGAATTATTTGTTCATGCAGGTACTATTGATGCTGATGTTGTTTCGGATCACAAAGAAAATTAGAGATTGTGTTAAGGATAAGATAAAAGTCATAATTAACAATACCTCTTCCATTAGTTAGTTCTTCAAGAAATTTCTGTTTAATACGTGACGATGATCTACGCTTTAAGTCACATGTTGCAAGGTTAATAAAAAGGTCGTATATAGCACTTAAACAACTATATGCTTGTCGGTCTATACTAACCTTACAATTGAAAAAGCTGTTGTCGGAAGCTAGTTTTGTCATTATTTAACTATTGTGTTAGGTCTAGTTTCGTAAATTGTTTAATCCTAAATAAACTTTTCCATTTTTATTTTTAATTTAGCCTAAAATATATTTCATAATTAGTGGGAGTTTTGAAGTTTATTGTTTATTATAATCATTTTTTGCCGGCAGCACAATTTGAGAAAATGTTATTATCACATCTATTTTACGTTACATGTGAACTATGTATGACCAAAAAATGACGGAAGTCTGCTACGTGGGGGTAAGGAATGGGAACACTAATAAGTTGCCTATATATTTAAAGCTGATTTTGACACTTTTCAAATTGAAAATATAATTACCATTGCAGACTCCTGGTGAAGATACATAAAACAATGAACATCCCCAAAGTGAAGTGTAAAATGATGTAGGAATAATCATCGTTTTTTGACAATGTCTTCCCCCCAGATCGTTCAAATTGGTAATCATTTTGCTGAATACCAAACTCGCAACCTAATTTGTAACAAAATGTATCCTATTTCCCTGCAATGGTTCCACTAAGATATTTTAATAAACATTACTCTTGCTAACATGATGCAATATTTTGCTTATATTGAATATTGTAGAGTATCAAGTTACGTTTTGGGATACGGCACACTACCCTTTTTTTTTTAAAAACTATTATAAATAGTATAAGCTTCACAAAGCAACACTGCTGTAATAATTTACTTATCGCTTGTAAACATAAACATGAAAGTTTACAAACAACCATGGATGTTGAGGTTATGTCATTTTTGGCTTCATAAATATTCGCAATTAATCCAATCATTATTATATTACACTTATTAAAAGGTAATTCACCATATAGTATTAGTTTACTTCATTTCAATGGGACAAAAACAAAGTCCAAAATAATTCAATTTGAAATATTCTGGTTTTAAACCTTATTCTACACATCATTAACAGTGCCATCTTCGGAGGAAGTCGTGAACAACTTCTGTTAAAATGGCGTACAATTAATGTTATAATTCAATAAAATCCATTCAGTACACTACGGCTATCGTGATCAATATTTTTGAAATTTTTTTTAACAGAACGATTATATATGTATTCTGCTATCCAACGAATGCTTTTTTGTATATACAAATTGATTATGTTAGATGTAGTAACTAAAATAAAGTAAGTGAATTTTTACCATTACTTTTAACAGCTATTTCTTGCTTATTACTGCACTTTAGAAAAAAAAGCAAACCTTCGTTAGAAAGTACAAAGTTTTGTGAGTCTAATGGTGGAGTTACATTTTGCATATTTTCAATCCAACAAAAGTTATTTACCAAACAGAATAACCTGTTTTTTGATGGATTTTAGGCAGCCAACCATACATCCGATCGCGCCCTTAACACCAAGTCATACTGAAGAGCAGTTAAGAAATCGCATCATAATTTGTTACGTCACTTTTTTGAGGAACGACTTTTAGTATGGATTTACCTATTTAAATAAATTCAGAACTCGTTTTTGGTTTAATTTATAGAAATGTAATGGATTACGTTGTCTATGAGTTATTACAGTCGTAGTTATTTTGAAGATTAGGTCTAATGCATATTTGGTTGCATTGGAATTAGGCATGTTGAGAGTCATTATTTTTATAGGCGACTGTCAATTTTGTTAAGGAATCTATTTACATAGGGTGGTTCTGTATTCTGTAATTTGTTGATCATCGCATCTGCGATTGATAAAAAGACTGGTACATGTGTTTATTAATGGCGATTGTGTGTGTATAACTAGGACACTTTCTGTTCATATTTCATTGTTACAACTTCGTAATATAAAAGTTGGTTTCGCCATTAAAGATTTGGAAGGATGTTGCCCTGTTAGCTGGTATTATGCTGAAACCAATTGTAAGCTGACGAATTACTTTTGTGTCCTTCGTTTGGGAAATTCGTCAAACTTAACCTGCATTATTCGGGATAAATTACGTTATAGTGGTTGTAACATTTGGTGTTTAATTGTTATTTGGCTGGAACCTGAATATTTTATTCCGTAAGTATTAAGTTGTGTTAGTTTGATTAAATGTGAGTTAGGCATTGTATTAATGCTGATATGAATTTTATAGGGTTCTGGAATTTGGTTCGAAATTTCTGGTAGTCGGCCAGATATTTTACTGTTGTCTGTGGGAAGATATGGGAAAGGCTGTCACACTTAACACTGGTATATTCAACTTCCGTCTACATACTTAGAGGCTCCCTTAGGTCTGTTGGTAGGCAGCCGGATATTCTGGTATGTGACAAATTATATATATTGAGCAGCTGCACCACAGGTTAGATTTGGATAGGTTTTTATGTATTTTATGGTATCCGGTTATATTATATGCATATCAGTTGAGCCACACCTGTCAAGCAACCAGATGTATAGAAGTTGATATCTATTAATAATTAATAAGCAAATTTTGGTTTTACACTTAATTTTGTTAATAAATGAGGTTATGGTAAATGACAATTGACTAATAATTTGTGCCGAGGCATAGCCCACTACTGATTAGCATGATTTGAGTTCCATTGCGTCTACGTAATTTAATTTATCGAAATAAATAGAGGTAATTTGTTATTACTCATTTACTACTCATTTATATCGCTACAAACATAATATTTATTATAAACATCTTTTAATGTTAATGCCATTTCACGTTAAGTAATAGATTGGTCAATCCTACTAGAGTTTTAAATTGTTTATGAGAACCTTTATGCTGGTGCAGGTGAAAAATTTATTCAGGTAAGATCTATGTGGTTGGACATTTTTAATTGTACATAGGCAAATTGGGACATCCTGCGAAAATCTAGGAATCTTTCCAATTTGTGCTGCGGATACTACATTCGTGTGGTTTGGGAAATCAAATTGGTGGTGCTTCTAGGGTCGAAGCTGTTTCTACAATTTTTGGTATATTCTATAGGGGGCTTTTAGGAACCTTCCCCTCCTGCGACTGAACTCCGGCTGGGTAAAGTTTGTTACACTCTTCCGTGGCCCCATTGACTTTTCGCTTCTCAGTGTATTAGTGTTTCGTAAAAGGAAAAAGGGTAACAAGTTTCTTGAGAAACTATTAGAAACAGTCCCGGCATTTTCTAAAGATTACGTGAGTCGATGAGAAAAAGAGCAGAGGCACTCATTTTTGCAGGAGGTGGACATTTTCAACATCTGATTTAATTTATTTTTATGTGTGTTCAGGGTAATTTTCTGTTAGCATTTCTTTACATTACCTTAATTTCACAATTTTACCATTTAAAAATTATTCTCTTAAATAAATTGAATTAACTATTTATGTTTACAGAAACATAATCTAATTTTTACCTACTAGATACGTTTTTAATCCTTGTTAATACATAATTTCATAACAACGTGAAAATGAACGAATTTTATTTTTTATGCGAAAACCATACGTCAAGCGAGAAAAAAATCAGCAGACCACATTCGTTCAGAAAGGAATGAGGATTTCAAAAATAGTTTTTAGTTTACGAAAAGTAGTGACGTATAACTTTTCTCTCTCTTTAAAATGATTCAGTGCAAATCCCGCACGAACGCCACTGGCAAAAATAAAAAATTATTATCTACAGCAGAAAATACCTTTTGATGCATAGAATATGCATACTATGTTTCACAAAAATATCTAGGGCCATATCAAAGTTATCATAAAAAGAAATTTTTTTCTTAAAACTATATCGCCTTGTATCTCAATATTTAAGACGTTTAGGACATATGTTCATATAGGTGGCTTTACATTATGCAATTTTGATGCATTGCAAGGCACTGCATTGTATGTCACATGAGTGTCATTTCCTTTTTACGCGCTTTTAAATGCGTTTGTGCTAGTACAGTTGAATTGAGTTGTTCCAGCACTCAGCCGTATACGAATGCAGCCACATTTCCTAAGATGGTACCAAAGAGAAGATAACTCCAGGTACAATATATTTTTCTGTTTGCTTTATTTTGTGTTGCAGTTTTGGAAGATAGACACTTCTTTTGATTGATTTCGTAATAAATTGCAGACCGGCGTTAATGCATGCTCACAACATAAACATATATGTACTTATTCGAAAAACTTGCTATTTAAAACTTTAATGCACTGGTGGGCTTTTCTACTGTTTGTTTTTACTGTAAAAATTAATGTGTAGGTCAACAACTGACTATTTAAAATTTTATTGTTTTGAGATGCGCTTCCTATGTGAAGAATTCATAATCTTATGTTCCCGCCATTTGGTTAAAATAGTTTATACTTCTGTATATTATGTTTTCTGTATTGCCGAATATATAATTGGTTAAGATAATATGACCGTTATCTTGTACATAAAACAAGTGCTGTTATATTAATTATTGTGAATATACTAAATATTAATTATGTGCTATAATTAACTACACTTTTTCATCACGAATCCCGCATTGCATAATTTCCACAAGGTTATGGGCCCAGTGGCGCGATATTTGTGGGAAAAGTGAAAACAAAAAAAAATGGTTGATGAAATGTTAATGGCCAGCGCTGTTTTGGTGTGGTTAATAAAAAGTTTTAATTAGTGCTAGAAAACAGTGTTTGATACAAACAAATAATATATTTGTTGCTATAAAAAAAACAAATCTGCTCGATTTCAACTGTTTTGTCTTTTGTGATAAACTGAGTGATTACTATAATTACAGTATATATCACGTGTAAAACAAAAATATGTAATTTTGATATCGGTTATTCGCGTATAATTTTAATTTGAAAGTTTATGAATGCAATTTAAATTTTGCTAACAAAAATGGCATTCGAAGGTTATAATATTGTAACATTTTTATTTTCAATAATAATTATTTGCATAGAATTACCAGAATAATGCGCTAAGCGTGCATCGTTCCTTAGTGATCTACTTGTGTTAATATATCTGTGTCACATAAAGCTACTTCCAAGCGCATCTCGAGTGGTTTATTTCGTATTACACGCCTCTAACATCGCGACTACTCGGTTCTAGTTTCGACAAGTCAGTCGGCCGCTGGCAATAGTTTGATTAAGATGTATTTTCGGCTAAAGGCTGGCAATCTTCGCATCAACTATTAACTGTTGAGGTATCTTCTACTAACGGTTGGTAAAGTATACATTTTGCGATCTAATGTAATTTGAATTAATTTATTAAGCGCGACAACGAAGAATGGAACAAATATAATTCATCATGCAGGATCTAAAGATTTAGAATTACCGTCATTTGGGATTTGGGAACAGTCGATTAGAAATTATGGATGTAATTTGGATGCAGTCATATTTAATTAGGAATGGCTGATAACTTTGTTTGGAGAACGTAATTTCCATCTCAATTCATCGTGAAACAACAAAAGCAGTTTTGATTCGTTATTAGTTATAAGATATTTCTTGCATGTGTTTAAAAGGCTAGAGCACGGAAACTTGCTATTATGGTTACAACATGTAGGTTGAGTAAGTTTCAATTATTGTTGAACTGGTTTCATAAGCCGCATAACAAAATTTTGTCAGATTAGCTTTCTATAATAACAAGCTTTGTTCCATTTGAAACTTCGATAATTTCAACGTATGTTTTCGACGTCATATTTTTTTGTTTTGCACAGTTGACAGATGTTGTCTTGAAAGCAGATGCTTTGTGCAGCTGTAATGGAATTTAAACAAAACATTCCTATTTTTGTGATCAGATTTTATCTATACATAAATTATTAAACGTAAATATGAAAGTTCAAATCCACGTTATGTAAGATTCTAGTAATTGTAATCTACCTGAAAAGATCTGCCCAGATTAGAACGTAATTCAGTGTGTTATGCTTATAAATTATTATCACTCAAATATTTATAACAAGTTCATGTTTAAAGTATAGTTGGTTGTTTTAAAAAAAAAAAGTCAAAACTTTCACTTTGATGTAGTTGATAATGACAATTTTTTCTTGTTAAAAGGTTCCGATATTTTAAAAGAGTTTTTTTAGTAAACAACTAGTTCAAATTTAAGGCTTTTATTTTGGTCAATTGCGATCAAATCTAAATACACAAAAGTAAAATTTTTCTGAGCAATAATTTGGTGCCAATATTATATTGGATATACATTTTTTATTTTTATATACTTTTATAGGACACAAATGGTGTTCTACTTTTTTATTTATTTAATCTTTGCAATTTCTTACAGGAGCTGCGTCTTATATTGATAAGACAGGTTTTTGTTAACGAAGGCAATCATTTTATCTTTGGGTTTCCACGTCCGCCCTTAGAACCTTGCTCTGCTATTATCGTAATTATCTCAGGACATGGTGGCGCCTATTTGATTTAGCTTGGCTTTGGTTTGCAAACAGAATTCGACTCCCCACTTCTTATTGCTCTACTCAGGAATAGACCCCTAGCTATGCCGAAAGACTTTTGGTTCACTAGTGCCTTAATGTAAAAGAAATAACATTTCAGTTGTGCTTTCAGTACAATAGAACAAAAAGACGTTTCAGTCTTTTGTAAAGCAAAAGTCGTTTCAATATTAAAAATGCATTGGACTTTGAAAAACTAAAAGGAGTGAGAAATTACCAGGAATGGTGTATGCACATTGAAATGCTGTTACGAGCCCATGGTTTGTTTGGATATATCACCAATATAGAATCAGATAAGGAAATGCTACCTGCAGAAAGTTCTATCAAAGAAAGATGTGAGTTTAACAGGCGGTGTGATAAAACGTTCACTATTTATTTATCGTTAACTCCTGAAGTAAAACCAATAGTTAATGGCTTAACTGATCCTAGAAGTGTATGGGCTATGTTAGAGACTAATTTTGAACCGTCGTCTAAAGCCATGATAGGGCGATTATTATCAGAATTTTTCTTGGCCGCAATGTTAGAAGATGAGTCAATTTCGTTGTATATTGCACATCTTTGAGATCTACAAAGGCGTTTAGCTAACGTTAAATGTGAACTAAAAGATTTATATGTCACATATAAAATGATTAGCGGGCTACCGGAACGCTATAGTGTTATTGTGCAACAACTTTATCAGCTTCCTGATGAAAAATTTACATCAGATGTAGTTGCTACAGCATTGCTCACTGAAGATGGACGATTGCAAAATTCTGTATCAACACTGGAGGATAAATCTGTTTCAGGTGCCTTTGCTGTTGATGTCAAACGTGATAGCAGAAGGAAATCTAACGTTCGATGTTATCGTTGTAAGAAATTTGGTCATATTTCAAAAAATTGTAATGTAAATAAAGGTAACAGTAGTCTGCAGTCCAATGTAAGTAATCAAAAATTTCCACGAAACAATACAAGTAATAATAGAGGTGCGTATGTATCTTCGATTCCTGAAGATCATTGTACCAATGTCGGTGGAACTTGGTTTTTAGAATTATTTAGCACTGAACACACAACACCAAAATACGAATTTATTTTTGATATAGCTGTGACATACCATTTTTGTAATGATAAGAATTTATTTTTTGATTTTCAAGAAATAGAAAAAGACTGTAAATCAAGGCAAAGGAGTATTAATTGCCAAGGGTGTTGGCAATGTTTTTATTAATCTAATTAATGATAATGGGTCTAAAATTAATGTGCAATTGAGAGATGTATTTTATGTCCCTGATTTATCAAGGAATTTAATTAGTTTAGGTACTGTTGTGCAAAATGGATTTTATTTTGTAGGGAAAAATGAATACCTTGATGTGTACACCACAAGTGGTACTTTATTTGTACGTGTTAAGAAAACAAAGAGGTTGTAGACCATAATAGGCGAAAAAGGAAAACCTTTTACAAATTCCAAGTCAAACATTAATATTGCATTATCGAAAATGAAGAATATAAATTATTTAAAATTATGGCATCATAGATGTGCACATTTGAGTCCTAACAAAATCTATAAAACGGTTAAAAATGAAATCGTTTTGGGCGTAGGTAAGCTCATTAAAGAGGATGTAAACTGTCACTCTTGTATCGAGGGCAAGTTAAAACGAGGTCCTTTTAAGAGGCTGTCGGGGGTTCAAACAAGTAGGCCACTTGAATTATTGCATTTCGATCTTTGGGGAGAATCACCAGTTGTTAGCGCCGGAGGTGCTAGGTATTTTTTACGTATCGTGGATGATTGTTCTCGTTGGATTGCTGTCTATGCAATCCAAAGTAAAAATGAAGCTTGCGATAGAATAAAAAATTTTATTGCTCGTGTAGAACGAATATTGGGTCAGAAAGTAGTGTCTGTCCGATCAGATAATGGGATGGAATTTTATTCCGAGGAGATGGAAGATTATTTTTCTAGTGTTGGAATCAATCACCAACTAACTAGCGTGTACTCTCCCGAACAAAATGGGGTAGCGGAGAAAATAAATTTCGACGCAGTAGATGCGGCGAGGACATTATTGATAAGTTGAAAGTGAAATCTAAATTTTGGGTTGAAACGTTGCAATATTACGTCCACACCAAAAACCGCATTCCACATGCCACCAATCTGGAAAAGACTCCATACGATTTGTTTATGGGGAGAAAACCTCGAATATCACATTTCAGAGTATTTGGTTTGTTGACTTTTGTTCATGTACCTAAGCGTTACCGAACAAAACTGGAACCCAAATCGCGGAAATGCTTTTTAGTAGGCTATGCAGCATTTACACAGGGTTACCGTGTCTTTGACCCTGTACGTAATACTGTAATAGAGTTGAAACATATTAAAATAGATGAATCTGTTTTGGATATTAATGGAACATGTAATACTGTCACCCGTAGCATAATAAATACATCCAGTGATAATAAGTCAGTTTTATATGATTCAGATGCTGCAACTTCTGTTGCAGAAGCTACTAAAGATACTAGTATTAGTGATCATCCATTAACGCCTGTTCGTTGTGACACACCTGAAGTTAAAAGTAATATTCAGTGGAAACGACAAAAAGTTCACACGTACTGATGTGTATTATTGGTATGGTTCTAATAAGTGTCGGTCACAGAACGATGTGAAATCGTTTTGTCGTGACAAGAGTTTGGATTACGATCCAAAACAATTTGATTTTTCTTATCCGTCAAAAGGTGAAAAAGTAACAAAGGTTACTGAATGTGATGATGAGATTTTACTAGCATGTTTAATACAAATACCAGATAATCACCATGATGCTATTAATTCGAAATGTAAAAGTGAATGGCAAAAAGTTGTGCAAGAAGAGTTAGCTACGAATGAGGAACGCGAAGTGTGGGAAATTGTACCAAGATTACCTGATCAAAAGGTTATTACCTGCAGATGGGTTTACAACCTGAAAACAAATGTGGATGGTACAATTAAACGCTTTAGAGCACGCTTGGTTGCTCATGGTCATAAGCAAACATTCGAAGTTGATTATTTCCATACATTTGCACCTGTTGTTGAATTCAACTTGATTAAGTTGCTATTTGTGTTATTAGTTGTTCATAATGATTAGGTTTATTCCCACTGGGATGTAAAATGTGCTTTTACCTATAGCGATTTAAAAAAGGTCTATATGGAAATACCCGTCGGATATAAATATATAGATTCCAAAACATTTGTGCTCCGCCTAAAGAAATCAATTTACGGTCTTTAGCAATCTGGTAGAAATTGGTATTATCACGTTGCCGATATTTTAAAAGAATTGAATTTTTCTGTATCGGGGTATTGTCCCTGTTTTTAAATTGGATAGTAACTGTATTATTCTATTATATGTCGATGACATTGCTGTGTTTTGTAAGAACGAAGAAATCTTCCAGTATGTATTCACATGTTTGAATAAATATTGTGAAGTTGTTAATTTAGGTAATATCAGAGAATTTCCTGGGGTAGAGTTTAATAAATTGGACTGTGGTTATCACTTGTGTCAACAAAAGTATATAACAAAATTATTAGAACGTTTCAAGATTAATTTAGATATCTCTGTTTACACTCCTATGAGTGTCAGATATATTTTTTTGTAGTAATAATAATAGTTCAAAAACTAACTTGCCTTTTAGAGAACTGTTGAGGTCCTTGCTATTTCTAGCAAACTGGACACGACCAGACATTTTGTTTTCAGTAATTTATTTGGCTCAATTCTCCTCGAATCCGACAAGTGAGCACTATAATTGTTTATAGTGTGTCCTTAAGTATGTTGGAAACACTGATGATTATTCTATTAATTTATCACATTTTAATTCCTACGAATTGTCAATTTATAGTGATGCTTCATGGGTTACAGGAAGATTCTCGCAGATCTTTTAGTGGGTTTCTTTGATCGCTGGGCAACGTTTTTCTAGGTTGGCGTTGCAGTATTTAAAAATGCATATCTCGAAGTGCCATGGAGGCATAGAAATAATGTGGATATCAAAAATACTTGCTGAATTTAAAGGTTTTCCTTTTCCCACTATAAAACCTCTAGTATTGTGCGATAATCAATCGGCAATATATTTTTTAAGGGATGCTATAGTCAATAATAGAACTAAGTATATTAATGTCAAGTACCACACAATTAGGGAATTGTTAAATAAAATTTTTTTGTTACTTAGATATGTTAACGCTAAGGAAAATATTGCAGATCTCTTAACTAAGCCATTGTTACCTGCTAAGTTATTTAATTTTGTTAAATTTATATTTGATTTTAATAAGTTATGAAGGGGAGAAATTGTGATGAATTCATAATCTTATGTTCCCGCCATTTGGTTTAAATAGTTTATACTTTTGTATATTATGTTTTCTGTTTCACCGACTATATAATTGGTTAAGATAATATGGCCGTTAACTTGTACATAAAACAAGTGCTGTTATATTAATTATTGTGAATATACTAAATATTAATTATATGCTATAATTAACTACACTTTTTCATCACGAATCCCGCATTGCATAATTTCCACATCCTACAGCAAATTTTTACTTACTTTATTATTATTTCGTTATTTCTTGTACATATTTAGGGTTGGAACATATTGTAAGTATTCTTGTATTTAGATAGTAAAATTTTATTCGTGATAGTTTTAAATGAAAGAAGTCGTCTGCGTCATCACTTGTATTAGTACGAATTACGTTGAAAATTTAATACCCAATAAATATTCCGAATCGGAAGTTTCCGTCAAGCTTCGCGCATCTACAAACCGTAGTGAAGCATGGTTGCCAATAATATTTTATTTTAATAGAGGTAGTTGCATTAACTATTTTTAAATTGGCGTCCTTTTGTTTTACGAGTATAATGAATTCAGTTAAAATAAAACTCATTTTCATAAATTGAGTTACATATATTAATCTGAATAGAAACGCACAATAACTGCAATATAAACTATTTATGGCAGCTGCATTGAAATCTTTCTCTATACAATAACTTTGGCAACCGTGCTTTACAAAAAAATTAACATTTTGTCTTGTTGACAAAGGTTCGTCTTTTAAGTGCAAAGTTCAAAACATACAGACACACTCTTCTCTGTCGTTTTCCCAGATGAACGTGTTCACGTATGTCTTTACTTAAAACACGTACAAATCATATTACTATCTTTATCATATACATTAGTTAAGCGTTTAAATAATCTTAAACGTATGCTTTGAATTGAGTTAGGCACCTATGGCGTAGAGGACTTCTTTCGTGGTTTCTACTATATATGTAAATTGGCGTTTTATGTACATCACGTCGTAACGGTCAATCGCGTAAATGTGTTTTCGACGTTTGTAAATATTCTTTTGGGACTATATGTTTTCCTACATGATCATAATATAGTTCTTTGTTATTGATGTTTCCAATTCTATATTTCTAGGTCATCCACCTTACTCTACGACGTTTTTGAGCAAGCCAGAATTCTGATCTTTTTGGAGTTCGATTCTGTTTCTGTGTTTTGTTGCGGTATTCGGTGTAGGCGATTTTCTGTTACTTACGTTACTGCTTTCGTTCTTGTCTGTACGGAATGCCATAACACAATCATGGGCATCTCGCCCCGATCTCGCATACAGCCAGTTCCTCCTCTTCATAGTACAGGTGTGGAGTATATTGGTGCCTTTATGATAAAAGATCGTAATTGTCGCAATCCTAAGATAATCAAATCTTATTTATGTTTATTCATTGCTTTGTGACAAAGGCGATACATCTTGAATTGGTTACTCATTTATCTACCAAAATTTTTCGGATGGCATTTAAATGTTGTGTTCCGCATGAAGGAGCAACCCCTTACTAATGTGTTCAGACAACAATTTTGTTGGTGCAAATTCAGAGCTACGATAGTTGGGTATATTTCTAAAGCAACAAGCTAGTGTAATTCCTGAATCAATGAGTAATGAAGGAATAAATTGACACTTTAATTCAGATAACAGCCCACATTTCGGTGGCTTGTGGGAAGCGGGTGTAAAGTCGGAAAAATTTCATTTAAAACGGAAATCGGTAAAGCGTTAATGACATACGAAGAAATGAATACTTTACTGGTGCAAGTAGAGTCCACATTGAATTCCAACCCACTTTCATCCTTATCCATAGATCCCAATGACCTACAACCACTGACATCCGCACATTTTCTTATTGGTCGCCCTTCAGTGGCATTACCAGATCAAGACTTAGTTGCAGTATCAGAATCAAGATTATCTTTCTTCCAAAAATTCAAAAAATTAAACCAAGATTTATGGAAAATATGGAGCAAGGAGTACGTTTCCGAGCTTCAGCAGTGCACCAAGTGGCGTACAACTTCATCCCAACTGGAGATAGATTTGCTAGTCTCGATCAAAGATGAAAACTCCTCACCATTACAGTGGAGACTTGGCAGAATAATTGAACTTTATTCAGAGCATGATGGTATCAATCGCGTTGTTTTATTAAAAACCTCAAGTGGTATTGTGAAGAGACTTTTTCAAAGTTGTGTCCATTACCGGGTGTGCATGCATAAGTGCTAAATAGCGTTTTAACATACTTATTATGTTTCTTTCAGAACATTCATTTATACTTAGGTTGTTAGAATATTTGTTCACAGTATTTTATTATGTTGCATGTATTTAGTTTAAGTTATTCTAAACTATGTTCATCTTATTTGTATAATGAGTTAATTAAGTGTTAGTTGTTAAAAAGCTACTCCTTTCAATGGGGGCGGTATGTTCAGGAGTTTTGTTTAATCTATGGATTTGTAAATTTTTACAGCGCCCTGTATGTTTTGTAGTCATGTGAAGTTTATTCTCACTCTTTTACTTCACACATTAGCTCCTACTATCATTCGCGAACCATGAGTTGAAGCGGTACATTTTGATCGTTGAATACTGTTTTTGTTATGTAAAATAAATGATAATAGACTGGTTTTATTCACAGTTCAATTTCATTATTGTGAGATTATGGTATAGTCCCCATAATTATAATCAAAACAATTCGCTGACATCAAGATCCAACAGACAAAATGAGAATCGACCGCATTCAAAAAGAGGAGAAATAATCACCGTTAGAGGATTCGAATGACTTTATAATCGGACATTACACTGTTGGAAATCATAAACTAATTTATAAATTCCAGTAATAAAAGGTTAAGTAAAGCTTTAACTTTACAACATATAATTATACAGTTTTTATACAAATCTTTAGTTTAGCAAGGAAAATATGTAGTTTTGAAAAAGAAGCTGTTAATAAAAACGCAGAACAATGAAACAATCGGAAAACTAGGCAAAACGATATACATCCAGAGTTGTGGGTTGGTCAATTGGAAAAGAAATAAGTTAGTAGATATCGAATGGTGCGAGTAATCATATCATAATACTTTTTGTGCACACAGTTGTTTTAAATATAAAAGCACAACTAAAATCCTTTAAATTGATTCATGTAGCAAATACATTTTGTTAATGTACTTTTTATTCAGTCATTTGCGTTTAATATTTAAATCAAATTTATATGTAACTCGATAAACAGCGTGATAAACAACGCTGAATACACGCATCACTATCAATTTTCAAATAATTAAAGTTATATGCATATAGAACATACAGCAGGAGAGTCACTAATTACATGTTAAAAAGTTGAAACAACAATTGCGGTTAAAACCGGTGGTGCCTCCAGGGACTACTGGAAAAAGCAAGAGCTAATAGCGGTAAATTCAAAATATTAAAATATTAACACTATAAGATTTATCTAAAAACTTATTTTCAAAACTCAACAATATGTATTAACAAGTTGAATAAAAATTCATTTAATTATATATGGTAAATAAATGAATTTTAATTCAACCTGTTTCACACATATTTGTCAATTTTCAAAATAAGATTTTAGATAAATTTATTGATGGGAGTTATCATGGTATAAATAACACACTTCTGAAAACTAAGCTAAATAGAAAAAATTAATAATAATGGTTTATTAATTGAAATATTCTTTATTATACATCACATATAGCAAGAGTACAAAATAATGAATCAATAAATAACCTTAATGTATCATAAATATAATACAGACATACCCATATCAAATTGAAATAAATAAATAATTAAACACAAATAATTGGAATATAAAGAAATTCTGTTCATTAATTAATTAAATCTATTATAGACATGCATTAGTCAATATTTTCTAGTTATTCTTTATCTTATAAAATAACATAGAATGGAATTATTTAAGAAGAGCCTGTACATCATTTAACATATGCGTAAACCCTGAAAGTCAGTGACGTAACGGATTTAATGATTTTTAGGATTTTGAAAACACTCTCATAGAGTAAATATTCTAAAATTAAGTTTTATTTTGTTGGTGGTTTAAATTCACATGGAGAATACGCATGTAAATTGAAATTAATTTTTCTGGATTATATTACCTGTTACATTATGCATTTTCAATACTAAAAATCATTTATTTGTACAATACTAGCATTTTCATATTATTTACCGAATAGAGCATTCCTGAATGCTGTCAGATGGCAATTCAATATTACCACCTGGAGACACCCAAAAATTTCTTAGTTACGGTAATTACTTGTATTCTGTTCAGTACTAGCATTGAATTTTAACATTCCTCATTACATACAATACACATAATAAAATCAACAGATAGTATAATAACTGACGTGTTTGAATTTATAACCACTAGGTGTGCTGATGGGTTCCCAGAAATCCTTTTTACTAAGTTGCCCATTTGTTGAGGTTATAGTTTTTGTTGATAATCTTACTTTGATGAAGAGTAATAATAAGAATTTTGGTTATAAAATAAAACATTACAAAAAGTACTCAAAATTATAAGGCTAAAAATTTACCAGCAACAAACAAATATGGAGTAGAGGAGGGTTACTACTACTTCTGCGGCGTGAGCTCCGTATTCAGGATCAGGTTCATAGGTACAACTAATGCATTTAAAACGCGGCATTCGGTTCCAATACGAATAGGTAGATCAACTGATCCTTCTATTAATTTTAATGATCCGTCTGCAGTGGACACTCCTTTCCGGCTGGATTTAAAAATAGTTAAATTCAACTTTTTTATTAACGGGATAGCAAGAGATCCAACAATAGAGGTAGTACAACCAGAATCCAATAAGCCTGATATATCGTTATCAAACAATTTTATTAATATATAAGGACGATTGTCATAAGATCTTTTCTCAAATATAGCACTCGTATTAGGTGAAACATTATTCTTACAAAAAATTTTGACAACGAGAAGCCACTCTGACCACTTATCTTTATTTATTGAATAATTGTTTTTTGTTATTCGACATAATGGTAGCCTTTTGACTAAAAGCATGAAGTTGGCTACATCTCTTCTGCTTCTTTATTCGTTTTTTGTACAGGATGGACAAGCCAAGCGCGTTACTCCTTTGTGACCACAACTAAAACAAAAGATTCTTCTAGGAGCTCTACAATTTCTAAATGAGTGTCCTTTCCGCGTACAATTCCAACAGAAAAGTTTATACTTTGACAAAGTGTTTGTAGAACCATTAGCGACAGATGCTGGGTTAGATGAATTAGGGACTTGAGATTGAGAAGACTTATTTCTAAAAATACAACTGGCAAATTTTGAGATACCTTCGGATGAGGTTGATTTATTATCTTTAAATTGAGGTTTATAATTGTTATGTGACTGGTAGTTGCTACAAGACATGACAGAAACAACCTTTTGTTTAGGAGAAGCGTCTTCTAGTTTCCTACACAATTTAGCTAAAGTAGTCGTATTCTCTATATCGAGCAAAGCAAGATGCTGAACAAATTCAGGTAACAAATTTTTCTGACTATTCTAACCTTTGTGCTTTCGGCGGGACATACGGGTAGCCTATCAAACAAACTTTCCATATTTGCTATGTATAAAACCACAGATTCTCCTTTCTTTTGAAAACGGGATTTAATGGTTTCCCACATCTCATCTTCAGGATGGGTTGGTAAAAAATCTTCTTTTAATTTAACGACTAAAGAATTCCAATCCGTTAACTGACTGCGACGCTTCGGTACCAAATGAGAGCATTGCCAGTGAATAATTCGACTGCTGAATTAAATAACTCTTCGTCCGATACTTTACGAGATTGTGCAAGTTCTATAATTCTTTCTAAAAATTGATACAATAGTTTAGGGTCTCCAGAATATTTTATTGCCCAGGAACCAATGGGAACTGACTGAGTAAAATATGTAACAGGAGGAATAGGGAAGTTAGTGGGGACATTAGATATATCACTTATATCATTCTGATTTGTCACTAAATCATTATTTGTTTTTTCATGGAGATCTGCCTCCATTACAAGAACTGTTGCTATGGTTTCATTTTTGAATAATGTTATCTCTTCAGAATTTTCTTTGGGAAGCTTTATTCGTTTAATACGACCTGAAATGTGTATTAACCTAGACTGTATCCTCTTAAAAGTGGAGTCTGAAGGTTCATCTTGGTATTCCGTTAAGACATTTTTTATCGATTCTACACTTGACTCAACTTCCTGCCTTTCTGTATAAAAATCTACTGTATACCCTGAGAGATGAATCAAACATCCTGGTTTAACAGATTCCTTGGCTAATAATCGAGCTAATATTTTTCTTTTATCAGCGACTGGTCTAGTGTTCTGTATACCTGTAATATTCAACTCATAATCTAACTCATCTTTAAGTAAATGTTCTATCTGATATTTTTCTGTCATTGTAAAAATTTATAAAGTCTAAAATTATCCAGTAAATATAAGCTCTGACTCCACAGCAATCAATAACTAATTGAACCAAATAATATAGTATACAGAATTCTAATCAAATTTGAATCAAATCTTTCTCTACCGAATTATATGAAATGTTACGAGGAATTAATATTGATGAGATCTAACTTCATTGAGTTGAAATGTTACATGAATCAGTGAGACAAAATCTTTAAATCAAACGAGGGAATCACTAATGAGCAAACAAAATTGAGACAACCAAAATTCGAGCCAACCAAAATTGATTTTCGCCTCTTTAAGTGTATCGAAGAGCAAGCAATCTAGCCCCACGTTCTAGGCGCAAGTGTTATATATTTTCTTATCAACCTTAGATCACGCCCCAGGCCATGGGCGGTAGTGTAAGTTATCAAAAAAAAAATCGTGGTTGATTTTCTATACCTTTCGAGAATTCTTGTAAATTGTAACAAGCCCAGGGTAAGGTTGGATGACAAGCGGCTTATAGAAAAAGAAAACTTTTATGACTTGTAGCTAGCTGAGCTTTTAACCCACGGTCGCATGAGATTGGGTCAGTGGATTTAATTAAAGTTAAAAAAACAAGGTAATGGACGCCACCTAAATTTTTATAAAGCAATTGACTAAATGAATTTGCTTAAAGGAAAAATTTGGAAACCTATACTATCACAAACCACTTTAAATACACGATTGATTGTCACAAATAGGTTACTTACTTTCTTTCTGCTCTAAAGAAGTTCTAGGATGGCTCTGAAACAAAGTTACTACTAGCAAACATGTAATTTATTTAATAATTCTGTGACTATACGAAGTCCTTAATGTTGTTTCAAATACTTATCACTGAATTGTTGTATTAATTCCTTTAATGGTCATAAAACCTTTGGGAAAAATTAAATATTCATAAAAAAATGAACTGAAGAAAAATAGGTTTCTATATTCTCTTTTTAAACGATTTTGTACAAGATAATGTAACTCAACAAAAACAATTTCTTACGAATCTATATAATTACGTTACTCAGGAGATGTAAAATTTAATTTTCTATGTCTACTGAATTTTAATTAAATGGTATATTTTGTTTAACAATATCCATTTATATTTAATAGTTCGAAGTAGCGCTACTAGAACCTTACAAGTGATTTAAATTCTTTATACAGGCAGTAATGTATTGGTTAATTGTTCTCGAAGCAAATTACATTTGTTAGAATGAAGGCACGCAAACAACATGTTGAACTAAGGTTTCGGTAAACAAGATAAAAAATAACATTTGTTTAAACAAATACTGCAAACCACATGTTACTATGATTGATATAACTTAATATTTTTTTTTATACATAGTTTGACAAGAATGACGTCTAAATTTGAACATCTGATTAATAAAATAAAATCATTCTATATATTTTAAATATTGAACCGTTAAAAGTTAAGCTTCTTTCCATTAATAAATTGGTTGCTAAATTATCTGTACTTGAGGTATTTGTACATCAAAGCATAAAGTAATTTAAATGAACAATAAAATATTACGTCGATATATGTGTGTGTATACGAAATAAAATATGGCACATGCAGCAAAAATTTCAGGAAATCAAATGGGCTTACCCACGGACGTCAATGACCTAACAACCTGTCAGCACTTGTTGCGATGTGAGCATCCTGCCACGTGTCGGTACTATCCAACAATTCCGATTACCATTTTGTGCGAAATGAATTTCCATATAGATAAATTATTTGTACATCAACCATAATCTTAAATTTCCATTAGAACCATTGTAGTTTACTGAAGTTACATTAGAAATTACGGAAGTTGCACTGCAACATATATTATTAAAATCGTAATCAATCACCTATAAAACAAACCGTTTGTAAAGACTAATCACTTCATAACTTTAAATTTAAATTTTTATTTGTGTCGTCGCTTACGCCAGGAAAACTTAATTTCCTGCAATATGTCGTCTGCTTTTATATCGCAGAGCAGTGACCTTTCGGCTCGAGGAGCAGACAAAAAGTGAGCATTTGACATAATTCGACAAACAACCTGAAGATCTTAGATATTCTACATAGGAATAAGGAACACGCGCAAGATATGTAATAGTGTTATCAGCTATATTAATAAAATGCTTTAATTTTATTGGTTTATTAAATATACAAAAGTGTTGGAATTCATATTAGGTAAAGCGTTAAATAAATAAATGCTGAATTAACGGCTTTGTAGCAGTAATGTTGATGAATAATTCAGTTCGGAATTTTTACATGTTACAATGCTATGATATTTTCTTATATTTAGCCCCTACGTTTGGGCAGACCATAAAATGCTGTGTTATCCCCCTTTTATTAATTAAGCACTTCTAAAATGTTAAGTTATAGATTCTCTTTGCCTCAACTAGTTGATTCAATTAAATAAAGCAATTCCACAATACACAATATAATGATCAAATATTTACAACCTTTTTAAAATCTTCCCCTTTTTCAGAATATTTAGATATGCCAGATTTTAAGAACTTGAAGCCAGCAAAACGAGCCTTTTGTTATATTTTAGAGACCTTTTGAAACGTTTCAAGACGCCTATTGCCTTTCATAAATTTATCAAAGAAACCCCGGTTTTGTTGACTCTTACATTATTGAATTAAACAGTTTACAGAAATAAATTATATCAAAATATCTAACCTGGAGTGGTTCAGTAGTTTCTCTGCATCCCCAAGAGTTTTCGTATCCAGTCTGAATGTTTAGAGTCGAATTTGGAAGTCAACATCAAAATCAAAATACTATCCAAATCGTTATTCAAAATCCCATAAGTTAATCCAATAAAAGGTTTTTCATCTCTGTAATTAACAAAATAGTAATAGAACATTTACCATGTCAGTTATTACCAAATTAATTTAACAGGAGGTAATCTCCAGAGTTGTCTCCAGAGTCCTGTTTTATTTATTTTAGAAATTGTATAATTTTACTAAATCTGGTTTACTTACGTCTATAATAGATCGGCTTACTTACACAATTTTTACACTTTTATAAAAATGATTTTCACATTACTTTTGTTTAACTGGTTACGTGAATAATTTAGCACTTTTGAGTATAGTGACAGCCCAGTTTCAAAGGTATACTAACTCGTTGCTCAATTGTTATCGTATTTATAGGCCTTGCCTTTTTGTTTGCTATTCGTTGTTTTCACGTGTTGGGCGACACCATTTGTCTTATCTCTTGTGTACTCCGGAAATGTTACCAATTGTGTAGTTTAAATACTTGGAAGAACGCTCAAGTTGTCACGTATTCATTTATATAACATTACATTTAATTTAGAAATCCCAGGAATTTTTGTTCATTAAATCACGTATCATTGTTATTTGCTTATTTTAATCTAAACAGAAATAAATTTGGTGTTTGTTTATTTCCTAGTTAACTTGGATTTTTGAACAAATGTAATACTTTATGTCACATACAATTTATTCAAATAATGCATAATTTTTTGCCTGCGTATATGATGATATATTTAACGCACTTGTTGAATATTTATCTAGCCAATTCATATAGGTTTTCCGTTGATTTAATTTTGATGCACTTCGTTAAATTTTTAAATCTTATCTTTGCTCGTAACTACTCTTGGATATGCGTTTAATCTCTTGTGCTGTTATATGCAGTGTGCGCTCAACTAACAATATGTATAGTGACCTATTTACTCTTATAATATCTGTATGTATGTGCTTTTGTTATTTGGAAGTTTCTTTTGTTTATTCTACGACCCCTATGACTTAACCTACCCCTAAATTTACCCTATAATTACAGCATATATATATATATATATATATATATATATATATATATATATATATATGAATAGCTACAAGATTGTGAAGGCATTCGCCATAGATTAAATAGTGGCATTCCCAAACTAAACAAGTAGGATAGAGGTTAGGTTGTTCCTACTTTTTCATTCAAAAGCGGAGACATACGAAGGTTAAATATATTTCGATGATACTGCAGCGTCTCCAAGCGCTGCTGGATATGCGTGTAATTTGGTTCCCATCATTCCCTATGTATCAATCAGATGATCTCCTTTTATTTATCTATGGTTATATGTATGGAATGTACAACAAATGCAATTATCTCATTGGCTACATATGTTCTTGTCAAATTTTAGTTTGCATATTTTTCGGGACTAATGTTTGCTTGGTGGCACTGTATTACCTTTAGCTGCTCTAGAACATATATAAATAGAGTCCGACTTTTTGGGCTAACTGTTTACTAACCTTAATGTCCGTTTTTCAGGTGTTCACTACTTTAGATGAAAAATTACGACATATGTTCAGACAATAAATTAACTCAGGTCTTAATAATTCAGCATTATCTAATTTACAGTTAGTAAGTATGGATTCTGTGGTTATCGACATTTCAGTAAATTATATAATGTTTTTTGCAAGATAGACCTGGGTTGTATTTTAGCCCTTTATTGAACAAGTCAATCTCTTAATCAGACAGAATTAAAGAACTCATATTAGTAATACGAGGAAGAAATTTATGGCTAGATTAACGTTGTTTATCAGAATTGAAATTATTAATAAAATAAGATTTATTCCTATGACTGTTAAGTTTGTTATTAAGTGAATTAATTAAAGTTATACCAAATTCTTGCACATTATTTTTGATGTGGTAAAGAATGAAGTAGAGGGAGGAACGGAAAGCTGCACCCACCACCACCACCACATCCACTACCTCCACACCACAAATTTGCACAAAATTCACACATCTGGGAACAAAAATTTGCACAATAGTTTTCTTCAACTAAGCAATTTTTAGCTCCAGGCATAGATAAATTCGCCACTTGCAAAAATTCGCACATCTGGTAACAAAAATTTGCACAATAGTTTTCTTCAACTAAGCGTTTGTTAGCTCCAGGCATGGATAATTTAATTAAATTCTAATTTGCCTTTATCTTACAGTATACCCTTCCACCATATTAGCAAATATTTGCACATCTAGTAACAGTATTAAATAACATTGTCATCTTAAATCTGCACAATAGTTTTCTTCAACTAAGCAGTTTTTAGCTCCAGGCATGGATCTTGTGCTCGACACCCCGATCTGGATCGTCGCAACCACCACCATCTCCACCACACTTGCAAAAATTCGCACATCTAGTAACAGTATTAAATAACATTGTTATCTTAAATTTGCACAATAGTTTTCTTCAACTAATCATTTTTAGCTTCCGGGGCATGGATCGTGCTCTGGACCATCACCACCACCACCTCCACAACCATCACACACATGCAAAAAAATAATTGCACATCTGGTAACAGTATTAAATAACATTGTCATGTTAAATTTGCACAATGGTTTTATTCAACTAAACATTTTTAGCTTCCGGGGCATGGATCGTGCTCTTGGCACCCTGATCTGGACCGTAGGGCCCCGGCATCCTTCCGCAGGACCACCGGATCTGCAAATTCTCCTCGTTAATTATGACGATATTTACATAAATCTCCTAAATTAATTAATTAAACCGAATGCAATCGTTTGCAAATTAAATTCTTATTTGTCTCAATCTCAAATATTTGCATGAATATTCTAGTAACATCGATTAAGTACTGTATTTGCACAGATTAATTCATTAGAAGCGTTTAACAAAACTATTTACATAAATCTACTAGATTAATTAATTAAACCTAATGCAATTAAATTTACTACATTAATTAATTAAACTTAATGCAATCGTTTGCAAATTATAGACTCTAACCATGTAGACTGATTAAACACCAACACACGGAGGACAGTAGTCATTAGCTTAATCAAGTATACCAGTAACTTTACCCCCTAACATCACTTTAACACATCGACCATGTCTGCTTACATCACCAGCGCCATCTTTTAAACCAATTTTTATCGACCCACCTCGTATACTACTGTAAATCAATTTTCGACTCACTCTGTAGTCTTTGAGAAGGATAGAACACGTTGCTTTCAACGCAAATCTTATTTAATTTATAACAGTGTTTAAGAGGAACGTCAGGATGTATTATTAACAGTTCATTGGAAAAAGAACAATATGCGTTAATACAGTTTATTCGGTATACTATACATTAATAGCACAATTTTGCATACAGTTAAGATAGATAGATAGATAGATCAGCAAAAAGTCTGCAATGAAAAAATGTTAATTTTAGTCTAATTTTACCTTTACCCCGGCTAATTATATAAACACTTTTCTTACTCTTAAATTTGCACAATAGTTTTCTTCAACTAATCATTTTTAGCTTCCGGGGCATGGATCGTACTCTGGACCATCACCACCACCACCTCCACAACCATCACACACATGCAAAAAAATAATTGCACATCTGGTAACAATATTAAATAACATTGTCATGTTAAATTTGCACAATAGTTTTCTTCAACTAAACATTTTTAGCTTCCGGGGCATGGATCGTGCTCTCGGCACCCTGATCTGGACCGTAGGGCCCCGGCATCCTTCCGCAGGACCACCGGATCTGCAAATTCTCCTCGTTAATTATGACGATATTTACATAAATCTCCTAAATTAATTAATTAAACCGAATGCAATCGTTTGCAAATTAAATTCTTATTTGTCTCAATCTCAAATATTTGCATGAATATTCTAGTAACATCGATTAAGTACTGTATTTGCACAGATTAATTCATTAGAAGCGTTTAACAAAACTATTTACATAAATCTACTAGATTAATTAATTAAACCTAATGCAATTAAATTTACTACATTAATTAATTAAACTTAATGCAATCGTTTGCAAATTATAGACTCTAACCATGTAGACTGATTAAACACCAACACACGGAGGACAGTAGTCATTAGCTTAATCAGGTATACCAGTAACTTTACCCCCTAACATCACTTCAACACATCGACCATGTCTGCTTACATCACCAGCGCCATCTTTTAAACCAATTTTTATTGACCCACCTCGTATACTACTGTAAATCAATTTTTGACTCACTCTCTAGTCTTTGAGAAGGATAGAACACGTTGCTTTCAACGCAAATCTTATTTAATTTATAACAGTGTTTAAGAGGAACGTCAGGATGTATTATTAACAGTCCATTGGAAAAAAAACAATATGCGTTAATACAGTTTATTCGGTATACTATACATTAATAGCACAATTTTGCATACAGTTAAGATAGATAGATAGATAGATCAGCAAAAAGTCTGCAATGAGAAAATGTTAATTTTAGTCTAATTTTACCTTTACCCCGGCTAATTATATAAACACTTTTCTTACTGTCAATTAGCTGGCTGAAAGCTTTTATTCCATCGAGTTTAAGGTATTCGAAAAAGCGCTTTGGTAAAGAACAAAAGAAACATCGCTTTCAACAATAGCACGACCCCCGTACTTTGTTGTCACTCACTTGATTCCTAAGATATGATATTTTCTATTGCAGGGAAGTTCGGATCCGCTTATTGTAGTTTTATGCTTCATATTCATATTTAATTTTGTATAATCCATATTTTATATGAGCTGGCAAATAAGAAAATAAAATAAATAAGGTGTTAACAATTTTAAAGTAGAAATTTAAATATTACAATTAAATCACTTATGAGTTAAGACCGAAATATAGTTTTAAGATGTTGTAAAAGATATAATTCAGTGTCCTGATGCAAGAATGATAATTTAAAACTAAAAAGTCTTACTTATTTTGTATCGATTTCTGCAGATGTTGAAACTGATATTTGAACTAGAAACCCGGTATATTTATATGAATCTTCAGATCCTTTCCAATCAACATAAATCCTGTTCTAAAACTTGGCCCTCAACTTTGATACCCTTTAACAGAACGCTCTAGTTTCATATTGTTTATGGAAAATTCTCAAAAGTATTTTATTAACCCTAAAGTATTTAGTAAAACTAAGTTACATCAAATCGCTATAATTAAATAACTATAACTAGAAGTATCGGCAAGCTAAATGTTGCTAAAATACATTAACTATTGTTGTAAGGGATAAAAACGACTGGGTACTTGGATGAATGACATACATTCACCCACCCCGCATAACAAATTTTAGACGCACTCTCTATATTGCAAAAGTAGTTTTTGAGAAGGATTAATTACGAGACTTGCGGTATTCTTCGTATTTAGATCCACTACAGTCGTAAACAAATTTCAAACTATAGCAATCTTTAAACCAAAAAAGCATGCCATATTTAAAATTGAAATAAATCTTTGGTGTAAAAGTGCTAAGGTAATTATAACACATTTGACTTTCCCCCAGTATTTTTTAACACAGGGTAATTCGCGAAGAAATATCAGGCAAGAAATGATTTTAATTATGGTAATCTCCATAAATAAGAAAAACAATGCAATGTTTTCTACATCATTAGAATGTAATTTTATAATACAATACGATATTATGCAGACCTGAAACCTCAAATTCTGCAAGACTTAATAACGATTGCTTTACCATTTAAATTTTATAGGATTATTTCAAGAGTATTATTAGCCAACGAGACGTCGAACGGTGACGTTTGCCTGTGTCTTTTTTTGTCTTTTCTCTTTCAGAATGAAGGTTTCCTCCTTATCTTGCTTTATCGTTCCTTACCTGGTTGTTCCTTCGTCCTGCCTACAAACAGAAGAAGAGAGAAGACGTTAAATCTGGTTTCAACGAGGGCATGACGTAACCCACACCAAACAACACCCAAACGAGATACCCGGAGACTAGCATGGACCCTGCGCAAGGATGACACGCAAAATCGTGAAGCGTTCCACATTTTTAAGTGAGTACTTTTTATCTTTTTAAGGTGCAACTTGTATCATTGTAAACGCATTTGGCATGTGATACAATTTGACACGTAATTATGTCGTAATATCTTTGTTGTGCAATAATAGGAACATGGATAGTATCAGTGTTGTCAACTGTGGTAGTGGCCCTGAACACGCGATGCGGGGTTATAACACTTTCTAAATTGTTGTATTTCAACTACAGATATTAATAGCTGTAAATAAAATTGTTATAGTTTTAAATAAAATGATTTTGATTAATAATTTTGTTATAATTCTTTTCATATGAACTTAGATACCCATTTCAGTTATGCGGGTATTTGAAGAATTAAACAATACCAATGTATCTTTTATATTTTATAACATAAAGAAGCTAATATATACAAAAATAATTTCTAGATTCACATCATTCATTTCTTATAATAGTAGTTGAAGTGGTTAAATTTTTGCCTTAAAACATACAATTTAGTATATATTCCATCTGAATATCTGCCAACAGTTTTATAAACCCCATCTCCTCGATTATTTCCATAAAATCATCCAAATCCTCGGGCACTACTGACACAACAGTGCAGTGCTGTATTGCTTCCTCGTATGACTGACACATAAGACATTTTTCTCCTTCTATCGAAAACCGTTGCCCCCATTCAGCTTTTTACTTGTAGAGCATTGCGAAATATTCGAATAACCTCCCCAAAGTCTTTATACATATTTGTTTAATCATCTCTTTAAACTGTATAATCAACAAATTATAGCTTCTACGCGAACAGTCCTTTTATATGAGCTACTCTTGTTCGGATATGGCCGGATTGTGTCCGATTTGTGTGCACGCACGAAACAACAGGTAGGGAATGTATCCTATGAACTAATTCATTACATTCCTTAGGAAAATGCTAAGGACTTTAAAAATAATTATAACTCTTGTTAGACCTCTAGTGTCAGGATAAACTCTATGCCTTTGAATTCTTGCTGCGACGTGGTGTAACCCTTTCTGTACTCCACAAACTTGTTTCGCACAGCATCTTGAATAAGCTGAAGTTTACGTTTATTTGCAATAAAGTCTGTGACGTCCGGTATCATGAAACTTGGGATTGGGGCTAACCATTAACATTTTCTTCTTTATTTATATACTCATCGAAATTTTTCGTATATCACCCTCTATCGACATCAAAATCTTTTATAATAGTAATAAAGCTATGTTTCGAGTCACTACCATTCCAGCATCGCTGGCAAATTTCTTTAAATTTTATAAAGGGCATATCACCGCCAACATGATTTAGAAAGATATGCCAAAGATTTGCAACATCCTGCTTCCATCTTAAGGTAACGTTAGCGTTATCTCTAAGTCCGTGCTTTACTGTGCTGGCATACGTTTGACATAAGTAAAAGGAATCAATACTCTTATGTCTACCAAAGGAGAAAAACTGCACGACCTTGTTTTGTTCGTTTGCAGGTATATCATCAAAGACAATAATTGAATCTTCTTTAACATCCTCTGGAACAATCAAATCGTCGTAGTTTCCAAGTTCTTGGTAACCAATTTCTTCTCTTAAAGGTTCAAATACACTTCTTAACAGTTCATACTTCGGCTGATATAAACTTTTAAGAAACACATTCTCATGTAAAATGAGAGATATTAGAGCGTTAATTTTTCCACAACTCGATGGTCCTGCGAATATTGCCTTATATTGGTTGGGAACAAAGATCCATGTTTACCAACTTCCTTTGCACTAAAAGTGATATTTGCATCAAAGTTTTGTATAGATATTTTAACTTCTTGTCTTGCAGCTTCCATTTCCGGAATATTTGATTCTCTACTTTTATTCCGAGCACCAAGTTTATCGAGATGATCGCGTAGCGTTGTTCTAGATACATTGTACAACATAATAGCTTTACGTGTATTTAACACATCTTGCCGAATTTCACTAATTGCTTTCTCTAAAGCTTGCTTTGTGTACAACTTTCAAATATACAGCTAAGACTGATTCAAAAATTTTCAAAAAGCAGTCTTTTATACTAAATAGTCCATCCTCACCTGCCCGCCCGCCAGCCCACCCGCTCGCTCCCCCACCCGCCCACCCTATGTAGTTAGAACATCAAAACTTATGATATAATTAAAACAACATAGATTGTAAACTTTTGACCATTTATGTCATTGCAAATATTTATATACTCGTCGAAATTCTTCCTATACCGTACTTTATCAATATCAAAATCTTTGACAATAGTTATAAAAATATGTTCCGAGTCACCACTATTCCAAACCACTTTAGCCTACCATTTAATTAAAAGAGTCAGATCAATATATAAAAATTTATTTAAAACTATAAAATCATTTCAATTAAAGAATCAAATTAGTATAAATTCAAAAAATAGTATTTTTTAAAATACAAACGTTCTGCTTAGCGCAGTTCAGAAAATTTTTCGAACGCAATAAACAATGGTTAGATTGACCATCTTTTCATAACTGTTTCAAATTTGCAATATTAAACTGTTCAAGATTCACAACTTCGTTAGCTGGAAGGTAGCGGGTGATGATGTTTTTCTTTAACAACCCTTTACATAAACGGTTCCATATACAGGTCCTATTTCTTGCAAAAATATATTTAAACGTTGAGCTGATATTTGTTTTCTGCATTGAATCACTTATCAGGGATAATAACAGATCATTTTCAGCCCTTAAATACATGCTATCATTGGAACGAAGGGAGCGAGATATTTTTCTAAAAACAAGACCACAGCCAAATCTATTTTGTCGGTAATGACCACCGGAGCTAAGCCTATAAATTTGCTATTTGACCAATAAGCTAAATTTTCTTTAAGGAAATATTTCCAACAAGTGAATAATGGTAGCACTGCTTGGTTATTTTTATCTACTGCCCCATCACAAAGAGAGGTAACATTACCTTTACCAGCCGGCCTATTAGAGCTTGCTATATCTTACTTAATTGAAAGAGGCATTAATGAGAAAAGGCGTATGTGGTTCATAATTGATGAGCTATCAGCTCTTGGTAGATTAGATGCCTTTACTATTTTACTATCGGAAGCAAGAAAATATGGGGGGGGGGGGTGGCTGCTACTCAGTCAGTTAACCAATTATTTGATAATTTTGGTCATTATAGTGGCAGTACTATAGCTGATCAATTTGCTACTCAGTTCATATTTAGAAGTAGCGATCCAAGTACCGCAAAAATAATCAGTGAGGTATTTGGTCAGGTAGAATATGCTGTTCAACAAAAGAATACCTATTATGGATCTAATGAATATCGAGATGGAATAAGCTATACCGAGCAATAGAAGCGTAAATCTCTGATTACTACAAACGATCTTGCAACATTAGAAAACTTAAGTGTTTTGTCAGCCTGCCTGAACCTAAGATCCGCATAGCCAAATTACAACTAAACCAGTTACTAATGTACTAGAAAAGAATCCTGGTTTTATACCTTGTCTAGAGAGAGCAATGGCTACGTACCAAGAAGAGTTAGTAAAAGTAGTTCACCCAAAAACAAAGATAGAAACAGGGGTTAAAACAGCCTTAGAATCAGAAGTTATTAAAAAAATAGACCATAGTCTAAACTATATTAATGATGGTGAAGGACAAAGCAGTGCTACTCACAAAAAGCTAGAAACAAAAAAAGATAATAATTCTAAAACTGATACTTTTTGTAGAGATGTGACTAATACCCTAAACAACTAATTAATGGAGAAATTATGAGTGAAAAACAAAACCAAGAGCTAATAGTAACAAGCGAATTATCAGATAGTCAAAACAATGGAAAGCTTAATAAACTAAAGAAAGTCAGTGACGAATTAAATTTTAATATACGGAATATTGATAATATGTCTGAACAGGTAGTTAGTATACTCAGTAAAGCTGAGGTTAAGATTCAGAAATGTGTTGATAATCTTGTAAAAACAACTAATGAAACTGCTGAATCACGAATACTTTCTATGATTCCTGAGAAAATGCAAAGCAGAATTAACGAAATTGCTCCAAAAATAGCTAGTGAAGTTGAAAAAATTCATAGTAAGAAAGTAGAAGCAATTAACAAACAATTTGAAAAGTTGCAAGAAATAATTGCAATTAGTATTACTAACCATCAACAGTATCTGCTAAAAATCACCAACGATTGTCTAGATAAGATGTCCAGTAGTACTGAGAAATTTGCAGCTAACTTAGAGTAGGAATTTAAACAATTTGCTATTCAGTTAGTGAGAGATGAAGAAGCTATGTCATTTAATAATAGGACTAAGCTTTTTAAGGGATTAGCTTTAATTGTAATGTTTTCCGGTATGGTTTCCAGTATCACATCCTATGTGGTGTCCAATAAGTTTCCTAGGTTTGTATGGTTAGAAGCTATGAATGATGTTACTATACATAACAGTAAAGTCAGTAGGGCAAAAGAAAATAAAAAGCAAGAAAAATTGAAATATTTTCATAGGTTGAAGTGTTATGTTCCAGTTATCAGTAGTTTTATTATATACAAAAAGCTATGATTTATGGTTACAGTTATAAACGCTCGGGTAAACTAACAATCATTACCCTTGTTATACTGTCCTGCATTTGATGAATGATAACCAAATTGTTTTTCTAACTTTTCAAAGTGATTAGATGCCAAAAGCAAACCCTAGGGTTATTGGAATCATGAGAACTAATGATCCATAAATACCAAAATATTCTATTAGATAGACCAAACCAAAAGAAGCAATAATATAGTAAAATACATTGACAAAAACATAGAAATAGCTTCAAATAATTTACTAATTTCTGTTATCTTATTTTTAATCCATTTTTTCATATTAGCCCAAAATTTTTCTATTGGATTTAAGTCTGGTGAATTTGGGGGTAAAAAATAACCTTACAACCTACTGCTTCTATTAATTCTTTCGCCTTGTTTGATTTATGGAAACTAGCATTATCTAGTACTACAACCTGTCCTGCTTTTAATTCTTTAATTAAAAACTTCTCAACCCAATTATTAAATAGTTCTGTATTACAAGTTCCATTAAACACAAAAGGGGCTATCGGCTTATTATTTACCAAACCAGCTATGATATTAGTTCTTTGACACTGTTTACCACCTTTTTGTCCAACCAACAATTCCCCTATCTTACCCCAACCTCTATCTTGGTAAATGGTCCTATCTATACCACTCTCATCAAGATACACCATTTGCTCTTTGTCATATTTACTAACCTTTTCTAAATATTCAGATTGTTTCTCTGCATTCGCCTCCAAATAGCTGAAGGTTTTTTTTTATAACTATAGCCTAACTTCTTTATTATTCTTCCAACTTGAGTGCCTGTAATCCCAAATTTCTTACCAATATCTTTTTGCGCAATATTTGAATTATTTTTGACAAATTATTCTATTTGTTGCTTGTCAACTTTACTTTTAAATTCCGAATCTCGCTTTTGTTCATATTGTTCCTTCTTTTTTCTTCCTTACCTTCCAACGATTAATTGTATTCTTGTGTATATCAAATATCTTAGCAGCAGATATTTGACTATTACCTTTTTCTATATAATTTATTACTTTTTCTCTTAAACCTTGACTATATGGGCTTGTTGACATTTTTTTCTCTTATTTATATCATATAAACTCACCTAATTCAATGTGTTTCACATATATACTCAAAGCAGAAGAGTATATTCATTTATAAGGCAATTAGATATAAGATAAATATTCTTATATCTAATTGAGGTTACTTAGATATTATATGTTTATTTTTTAATAATGAAAAAGATCACTGTTTTCATACATCTCTCACGTACTATATCGCAGCCACCTATCAATTTCCCTTTTATATAAAGCTATGGTATGGTAGGCCAATCACTGAAAGATTTGATATCTTCACGTAAGCTAGGATTGGTTAAAACATTAATATCACGAAATTCTACGCCAAGTTCTTTTAAGATAGAAACAACGGTAACAGAAAAACCACATTGAGGAAAATTGGCAATGCCTTTCATAAATAATACAATATCATGATTATCAATTTCATTTTTATAAAATCAAAATTTCTATTCTCTAACATTCCGAAACCTGATAAAAATTATAACTTCTTTTACTCTTAAATGTTATATTATGCAAGCTGAAATAGTTGATAAAATTTTTGAAATTTTAAGCCAAAATAATCCTACTCCCCGAACGGAACTGAAATATGTTAATAATTTTACTCTATTGGTAGCGGTGATATTATCCGCACAAGCAACTGATGTTTCAGTTAATAAAACAACTGGATTATTGTTTGTGAAGTATAATACACCAGAAAAAGTATTAGAGCTTGGGGAAGAAGGGATAAGAACTTATATAAGATCGATAGGTTTATTTATAACCAAAGCAAAAAATATTGTTGCACTTTGTCGAATTTTGATAGAGAAGTATGACAGCAAAGTACCTAACAATTTTGATGACTTAATTAAATTGCCAGGTGTCGAAAGACAAACTGCTAATGTAGTATTAAATTGCCTCTTTGGTAAGTCAACTATCGCAGTTGATACGCATGTATTTAGAGTCTCTAAAGGATTAGGACTGGCAAACAGTAATATTCCCAAAAAAGTAGAACTTGAATTAGTCAAAGTTATCGATAAAAATTGGTTACAACATGCTCATCACTGGTTGATATTGCTTGGTAGGTATATTGGCAAAGCACGAGTACCAAATTGCCCTGCTTGCCCAGTTAAAGAATATTGTGAGTATTATGCTAATCATTTTCTGAAGTAGCAAACTGTAGATACACTTCTGCTTTAAAGAATTGACTAGTAGTACAAGTGGCAAGTTAACTAATTGTATATTTAGTATGTGAGTACGCAAAGTCCCGATAGTAAGACAATGCTAACACTTTAAAGACGAATAGTATACCAAACCTATTGCTTACGTAACCTCTGTTCGATATAAGAATTAATAATTTTTATATCGAATTGGCTTTGATATAAGGAAAAATGCACTCTTGAAGTGGCTGACGTGAGTACATTTTAACAATCAGGTGTAGAACCGTTTCAAACCTGATTCTTTCTATATATATATATATATATATATAATACTGAATTCGATGTAACTTGTTATTCTGAATTCCCATAGATGGAGAGGTGGCCGAGTGGTTTAAGGCACTCACATGGAAAGCGTGTTCATGGTAACGTGTCAGGGGTTCAAATCCCCTCCTCCCCGCCACTGTGGGACTTTGTTGCATATATAGGATTTGAGATAAATTACCCCTAACCCCAAAATAGAAGGTTAGCAAACAGCAACAGAAATTGGTTTGCCAATCTCAAACATTTTGTTTAGAAGGTAGCTTTTAATCGACATTTTATTTGTCATATTCTGATCATCCCTTGATAAAAACTTGCTACCAAAAGAAGTTTTAAAACAGAAAAGCATATTTTCTACGCTCTCCCTTCGACCATAACTATTCTTTACTCTCCATGCTTAATATCACCTCTTTCGTTGATATTTTATAGCTTTATCTCTCTCTGTTTTAGGCTTGTGTAATTTAACCGATAATGAATGGTTGGGAGGTCTGATAACTGGCTTCATTCCTTTCTTTCTCAACAATTAATATACAGCTTCAACGTTATACCCTGAATCCCCAAGGAAATCTTTAGTCCTGATACTAATCAGCAATGGCTCAATCTGAGATATGCCACCTACGTTATGTTCTGTAGTGCTATCAGCTAGGATTATTCCCTTATCATATACAACAATATGGAGCTTCTTCCATATCCTACGGCTATATCTTTTCCCATGCTTATTCTGTAGCCATTCATCACCTGTATAGGTTTGTATACCTGTACTATCCATAGAAATACAGTCAAATTCTTTATCTTGCTTACCATGTAAAGATTTGAGATCTAGTAATTTCATACATTGCTGGCAATCCTAAAATCTATATGACCTCTATTGCATAAAAAGTAATTGTATTCGGACCAGTTGATAATTTTATATTTGGAATGTTTCTGGGATTGACTGAATTGGTTCTTTTTTGTTCTCTCTTGTCAATTCTGATTTCTCTTTAATTTCTCTCCTTTCTATCAGATTATTTATACTTTTATACTCTATTCTCTATTTATGCAACAAAGCGATGATAGTGGAGTTCCAGCTGAAGATGTGACTAATCAAATCTTGGAATCAATAAAGGAACTTAAAGCAGGTAAAGGTATTAAAAAAAAATTAACCATTATTTCCTCTGGTAACGCTTTATTATTTTTGGGATCAACATAAACCAAAAATAACAAAGCAAATTATACTCTTATTAACAGCAATTATAAAATTCAAAAATATTTTTGTATATTTACATAGGCTGATTTCCATATAACCTAAAACGACTCATCAATGCTTTAACAGAAAATAACTAATTGTTCCTGAATTCACCCTGATTTTTAAATCCTCAATTTGAGATTTGCTAAATCCAGTAGATTCGGCAATAACGTCAATAGATAAGCCAGCTTTAGGTAGATTTTTGGCTATAGCTCTAATGGCTTCATCAGTGGTTTCCTTTCTAGCTACCTCTATAGCCGCATTGCTTTTAGCCTTTTCAATCTCAATACCTTCTTCTCTCCAATGTTGTGCTATACCCCCATCATTTCTTCCTCTTTTTCTTGATTCAAAATGGTTGTTAACAACTTGTCTAAACCTATTTTATCATTTTGGTCAATAAAGTCCAACGTATAATAAAGCAAAATCTCAATGTAATTATATCCTACAAAACTTACGCTGTGAGGTTCTAAATAGCATAAAGAGTGTGAACATAGCTGTTGTGGCATATAATGATCTAAAAGCCCCAACTTAATTTGATAAACCGTCTTACCTATTTTTTGTGCAGTTCTTTTTAGAAAAGCCCACACTAAAAATGCACAACTAATGTGATTACGCTGGATGCGTTGTTTTCTACATTGCCATCGTTCTATACCGGTAAAGTTGCTTGATTTCTCTATGCATGCTCTCAATTACCCAACGAAAGCCACTCATCTTGTACGGCTTTAGAAGATTTTTGAGTTTTGTTATTGGTAACAATATAATCAACTCTGTTGGAAGTAACAGTAAGCTTAAACAAATTAACATGCTTATTTCTTGCAAACCCCTTTATATGAATCTCCACTCCACTCTTAATTTCTTCATCTGAAAACGTTAACTTACTAACAGCTTTATAAGGCTTAGAAGAGGAAGTTTTAGTAACATTTCTGTTTGCTTTAATAGGAGCATAATAATATTTACCCAAGAAATCAACATGTTGCATAATTTTATGCGTAGCATACCATGTGTCAAAAAGCACAGTTTGAAAAGGAATCTTTTTGCTACACACCGCATTATTTAACATATCTAATAAGTGTTCTAGTTTTGTCGCTCCATCATGTTCAGGCGAAAAAATTCGGTAATCTATTACCCAAAACTCATTAATATCCGGATTATAGTATACCAAAACTTACTACTCCTATACCAGTAGTAATACCACCTGTATCCCCACTGTACTTCAATCTAGCAATTTCTATTTTCTTGGTATCTCTTTTATTTAACACCGTATCATCAAATATTATATATCCGTTAGGCGATATAATAACATCATCCTTAATATTGTAACAATTTTTTTTGACGACTATAAATTCCTTTAAAATTACTCATAAAATGCACTGCATTGTCTATTTACATAAACAATTAAATTTAGTGATGTAATTAAATATTTAGATCAGGGCCGTGTAGCCCAATCACAAGCCGAATATTATTTAATAAGGTTGGTTTAGTTACTATTAATACATGTTGGTTGTTTGAATTGCATTTCCAATGTCAGGCGATCATAATGTGTTATGTGCGCATCGCGTTGAGCGGAAGAACCAGTCTGGCACGATCACTCGGCGTGTAACAACCGCCATGCAGTTTAACAAGGTCCACGCCAGCAACCTACGAGTTGCAATAAGTTGCCACACGACCAAGTGCAAGATGCACTTGAGGCTTTGGCTGTTCTGATAATGGTAAGTGCATTAGATTATTATTGCGTGTAACTATATAATTTTGTTATAGCGCTCAAAGGTTTTGTTATAAAATGTGCTCAAAGATTCTCTAATAAAATGCGTTCAAAAGTTTTGAGTAAAAATGTGCTTTATGGTTTTCTAGTAAAAATGCGCGCTATGGTTTAGTAATAATTATTTCCCTAAACTTGTCAAATTTAATTTTAATGGATTCATAAAAGGTGTTCTAAGGATTTCAGATAATAATTTGTTTAAACTTGTTGGTTTTAACTTCACTGAATTTATAAAAATATGATTTAAATGGTTAGCAAATTTTTGTCTTTGCAATTTGCCAAGTTTTGTTCTCACGGACAAAAGATGTGAGGAATATTAATTCTGGAGATTCAGCGTTGATAAGCTTGCGAGTTTATCACTTCAAAAATAATGTTTAAACGTCGAGAATGAAGTACTAGGACATCCTATTTTATGGTTTGGTTTTGTTTCAATTTGCTAGAGTGAAGTGTACATCAACTTCGTATGGATGGTTCCCTGCAGTTTCAACATATTACGCAACAAAACGTGGAACGTAAGCTGACGTCATTTGTTTGTCGAAGGATGGCAGGCAACATCTCGTTGCGACAAGGTATTTGTTTCAGCGAAAAATCCCAGTTTACAAGGTAAGCGTTTTTCTATCCATATGACTATATGACTTGACTACAACTGTTCCTATAACCTAACAGCGAGGCAGAAAATTGAAACAACATTGCAACATTTTTATAACCTTTGTTTTACAATGTAATTATTAAAATTTTTGCTACTTGGAGTTTATTTCAGCACAAATTAGAGATTAACTATTTATGATATCATTGCATATAATTATGAATACCTTTATTTAATTCTAACAAGGTATTTCATTTAAATTTAATTACACCACAAGTAATCACTAGATCTAATTTTATTTGTCTTTGAATATTTGATACACACTCGTAAACCAAGGTAACAGATCTGTGTATTTTGGGTAATTTATTTGGAAAGCCTGATAAACATGTTCAATACATTATTAATATTTTTGATTCTTAGTAAAGACAGTCTTAATCTTCATATTTAATATCTGTGTCTAAAAGATTAGACCACTCTAATGATGTATATTTTGTATATAAAATTTTATCACCAAGAAAGCTAAATTTAATTAAAGAACAACCATTAATTTATTTGAGTAATTGTTTTATTTTGAACAAGTGAGTTCAAGAATAGGGTAATTAAGTCTAGAGGTAAAAATGTATAATTACCCTTTACAAAATTAATGTTTTAGCTCTCACTTGATGACGGAGCACTAAAGAACCCTTTCAAGAACTTTAATGCCTATATTTGCTTTTATATTAGTGTTCAAATAATTGATATTAATAGCTATTCCTTTTCTTTATGGTATAAGGTAGCAAGACTGCGTCTCTTGTGTCCTTCATTATTATATTAATAATATTTTTCTTACAGCTCCTGCTTTAGCAGTAAATACGATATTTATCTCTAAGGACTTCCAAGTCCTCTCTTAGGGCAAACCAGTGTTTAAAATTCAAGGACTTGGTAGCGCCCCTTTTGCACCCCCATTTTGTATTATTAGAGTCAGTAAGTGAACGATGTTTTTGTTATAAAACCCACGACCACTCCTCATAAGCTCTACCCGAGGAATACACCCCTAGCTTAGTCGGAAGATAGTTTAGATTCCATCATCTTAAGGAGACCATTCCCTCAAGTTCACTTGAGCACACCATTAGATCTCCTCCTCCAAAATATTAAGTTAAAAAATTACATTATGTTTCCATAACAAAGAAGGGGTATATTTTTCATTTTCTAAAAATCTATTAATAACATCATGGCTACATTTCTTGGTATGTTCAGCATAGTAAGTCAAACTATAATTCTTTTGACTCTCTGTTAAAAATTGACAGTAATCTGTCCTATTAATTTGTATTGCTTGCAATTTTATTTTCTTGGCATTTGTAAATTATACTCAACTTAATTTACTATTTCTTTTCTCATAGCGTAAGTTTTGCCTATGTTAACCTTCATTAATTGTGGTAGAAGATAAAGAATTTCTTGCCACCTTCTTAATAAATCACGTTCATATATATACTTTAAAAAAACTAATAGGTCAGACCAGGGTCTTTCTTTTAATTCATCATCAGGAATCTTATGAACATTGATCAGCTGATAATCATTCAGCCAAAACAACAAATTTAGGAAAGTCATTATATATTGCCTTAGATAATAAGAGATCAGAAAAGTCAACCGCATAAAAATATTCAACCATCTTGTCTTTGTGTTTTAACAAGTACTCAAGTATTTGGTATCGTTCTTTTTTTATTGCAACATCTATTGGATATTCATAATTATATACAACATTAATATGATCACCATGTTCTATTAGCATTTTTACAATATCAACATTACCATTTGTTATGATAACATGTAATAAGGGCGTTGCGTTGTACTTGGTATTTCTCGGGTTAGCATTTTTTTCTTCTAACAAAAATTTTACAATCTTATTGTGATCAGTTACTGCTGCTGTAACTAATAAATGTGTGAGGTCATCATGAGCTTTGTGATCAAACAACAACTTCACTATATTTAAATTACCATGATATATTGCTGATTCCAACAATATTTTTTGCTTATTATCTTTAGTATTAGAGTTAGCTTGGTGTTGTAACAGAAACTTAACCATGTTAATATTACCATCAGATGATGCTATGTATAATTCAGTTCGTCTACTATAATCTATAGCATTAATATCAATATTAGTAATCTTGAATTATAACAATTGTACTATTTGAGTATTATCATTTTTTACCGCTTTAAATAATTCTTCTTTAGTTACTGTTTGCAATTTTGTGAATAATAGTTCTACTATCTCAAGTAAATTATTAGATATTGCTATATACAAGGGAGAATTGTGTAAAAACACAATATTAACATCAGCACCACCATTTAAGAATAACTCTACTATTTCATTACTATTTGGGTTTACTGCTATATGTAATGAAGTCTCCCTAGAAGTTTTTTTAGCATTAACAATAGTACCAATATTTAATAATAACTTTACTATTGACTTTTGGTTATTCTGTGTTGCTACGTGTAATAGAGTGTTACCTGAAGAATTTTTAGCATTAACATCAATGTGGTACCCTCATAATAATTCTACTCTTTCTACATTATCTTGCTTTACTGTTGTATTTAATATACTCCTTACAATATTATGACCAATATTACGTCCTAAACATATATTTAGTGCATGAGTATCATTCTTTTGTATAAGTTTATACAATATCATAAAATCTATAAAGTTATGATTTAAAGATGGTTCTTGCACAGAAGATGCTCCAGAGCTTGTACTTACCAGCTCTGACAGTGATGTATCTATAATAGGAATACTAGAAGGTACACTTTTTTGGGTAACAAATGTCTTTGGCACAGCATATCCTCTAGAAGGGGTGGTTATCTGTCTTGAAAATGTTGATGGTATATGCTCTACAGATTATCTACAAATATGTTACTCTCTTGATGTTGGTTGTCAGTTAGATTCTTAAGTAAAGCTAGTTGATATTTTGACAAATCTAAATTTTCTAGATTTTGTTCGTTGTTACTAACAATTTCTATACATTGTGTTTTATCTGTTCTCTTAGAGATGTTTTTTTTCTCCACTAATAAGACGCTTCAGTTTTTTATACATATCTTTCTATATCCTCATTCCTTAGAGACCATTCAAAATCAGGGGCAAAACTAAATTTGAATTAGAAAACTACGCCAAATCATTGGAGTTATATCTTTAAGATGTACTTTAAATTGGTAAATCTTAGTACTGCCAGACATATAAAAGCAATTTATCAGTTACATCAAATAGGATAAAATATGTTTTAGGTGTTATAGATTCATTTTGTAATATATTTTTATAAAAAGCTACACATATTTTTAGCAGAATTTAGCTTTGCCCTTGATTTTAAATGGTCTCCTAAAAAATGGTCGTTTATAAGAGGTGCTAAGAATATAGTTTATGACAATATTTAATTATTATACCTCAATTAATATTAATGACATAAATTAAATATTGTGATAAAATTCTTTATATTATTTTTTATAAAGAACAAAACCATATGAACGCTATAAGGACAACATTAGGAAAGGGTGGAAGAGTAATAATTCCTACAGCTTTTCGTCAAAATCTCCACCTAGAAGCCGGCGATGATATTATATTGCATATGGAAGATAATTTAATATATCTTACTACAGCAGAGCAATCTTTACGAAAACTACAAAATCAGATGTGATTACAATAATGGGTCAAAATCTGCTTGCAATTTGCACCTTACAGTTGATCTAACTATTACCTAGTAAATTAATAGAATCTAATGATATATCATCACTTCGCGATAACAATGCTTTTTCTAATAACTGAGAATGTAATGATATCGCATCTTCTTGTAATACTCGATTACCATTGGTTAAATAAGCAATAAAGTTCTCGATTACTTCAGGACCACAATTATTGCACTTTTGTAGCTCTAGTTTTGTTTCTATTAAACTTATTTTAAAATTTGAATAAGCAGTTGTTATTTGTTTAAGCAATTGTTCATTTAACAAAGAAGGTATTCCATTGTGTTCCGAGCCCATATAATATATATTAATTCCATCATCACTTCTATCTATTGCTATACTTACCCAGTGTTTACTTTATAAGTTCAAAGGAATTAATAGTATATCATGAATTCTTAAGTTAGAAGTAATCTCATTAATTAGCTTTTCTGCAATAAAAAGAATCATCCCAAACGTAATTTGGCATAATTACTTCTATATTCCCTGCTTTAACACTCTCTAGACGAAGTTTTAATAATTCTTCCATACCCTCTTTGCTATATTGATTCCAATAGCTTGAGTTTTCATAGTCAGCCCTTCCTTTTCCTTCATGGTTCTGAGATGATAACTTATTTCGTAAAATTTCCATGCTTTTTTTATTTAGTGATCCAGGATGTCCCGTTATTAAATGCTAAACTGTCAGAATTAATACTTAATTGAGTTTTGCAGTAATGCTCTAAAACTGTCTTTTCTATTCCTTTACTAGTAATTTCTATTTCAGCATTATTACACCCTTTACTAATTTTCTTGTCAAATTTTCTAAACTGAGTTATGATCTCTTTTTCAACTAATGTTTCTTGTTTAGAAAGTTGTTCATCTAGTAAGTTCTTTTTACTAGTAGACATAGATTTTACTGGTAATAATAAAGATTCTTGAGTATTAATCGATATGTTACAAAAACGCTCTAATTCTTACTTTATATGACTTTTAAATTCCTCTACCTTGCTTTTATCCTCTAAGAAAATTATACATTTTTATCTCTTACCTCAAAATGGATTGATTGTTTTTTTAGGTAAAAAGACAAGGCATACGATTCTAGTTCTGAACCAAATACTACACCCATTAGTATCGCGTTAATTGGTAGTATGTCAAGCTTATCTTGAATTAATTTAAACATATTTTTCATACTAGAAATTTTTTGTTTACATTGCTGCTGAGCCTTCATTATCACTTCTTGTGGTGTACCTAACTCTATAACCTTTTTATAATATGACATTGCTTTCTGCATTAATTCTATATCATATCTTAAAAATCCTACTCCTTTATAACTCATTGCTAAGCCATCTAAACATTCTCTGGTGACAGTATTTAACGCTATAAGTATGATATAGCTTTATTATAATTTGAAACAGCATCCTCAAATTTACAACTTTCTGCAAAACGTTCTCCTAAATTACAATATTCAAATCCTAAATTACTTAATGTAATAGATTTGTCTATACCATGTTCTTCTTGAATTTTTAAGACTTTTTCTAAATATTTAATACGCTTTTCTGTTTCTTTATCTTTAATATGCAATAAAGAATAGTTGCTATAGGCTATTGCCAGTCAATCTGCTGCTGTATCTAGTATTTCTTGAAAAGAATGTGCTGCTATGCTTGCTTTGTCAAAATAATTTTGTGCTTTTTCAAGATTCTTCTGTTCATTATTAGAATCAGCATCTTGGTTATTAATCATACTGGCAAAGCAACAAGTTAAAGCTCCATAAAGGTTTGTTAATTTTTCATCATGTTTTAATGCAGGGTTTAGACTACTAATTATACCATTGCATTGCTCTTCAAGTTTTTCAAGCTCTAACTGTAGATCTGAAAAATGATAGTGTACTTGTGTTTTTATAGCTAATATGGCTTTTTTCGTATATTATATTACTTCGTAATTTGATAGATGTTAATTGAATTAGCAAATACCGATCCGAATATACTTGTTTAAAAATATCAATATTGCTTTCTAATGTATTTTCCATTTCAGCAATACATTTATCTGCCTTTTTATAGTTTCATGTTTCTCTAGATTATCTAAAAGTGAACCTGCATAACATTCTAAATAACATAACTTTACAATTGGATCAAGATTTGAAATTCTACCGATGAATTCTAGTATTTCAGTTTCCTTATCATGTAGATTTAGCTTTCTATAAAAGCTAGCTAAATTAATTTTAATGAGATCATCTGGCAGAATTAAACTAACTTGTTAACAACATTTTGTGGTTTCTTTATAACTACCATGTGATACAAAATAACTAGCAATATTACTAAAAATTTCAGCAATACCTGCTCGAAAATCTTCAGAGGCTAATATTGTAGAAGAAAAATCAATTTTCTCAGTGATTAATTGTAGCACTTTATATACTTCTTCTCCAGTTAATAAATAAGTCTTTGCTAATTTTTTCTGAGCTATAAAGTTATAGTTTTCTATACCAAATAATACTTGATCCAAATCTATAACTTTTACATTCCCATGTTCTTGGGTAATTTCCATACTTGATAGTTTTGTTTTGTCTATTTCTTTTGGATGTTTCAATACGTTCTACGGTTTGCTTAAAGTACTTAATAGGTTCATGATATAAACATAATTTACAGAAAGAATACCCTAACCGATATAATATTATAACTGATACAGGAACATTCCTGTGAAAATGCTTATATATGGTAAATATAGATTGAAAAGTTCATGTGCTGGTAGTGTATCATTTTTAACTCTCTACTCTAATGTTCCTGAATCGAAAGAAAAGATATTATGTGCTAGTTCTTGGTTTCTAGCACTTTTTGCAGAAATACTAGCTTCTTCACTAAACTTAGATGATATTGTTGGAATAAATTTAGTGGTATCAGAATCCTCTATATCTTTTACATATTGACCAATAATTGATACAATGTGTTGAATAATATAATCCTTTTTCATTGATATGTTTTCTAGCTGTTCTACTTTTTTTAAATAGTCTATCTCTTTATTAATTTTATCAATAGTTTTGGTAATTTTTGAAGCAGATTCTAGTTCTTTATTTATATTGATTTTTTTCTAATTTGCATTTTTCTTTCTGTTGTTTCTTTTCTTGTTGTGCCTTTCCAGTTATTTCTTTAGTGAAGATAGAAAAATCAGCCATTTCATTTTTGGTTAAAATACTTGGATGACCTTGTTGTTCTGAAATATCTAATTTGCCTAAGCTTGATATTATTTATTCAGTTTACTTAAGAAATCATCAATAGATAATTTAGATTTTTTTGGCTGGGTGTGCTTTGTTCTGCTGTTTCAATAGCTTTAGAAGTTTGTACTATTAAGCTTTTTATTTTATTATGTAGTTTTCTTTCTCTATTTCTTTATCAGTTTTAATATCAGTCTGATTTTGCTCTAAAATTTTATTAGCTCTAGGTTCATTTATCTCAGTAATTGAGTTAGTGCCTTCATGTATTTTCTTTAACTTTTTAGAATTCTCTTCTAATGATTTTTTGCAGTTTTCTCATCTGTATAATTGACTTGTAGATTATTTGCATTATTTGGATCTATTATGATGATTGTATTTAAATTTTTTAGCGATTCTCTAATAATTTAATTTATATCCTTCTCTTCTTCCTTATCCTTTGACCCTAAATAAACTTTTTTATGGCAATGAATTAATGTGCCTCTTATATGATCTAAGTTTTTAAATGCCTGTAGTAAACTATCTTCTTTCTCAATTTTTTTACCTTCAGTAAATTCATGCAACAGCTCCCCTATAATAGTAAATTTTCTAGCAAAATAATATCTATCTTCACTAATACTAAAATCCATATCTTCAAATTCTCCTAATTCATTTTTGATTCTTTTAAGGATCATTTGTTCGTAATGATATTTAGAAAAATCTATAATGTTTGGGATATTAGGATGATTAATATGTTTACTATCCAAAGTTCTATTTCCACTAATAATAATCTATTAGTTTGAATAAAATTTTTCTCTTGATTTAGGATAAATCCTATTTTTTGTTTTAAATTTAATAAATCTCTTTTTAATATATCTTTTTTAGATTTAAAATCACTATGGAAATCCGTTGGTTTTAATATCAAGTCTAAAGACTTTGTAGGAATTATGAAATCTTTATACTCTAATATTATTTTTAAGTGATATAATTTTTCAAAATATATTCCATCTTTATTTATTTGATTTTCATGATTTCTTTGAATGTACCCATATTTATTTCTAATATGATAACTATCTTTATCATGTTTGTCATTGAAAAATATACCATTTGTCCCACCAGCTAAATCATCTATTTTAATCAATGCACTTTGTAAATCTAAGTTTCCTTGTTCATATAGCTTTATAGCTTTGAACATTTCTTCTAATTTAGATATATCTTTACATTTAGCTTCACCTTTATCAAGAACTGAAAATGTGTTATCAGCAATCTTGATTGATTCAAAAACTTTGTTTAGTTGTCCTTCTAGTAAAAGTTCTAATGGATCAGGAGATAAACTATTTCTTTGTGCAATAATCTCATTATCACTGACATTTGACAAATTTTCAGTTCTTGCTAAAGAGTCTAGATTAAATACCGTCCATGGATCACAATCATAGCCATTACTTTGTTGTGCTGGCAAATTAACGTTACTTTCAATAATGTTATTTTAAGATATACCATAATTTATTAATATCTGTTTTAATGTACAAAATGTTGCTCCATCAGATGTGCTAAAGCTTTTTTCTATAGGAGTAGCAAGAGAGCCAGTATAAAAAGCTTTAAAACTAGTTTCTGTTTTTTTAATAGCCAGTCCAACCCAATGTAAGCCTTGTCAAGTTCCTTGGTTACTAATACGAAGATTTAGAGAATTTGGGTTATTAAAACTGTAAAAGTTTCACTTACTCTTTGTAGAGTTTGCAAATCATCAGTACCTATAGAATCAATCACTTTATACACGTTATCTTGACTTTTTGCTTTTAAAAGATCATTGATATCTAGATATGCATACCAATAATTTCTATCATTCTTTTTAGACATTTTATAAAGCCCACCTATGGAAGGATTTTGAGCGATATTTTAACTGTTATTCCTTAATTGATTTAACCTTAACTAAGTATCTCAAAAAGTGATTGAAGCGTTTATGCATAAAGCAATAATTTAGCTTAGCAATTTAAGTTAATCAAATACAAACAATAATTAAATTATAGTAAATAAAAGTTTAACACTATGTATTAAAATAATAACAGAATTTTTAGAATATATATTTTAACTATAGTGGTGTTAAGCTAAAATGTCAGATTTTTACGATACTGTATTATATTACTTAGTGCTTTATAATTTCTGTGCTATACTAGCTTTATAATTGATAACTACTAATAGCAACATATATATGGATAAAATAACTCCTCGAGTTGATTTGGCTTTCAAAAAATCTTTGGTGTAGAAGAGAATAAGGACTTGCTGATATCCTTGATTAATTCAATTGTATCTAAGGAAGATCAAGTGGCAGAACTAACGCTGCTTAATCCATATAATCCTAAAACTTTAAGAGTGATAAACTCTCAATATTAGACGTTAAAGCCAAATCTGTTGATGGCAAAAGGTTCAATATTGAAATTCAAATTAGTGACGAAGCTGATTATGATAAGCGAGCTTTATATTATTGGGCTAAATTATATACTGAACAATTAAAGGTAGCTCAGGACTATTCTACCCTAAGCAAAGCCATTGGTATTCATATTCTAAACTTCACTTCTATTCCGAATGTAACTAAATATCACAATGTTTTCCATATAGTCGAAAAAGATAGTGGCTTGTTATATTTCAAAGACCTCGAATTACATACTATTGAGCTTAATAAGTTTACTGATAATTCTTATGAGGAATTACCTGATATACTGAAAAAAGTAAAAAACTCTCTAGACATGTGGACAGCTTTTCTAACAAGACATGACCTACTTAACAAAGATAATTTACCTAAAGAATTAGACAATGTTGCCTTAAAAAAAGCTCTAACAGTGCTAGATGTTATGAACTTTACTGACGAAGAAAGAGAGGCCTATGAAGACCATCTTAAATGGCTTCGTATAGAAGCTAATACTCTGAAAAAACAACTGGAAAAAGGTAGAGAGGAAGAAAGAATATCTATGGCAAAAGAAATGCTATTAAACAATGAGCCAATTGAAAAAATTATTAAATATACTAAGTTAAGTAAATCTCAAATAGAAAATCTAAAATCATGACTTACGATCCTCAATACTGCTATAAAATTATCGGCAGAAAATGCCACGAGTGAATATATTGCCAAAGTTACTGGTTTAAGTATTGAAGAAATCCAAAAACTAAAATCTTTTAGATAATTCCATCTATATCACTTACCAATGATAAGATATATTATGTATAATAGACCCATATTAAGATTAAAGACAAATATAACTTAATTCAAACCTAGCGTTAACAATAATGCTGAGCTAGCAAGCAATAATACAGCTCAGCCTGTAATTATATAGACAAACAACCATACTGACATCACTTCCAAAAAGCAAAATACCCAAATTCAATTAAAAGTCTGTCCGAAAATATTACTAATATACTAATATCTTGAGCTTGCTGTTATTAATGCAATTATTAAGAGGAGAAGATACAGAGATATATTTCATTGACTCTAGTAAATTAGCAATTTGCCATGATAAACGAACAAAAAGTAACAAAGTATTTGGTAGAATTGCGAGGATTGGTATGAGTAGCTATGAATGGTTTATGGGATTTAAATTACATTTAATTATTAACAATAAAGGAGAGATAATGGCAGTTAAAATTACTAAAGGAAACCAAAGGATATCTCTACTGTTTTATCTATGACTCAAGGATTAAAAGGCAAATTATTTGGTGACAAGGCTTAAATATCAAAGGAGCTATTTAGCAAACTTTTAGCAAAAAGCTTACATTTATTTACTAGTATTCGCAACTCATCTTCCAAACAAAAAAGTGCTTAAAAGGTCTAAAGAATCAGGTTTGCGAAGATTTACTATTAAGTTTGTAGCCAACGTCACCCTATGATTAAAGGTTTCATTCCGAAATATATGGAGGGATTATGTTAATAATAATTACACCTCTATAGTTAGACAAATTGCCAAAGTATTTGGTTACAAACGTGTTGAAAACAATCTTTGCTTAATGTTGCATGAAAACTTAATTCATCTAGTTGAATCTAGTAATCAACAAATAAGCCAAAATATTGGTGTGATCATAGTTAAAAGTGAGGTTGGTAAAACTACCAGTAAAGTAATAGAAAGTTATAAACTATTAAAGCAAGATATATTGGAGAAGCGAATAGATATTGAAGTATTAGAGGTAATGATTGATATTAATAGTACGTTATATGCTAGAAGATAATATTACTAGAACTCAATAATAGATTATTATCGGAGTTTTTAATCAGAATTTATAATAATAAACCATCGAAAATATTAAATTTTGTACTCTATAGGCTTGAGTGATAGAGTCTAACAAGATTGTCGGAGATTGTTTACTATATTTAGAAAATCACTAATAGGATTATTGGGAAAGGTAATCGATGGCAATATTTGTGCAAATATTTTACCAACAACTTGGGAGAGATATAAGGATATTTTTTCAACTACAAGAGAGTTCAAAAAAGTCCAAATACTGCATATAAAGGATGAAGGAAAAATAGCATTAATTAGACAAGAAAGTTCTGATATTTCAACTAAAGAAAGAATAGAATAATTAAAAGAAAAAAACAAAGAACTCATTAGACCATATTAGTCTAATGAGTTCTAAGCTTGGTAAAGAGGATAGTGCTTTTGTTGATTTATGCTCAAAAGTTTGGAAACTAGAAGAATAAGGAAATAATACTATTACAGGTTTAGAAGATTTGTATCAGGAAATCGAAGTTATTAAAGAAATATTATCAAATAAAAATAATGATCAAAGTAAAGTCAATATATTAACAGGTATAGTGTAATGATAACCAGTTGCTTAATCATAGAATTATTACAAGAATCAACAAAAATATATGGCTTTGATAACACTTTAAATATGAGTAAATGTTTAAGTGATTACCTTGTAAAAGAAGCAGAGAAAAAAAACGGTCACCTTATATTAGCCAGTTTAATAAGTTTAGATGGTGATTATTTACCACCAATGTAAATCGTAAGCAGAGTTTGGTGTACCACGAAGTGTAAATGAGCTAGCTGAGGAAAGATCAGTCATAGAAGTGTTGACCTAGTATACTATGTAGAACCAGTGTTAAGAATGAGTTGTCTTGCGATCACTTGAAGTACCTTATTAGCATAATAAACATGATTAGATAGCACTCATTTTATACATCATCTCCCAAAGAATAAACTACCCTTAAGAGGATATTAGTGGTATACTACCATCAAACCAATTCTAGTTTAGAGTTGAAAATATTAAAATATTTGTAAAGATGGAAGATATTAATAATTGGCATTCAAAATTTGCACCTTGTGAATATTATTACAGGTTGATGGAGAAACTGCATCAAATGAATCAGGGAGTAAATATGCCAATAGATTTTGACGAAGTAAAAAAGGCTGTTTACTATGCCAAGAAATATCATGGTAGCCAAATGAGGCAGTCAGGTGAGCCTTATTATACCCATCCAATAGAGGTAGCCTATATGGTCTCTGATTATCTTCCTCGCACTGATATTATTGTAACCAGCATATTGCATGATACAATAGAAGATATTGAGTTAACTAAAGAAATTATTGCAAAATCATTTGGCGAGATAATAGCAAGTCAGGTTGAAGATTTAACTAGTATTAAAGAAAATGGAAAAATTAGTTCTGCTGAAATGGTAGAAAGATTATGTAAAGAAAAGAATAAGATGTACTGTTAGTTAAATTATTTGATAGACTCCATAATACGCAAAATATAGGAGCTAAATCACCTGAAAAGATTGAGAAAATTATACAGGAAACTTTAAGCGATTTTATTATTTTAACACCTTACTTAGGAGTATCAGGAATAGAAAAACAATTCTATAAATTATGTTGGAGTGTGCTACACCAGACCCCGTTTCTTGATGAAACATTAATCACTATTAATACAAAACATATCTTATACTTCATGGTTAAGTAACTTATTATATAATGATATTCAGTCAATATTTGTAGTATAAAATACTAATATTTGTAATGTATTTACTTTAATCTATTAATTTTGGAGTAGTTGAAATACTTTATGTTTAAAATTGATTCTATTAAATGTATATATTACATGAATTTCCTGAGTATCGCTATCCATAATAATAGCAGGATATGAATATTCTTGGGATATAATTTCATTATATTCTATGTCTCCTTTAGGAAATAAAGAGTTTTTTATTATAATAAGATACTAATTTAATCCATCATTAAAAGAAACAGCCATACTAAGTATATTACGTGATGTTGAGTGATTTGCTACTCTATTATATACTAACAATATTTTATTGTGAAAATGGATAGCATCAATAGCACTATCCGGATTAAGTAAATCAGTTGGTTCTAGATTACTCCAATTTATTCCTTTATTTATTGATGTTGATCTATGTATATGAAGTGTAAAAAATAGTTGATTATTAATATTTCTAGGTCTAACATTATAATTTTATTATCTATATTATTATCAGTAAATAAAGTTGGTTGTATAAACCCTCTATAACCTTTTTGAAATTTTTTTTGTTTATTTGATAAAATGGGACTGCTTGTATTTCATGTATACAAGTCTGAGGAACTTTCAATAAAGGGGATGTGATCTATACAACTTTCTCTAGAACTAGGTAAAAGAATACTATTTTGTAAAATTAATGGTTTATTACGTGCAGGTCCTAAGACTCCGTGTAAAAGTTTTGGTTCTTGCCAAGTAACTCCTTGATCATAGGAACGTGAGAGTACTCCACTCTATGTTCTTGGATAAGGTCCGATCTTTAAAGAGTAGTAACTGATTATTAAATAGTTAATACAGGATTCCCACAACTAATAATTCCATGATCAGTTTTAAGATGCATATGATGATCTAACAGTGCATCATCTCCCCTTAGCAGTAAGATACCAATAGACGTAAGAAGACGACCAGATCTTCGGATGCTTGGGAAATTTATATACGAGGTAGGATTAAAATTGTGGCGGCTGTACTCGCATAAGCTTTGACTTGTATTAATAAGGAGATTTTGAAATAATCTAACGAGCATGTTTTGTGCGTAATGGCGCTATCCATCATAATGCTTATGCAGTGCAACTGATAATTTGGGCAATGCTTTTGCTAATTTATGCACTGTTGCATGCTTTTGCTTATTTAGATATTTATTAATTTATTTATATATTTATTTTGTTTATTTATATACTTACATTATATTTATACTTATTTTATATCTATATTTTTGCCTGTATTTTTGTTCTGTGACTTGATTTTATTTGCTAGACGTTTTGCCGCCAATTTTTGGTGGCAGTATATATAGGAAAGAAGATTGTACTTATAATATGTCAGTTAGGGAATGATAGGGAATGCTAAGAACAAATTTAGGATGAAATTTGAATAAATACTTAGACCAAGGAGGACGAATTTGTAAATATATAGAACAGGCAAAATAGCTGGATTCACTATTAAACATTTGGCGAATGCTTAGAAAATTTGAATCCATTTTAATATTAGCTAGCTAGATTTGGATAGTTTTAAGACGACCCTTCAGGTCGAACCGGTATGCAGAGCTGGCAGCTGCTATCCGGTATTACAGATCCCTCTCCATTCATTTTTGCGTGTGTCTTGTGGATCGGGCTAACTCCAGAATCAACGCTAGGGATACCATTCTTTAAACCCTATTTTTAATTTCAGTTTGTTAGATTTTTATTTAGTATTGATTAACTTGAAGTTAGATTTAATTTGGAGCACGTTTATTTTTCGCGTTTAAACCCAGTGTAGTACCTTCAGGTGGAGCATTGGGGACGTGGCCGCAAGCATAGCGGCCCCTAATTACATTATAATGCATATGATGATCTTTGAAATATTGTGGTGAAACAATTCTTTGAGGTGAATCCCGTTGATATTGTTCATTTTTCTTTAATCCTCGACATACCCAAATACTATTATTTTCTTCTAAGCCACCTGGTTCAAATCGTCTTTTACCAAAAATTGAAACTATAAGTTTCTGATCATTTAAAATAAATATAGTAGCAGAGTGAGCATCCTTAAGATCAGAGTTAGACAGAATAAACTCATCTATCTTAGTTTCTATTATAGGAATGTTTTTCTTTTCATAAAATATGTATGATCAAAGAATTATTTTTATTAAAATTCTTTTAGATGTTTTGGTTTTTTTTTTTAATTTTTCAAAATAATACAGTCCAAGTGCAAAGGCTATAGTTATTGGAAATAATATAATTTGTAATCCCCAATGTTTAAAATATTCTGTTAAATAAACAAGTCCAAATGAGATAGTAATATTCATTAAAGTAGTAGATAAAGCAAATACTATACTTGTAGCTCTGAAGCGTTTAAAGACAGGGAAATATTTTAGAAAAATTGGCATAGCTAGATTAGCACTAAGAAAGAATATCATAACAAAAGACTGAATTAAGAATACATGAAAAGAGGTAGTTACATTATTAAGTAAAATAGGACAAGCAAGAGTGAAAATAAAGAATACGACTAATTTTATTTTAAGAATTTTTAGTGGATATATGATATAACTTAGATATGTAAGTATCAGATAAGCACAAAAATTTACTATTGAAACGATAGAATTTTGGTGAATTACTTGTTCTGATGTAAAATTGAAAGAGGCTTTCCAATTAATTTTTTCATTATATATAGTGTTATGTTTTAATACATCACAATCTTCATATATTAATCTAATATTTCTTTTTAGACGTCTTTTGCCATCTGCAAATTCAGGCGTCTCTCGCAATGCAGTTCTAGCAACTACACCGATAATTGCAACTATAGTTCCTATCCAAAATGCAATACGCCAAGTGAATCCAAAAGATGTTACTATAGAAGCAATAGCTACAGTGATCATACCTTTTAAATTACCACAGACAGAAGTCATTAAGACAATAGCATATTGTATAGGTGGTTTTGTCATTTCAAGTAAATAAAGTTGTGCTCCAACTATTTCTCCCATAAAGAACATACCCTGAAGAATACGGCATACTATAACCAGTACAGTGGCTATGAGTCCTTTTTCAGCATAAATTGGAGTAATAGCCATAATAAAACAAGAACCAGCCATCATAAAAGTTGTAATAACAGTTATATTCTTCAAGCAGATATTCTCCAAAATCGTTACTATTTTTGATAATTTTACTAGTGGGAGTTTTCAAACCAAATAATTCATTACATTTAGGAAATAGATAAAATGCCCCTGCTGGTTTATCGCAACTAATACCCTTAGTATCACTTAGAATTGATAAGGTTAGATCACGTTTTTCTTGAAAGTTTTTTGCATTAGGTTTAATAAAATCTTGAGTGCCAGTTAAAGCTTCAATAGCTGCCATTTGGCTTATAGAGCAGGGGTTAGAAGTACTTTGTGACTGAATAATAGTCATTGCCTTAATTAATGATTTAGAACCAGCCCCATATCCTATACGCCATCCTGTCATAGAATAAGCTTTTGATACACCATTAACAGTAAATATTCGATCTTTTAAATCCGGTGCTACTTGGGCAAAAGTATAAAATTTAAAATCATCAAAAATAATATGCTCGTAAATATCATCTGACATAATATTTACATTGGGATATTTGCGTAGTAATTCAGCAATATCTGCTAGCTCTTGGTAAGAGTATGCAGCTCCTGTTGGATTACTTGGTGAGTTAATAATTAACCATTTAGTTTTTTGGGTAATTACTTGCTCTAGAGCTTCAGCTGTAAGCTTAAAATTGCTATCAATGCCACAGTTAACAAATACTGGAATCCCTTCAGCTAACATTACCATATCTGGATATGAGACCCAGTAAGGACTGGGAATAATTACTTCGTCCCCTTGGTTAAGGGAAGCCATAAATAAATTATAGATTACTTGTTTACCGCCGCTTGATACTATTATCTCATCTAACTCATAATCTAAATTATTTTCATACTTGAATTTAGTCTGTACTGCTTGTTTCAGCTCCAAAATGCCATCAACATTAGTATATTTTGTGAAACCATCTCGCAGTGCTTTAATTGCAGCCTCTTTGATATTATTGGGTGTGTCAAAGTCAGGTTCACCAGCCCCAAGAGAGATTATATCTCTACCCAGCTTTTTTAGTTCAAATGTTTTTTTAACTAAAGCTAAAGTTGGAGATGGTTTTATTAGATCTAAGCGTTTAGCAATAAGTGACATGATTCTGTAGAACCTTATAATTATTTTCGTATTACGCGAATTCGGGATAAGAATTTGTTAATTCTTATCCAAAATGGGGGTATATTATACCATATTGTTAAAAAAAAACAATTCTTGAAAGCAGAATTTAGTACAATATGATTTATTTTATATAACTTATTACTATTAAGTATTTAGTGTCATTTGATATATATGTTATCATATGATGAATATATGTTTAAAAAATCAAATTTATAGCAATTTATGTTCGGCAGCAAAATTATTCGTAACAGTTACGACTCAATAAAAGACAAAATAAAATTATACTATAATTATATTAAGAATTTCCCATCTTGGTATAGGGAGAAAATCTTTACATCTATCAATTATTTTGTCGATGTAAAATATAGGGTAACACACTTAAAAGAAACTAATTTTAATCTTGGTATAGAACATTTGTATAAAAATAACTTAAATGACGCTATACTAAGGCTTAAATTGGTTGATAAAATTCTTTCTCCTAACGACCATCAAGCTAATTATTGGCTTGGTTGGACATATTTCTTAAAAAATAATTATGAAAAAGCTTTGTATCATCTACAAAGAGCTTTTGAAGCTGATCAAATAAAGTTAACATCTTTTCTACAAAATTATAATAATTTGTCAGAGATTCCACCGCAAATTTGGCATCAATATAGAAATCTTACCGCTGAATATTATGGCAATAAATTTCGTAGTAATAATAAACTATACCTACCTTACAGTTTTGTAAGTACAACTATGAATAACATAACAGACTTACCTGATAATTACCATATTTTGGAGCTAGGTAGTAATATAGGCTTAGTGGGTTATGAAGTAAAAAAGCGTTTTCCTGATGGCTTTACTTTTACCGGTGTTGAAAATTCAGAAATTATGAATAAGCTTGTTACCGTATATGGCAATATTTATGATCAGTTATTAGAAATTTCAATATCGGATATTATTAAACACAACTCTAATAAATATGATGTAGTACTGAGTTTTAACTCTCTTTCTTTTACTAGAAACCTATTAGATTGCTTTAATTCTATTTATTCTATAGTTAATGCATTAGGATATTTTGCATTTTGTTTACCAATAGATAATGTCACAAACCTTTCATTAAAGAGAAAAGAATGTATTTTTACTATAGCAGATATTAAGAAAGCTTTAGGTCAAACTAAGTTTACCATATTAAATAGTGAAGAATTATCTCTAGAAAAAAATGATAAATACTATATGGTGATTTGTAAGAAAAACCATTAATGAAGCCATGAAGCAATTTATATTACTGTTGTTAGTTAATTTTTCTAGTATAACTGCAATAGCGAGTACTCAAAATACTCAAGATGATGAAGATTTTAGGTATGTTTATAATGAAGGTAAGGGATGTACTCAAGTCTATGACCCTTATGAGAAACTAAATCGTAAAATTTTTGCCTTTAATTCTGTTTTAGACTATCTGTTCTTACGACCTATTACTATAGGCTATAAACGAATTAGTAATAATTATACTAGGGCTAGAGTGAGCAGTTTTCTAGATAACATTAGTGTGCCTTTGACTGTTGTCAATTATGGTCTACAGATGAATTATGACCAAACTATGAAAAGTTTATGGAGATTTTTAATCAATGCTACGTTTGGTATAGGTGGGTTATTTGATGTAGCAGATAAAATTGGATTGAGAGTTACCAAACAAACTTTGGGTAGTACTTTCGCCCACTATGGAGTTGGTCCAGGACCATATTTAGTCATACCATTTCTTGGTGGTACTAATGCAAGAGATAGTACAGATGCTATATTTACAAATAGTTACTTAAATCCTATAATGTACGCGGTACATAGAGATTTTGAAATCATAGTTTCTGGTGTACAAGTTATAAATACTAGGTTAGGATTGACCCTTACATAGCTGTAAGATCAGCTACACATCAAAATCGTGAATCGGTAATTGTCTATCCTAATCAATTTAAATGCCCTAAACCTAATTAAGAGTAGTTACTTATGAAAAAAATTATTGTTTGCTTAATTTTAAGTTGTCTGTCTTTGTCAGCCTATTCTGCTACTGATGACAAAATGGTAGTTGATAATTATGTTAATCAGCTAATAAGAGATGGGCTAGATGTATGTAATGATGAGAGTTTAGATCAAGATGCCAAAATAGCTAAAACTAAAAAGCTAATTTTAGCTAACTTAGATCTGAATTGGATGGCTAAATTCACCCTTGGTGTTTACAGAAGAACTCTAACTCCTGAACAAATTAAACAATTCACAGAAGTTTACAGTAATTATGTAAGCAAGGCCTATGCTGATTTAGTAAAGAATTACCATGGTCAAGAACCTAAAGTTCAACAAGTGCGTGTTCTTGATGAAGGAGAGTTTATGGTAGAAATGTTAATAGGAACTGCTAAAGTAAATTACTTAGTACGTCAAGTAAAGGGTACAAGCGATAAAACTAATTTAAAAGTCTCAGATGTTATTACAGAAGGTGTTAGTCTTATCAATTCTCAACAGTCAGAGTTCATGAATATTCTCAGTAATAGTGGTTTTGATAAGTTAATAGATGAATTGGGAAAGAGGTTATAAAACCTACAAAGATTGATATTTTTTCTGCTATTGAATAGAAATATTTTCATAAAACACTTAGTGCATTATAATTATTGTATACTACAGAAACTTAAACCAATTATTATAATTAGCATGAAAATTCTTGCAGGTCTTAGTCATAAAAAATTAGCTAGATATTTAGCTGAGGAACTAAATTGTGAATATGTGGAAACTTATATTACAGCTTTCGATGATACTGAAACAAGGGTACAAATCCTTGAAGATATGCATAAGTGTGATGTTGTTATAGTACAATCTACTTCTAGACCAGCCAATAACCACTTGATGGAACTTTTATTATTAGTTGATACGGTAAAAAGAGCAGGAGCTTCACAAGTAACTGCGGTTATACCGTATTTTGGTTATAGCCGCCAAGATCGTAGATCTTGTAGTTTTACTCCAGTATCGAGCCGTCTTGTAGCGAGTATGCTGGAAGTTGCTGGTGTTAATCATGTAATAACTGTCGATTTGCATTCACAGCAATTAGAGGGTTTTTTTAAAATTCCAGTACAAAATCTTGATCCAATAAGTTTATTTGCTCCGATTATTGAAACTTATAATAATTCTATTATTGTATCTCCAGATGTTGGTGGTTTTGTACGTGTACGTGATGTGAATAGGCTTTTTAACATGAATATAGCTGTTATTAATAAAAGTAGAGAGGTCAAGAGGTCTACTGATAAATGCCAAATATCAGAAATAATAGGTAACGTTTCCGGCAAGCATTGTATATTAATTGATGATATTGTTGATAGTGGCGAAACCCTTTGTAAGGGAGCTAAGCTATTAATGGAAGTAGGAGCTTTATCTGTCAATGCTTTTATAACTCACCCAGTGCTTTCTAGCATGTCTAAAGAAAATATTCAGAATTCTGATATAATGAACGTATATATAACTGATACAATAGAAACTACTGATTTACCATCTAAATTCCATGTAATATCAGTTGCTCCAATTATTATAGCAGCATTACAAAAATCTGTAAAATTATGAGAATTTAAAACTTTATGCATACTGATAAATGTACACTTGAAATAGACTTAGCAAAAATTCGTGCTAATTATCGTATTATTTCTAAAATTTGTAAAACTTCAGAGATTGCTTCTGTGGTAAAGGCTAACAGCTATGGACTTGGTGCTGATGCTATCGCACCAGCCTTACAGATGGAGAATTGTCAAAGTTTTTTTGTAACCTCAGTTGATGAAGGAATATCATTGCGTAAAGTATTGGGGCAAAAATCTAATAAAAAACCTAATATTTTTGTGTTTAATGGTGTATTTAGCAATGATGTTGAGGAATTTAGAAATAGTAATTTAATTCCCGTACTTAATAGTTTAAAACAAGTTGAAATTTGGCAAGAGTTTGCCTCTCTTAAAAAAGAAGTATTACCTTGTACAATCCATGTTGATACTGGTATGAATCGCTTAGGAATGCTCGACACAGAAATGCAACATATAATAGACAAACCTGATCTATTAGTTGGTCTTGAATTGCAGTATATTATAAGTCATTTATCTGCATCTGAAGTAGTTGATGATCCTTATAATTTACAACAATTAAAAAAGTTTAAGCATTATTTAAAATATTTCCCAAAAGTCAAAGCTAGTCTAGCTAACTCTAGTAGTATATTTCTAGGGAAAGAATATCATTTTGACTTAATACGCCCTGGTGCTGCATTGTATGGTATTAATCCTTTGGGTAATACATTTAAAAATCCAATGCATAATCCGATAAGACTGACTGCTCCAATAATACAATTGCAAGAATTACCACCGGAAAGTTACATTGGTTACAATATGACCTTTAAAACAAATAGTAATAGGCTAATTGCTACCTTGCCTCTTGGTTATGCTGATGGCTATCCCCGGGCTTTTAGCAATTGTGGGGTAGTAGTTATTGATTCGTATTCAGCTCCTGTAGTTGGCAGGGTGTCAATGGATTCAATTACTGTTGATGTTACTGAACTACCACCAAACAAAATTTTTCTAGGACAACAAGCTGAAATTATAGGGAATTATTGTACTTTAGATAAAATAGCGAATATAATAAATACCATTGGTTATGAAATTCTCACTCTACTAGGCAGCAGATATAAGAGAGTATACAAAAATGATTCTTGATACCGTTAATTTATTAGGTAAACATACTATTGGTTTTGCAAGGACTATAGGGGCTTTTTCTCTATTTACTATTGCGGGAGTCACTAGTATTTTTAAAAGACCTTTATACTACAACTTAGTATTAAAGCAGTTATTGTCTATAGGTTTTTATTCCCTACCAGTTGTAGCTATGACTACCTTTTTCCGGTGCTGTGCTGGCATTACAAAGTTATACAGGTTTTTCTCGTTTCTCAGCTGAAAGTTCAATAGCTACGGTGGTAGTCCTTTCAATAACTAGAGAGCTTGGACCAGTTCTTGCTGGTCTTATGGTTGCTGGTAGAGTTGGTGCATCAATTGCTGCTGAAATAGCTACTATGAGAGTGACTGAACAAATAGATGCACTTTATACTTTGTCAACTGATCCCATAAAATATTTAGTTTTTCCAAGAGTACTAGCCGCAGTTATTACGTTACCATGTTTAGTATTAATAGGTGATATATTAGGAGTAATGGGTGGTTATTTGGTAAGTGTTTATAAGCTTGATTTTAATAGCTTTAATTATATAACGAATAGCTTTAAGTTTTTAGAACCAATAGATGTCATTTCTGGTTTGGTAAAAGCAGCAGTGTTTGGTTTTATTATCTCAATAGTAAGTTGTTATAGTGGTTATTATTCAGGTACAGGAGCAAAAGGAGTTGGGACGAGTACAACTTCCGCGGTAGTAAATTCTTCAGTTCTTATTCTAATCAGTAATTACTTGATAACAGAGTTGTTTTTTAAAGTATAAGACTCGAGAATAGATTATGGATGAATCAAAAATAAAAATACGCTCATTATATAAATCTTTTGGCGATCATAAGGTACTTGATGGTATAGACTTAGATATAAAGCGAAATAGTTCAATAGTAATTCTTGGGGGATCAGGAACTGGTAAATCAGTGTTAATAAAGACTATAGTTGGTTTAATGCAGGCTGATGAAGGTAGTATAGTTATTGATGAAGTGGAAACTGTAAATATTTCAAGTAAAGATAGATTTAAAATGATGGAAACCATGGGATTTCTATTTCAGGGAGGAGCTCTTTTTGATTCTTTAACTGTTCAAGATAATATTACATTCTTTACTGAAAAACTGTATAAATTATCTCCAAAAAATAAAGAGGAGTTAGCTGCATCTAAACTCAATTCTGTAGGTTTGTCTACAAAAATACTGGGTCTTTATCCATCTGAGCTTTCCGGAGGTATGCAAAAGCGAGTATCTCTAGCTAGGGCTATTTGTGGCGATCCGTTGATTCTTTTCCTTGATGAACCAACTACCGGTCTTGACCCTATAATGGCTAATGTTATCAATGAATTAATAATTAAAGTTCAAGAAGAGCTAAAGGCTACTACCATCACCATAACTCATGATATGAATAGTGCTTATATGATAGCTAAAGAGGTTGCTATGATTTATAAAGGGAAGATTTTATGGTTTGGTAAAAAAGATGAGATAAAAAATAGTGATAATCCTTACTTGCAACAATTTGTTAATGGTTTAACTACTGGACCAATTGAGATTTAGTATGGTGTATTCAATAATAAAAAGTCAACTAAATCTACAAAATTAAATAACAATCTCCATAGAACCCAATGAGTTTCTTAACCAAGTTTTTTGAAAATTGAAAAAATGTTATAATTACTTCAATTTTAGGTATATTTTTAATTGACTAACTAATGTATAAGTTATAAAATGTCTTTTAGGTACCTTCTGGTATAAGCATTATTTATCAAAAGCTTTAAAAAATTATCGAATATTACTTAGTGCTTGAGAGTTTTTTTGCTATACTACTAACGAGCATACTCAAATGATTTGAAGAATTGGATTTGAAAATGAATGGTGAGCATGTTAGGCGTACATATTATAGTTACGCATGCAAATCCATGATAATCTCAAAAAACAATTTGTAAGAGCAAAAGAGTATATTATATAATTTAAGTTATTTATTATGGCTATTTCCCGTTTTCTTGATCCAAAAAATGATTTTTACTTTAAGCAAATCTTTGGTACAGAGAAAAATAAAGATATATTAATTCACTTCCTTAATGATATTTTGGGATATCAGGAAAAGATCAAATTATTGAGGTTAGTTTTCTTAAAACCATCAAAATCCTGTAATTGCTGCATATCGGCTATCTATTGTCGATGTTTAGTGTAAAGACCAAAATGGCACGAAAGTAATTGTTATAAATGCAGGTTGGCGAATATAAGGGATTTGAGAAAAGGAGCTCAAGTTTATGCAGCTAAAGCCTATTCACAGCAAATACTGATGATTAAAATCATAAGAAGTTAGCAGTTTATGCTAAGCTTAAAGGGGTGATATTTTCGGCTATTGCTGATTTTATCATGTTTCCTGACAAGAAAGATTGGAAATCAACCCATAGATTGTTAGATTCCAAGAGTTATGAGCATGATTTTAAGGATTTTTACTTCATCTTTGCTGAACTAAAAAAATTTCATAAAACCATTGATCAGTTACAGAATATTGAAGAAAAATGGATGAATTTCTTTTAACATGCCCATCATAGTACTTTAGTAGAAATAGAGCATTTAATGGGTCACGATATTATCATTAAAAGAGCTTTCCAAGCAATAGATCAAGCCTCTTTGATGGAAGCAGAGTTAAATACCTATGATCATATAACCAAAACCCAACTAGATAATCTAGCAGTAGAGCAGTTCAAAATCGAACAAGCTGAAAAAGCTGCTGAAACTACAGATGAAAAGAAAAAAGCTATAGCTATAGCTAAAATTTTACTTAAAGAAAATATGACGTCTGAGTATATAGCCAAAATTACCAGTTTGAGTATTGAAGAAATCAATAAGCTAGAAAATTAATTGATTACATAACCATTTCTGTCCTCTAATTGAAAGCAGGGGATAAACTTGTTGTTTAATTTTTTGATAGTATTGTTCTATATAATTTATCTCATCTGCGTTTAGCATTCTACGATCTATTAAATCTTTTGCATAAGGAACAAGGGTGAGAGTGTCAAACTCTAGAAAATTTTTATCCTGTAAAGTATTTTTGACATACATCAGATTTTCTATTCTAATGCCAAATTCATTCGTTTTATAATAACCTGGCTCATTGGATACAATCATACTAGGTTCTAGAATAACATTACTGCGTAAACTAATATTTTGTGGTCCTTCATGAACACTTAAGAAGCTACCAACACCATGACCTGTACTATGTGGATAATCTTGTCCATCTCTCCATAAAACTGCCGAGCTAGAACATCTAAATTAGCTCCAGTAATAAGATTAACTGGAAACTTAATCATCGACAAAGCAATATGCCCCTTAAGAACTTGAGTGTAACGTAATTTTTGTTCTTTGGTAGGATACCCACCTATAGCAAGAGTCCTAGTTACATCAGTAGTACAACCGTTATATTGACCACCAGAATCAATTAATAATATGCCTTTACCTAAGATTTTCTTTGCTCCCGTGCTTGTTGCTCGGTAATGAATTATAGCACTATTTTCCTTAAAGCCACATATAGTCGGGAAGCTATCCATAACATATTGATCTTGCTTAAATCTAAACCCTGTTAATATTGTTCCTAAATCATATTCAGTTTGATCTTGTAAATTTGGTAGTTCGAATAAATATGCAAAGAATTCGCATAGTGCCACCGCATCCTTAATATGGGAATTAATTGCATGGTTAATTTCAATATCGTTTTTACGGGCTTTAGCTAATTGACAAGGATCATTAATTTTTTATTATCTTAGTGCTTAGCAAATCTATGATATAATTGGAAGTGAAGTTTTCGTCAATTAGGACTTTATTAGCTTGACTCAATATATCAGCAAATTGTGCTGAAGGTAAGATAGTTATATGAGGACGAGCAAGTATAATATCTTGGTCTACCCTATTTGGATTAATAAATAAATATAGTTGGTTCTTAGTGATTAGGACTATACCAAGCATCAATGGTGAATATGGAATGTCACTTGCTCTGAGATTTAATAACCAGCATATTGAATCTGCTGCAGTAACAATCATGGTATCTGCAGAATATTTAGTGAGTAGATTACGGCACATGGTAATTTTATCACTATACGATTGACCAGCAAACTTATCATCATAAATATATATATATATATATATATATATATATATATAAATTATGTTGTGGGTTTCAGGTCAGCTGGCAAGTTCAGTAATACTCTTTTTCATTGCCTAAATTTTCGAATTAATTTTAATTCTTGATCACGGGCACTACAAATGATAAATTTTAAAAATTGGTACAATTTGGTTTTAAAGTTACATACTAAATCGAGGTTTGTATAAATAATTAGCAACAATGTAAAAAATAACAGGAACTATAACGTAACATAACTAAAAATAATATAAAATGTATAATTTAATAAAATGACACCATTTCAAATAAATTTGTCACATTGTTCTTTTATTTTTGTGTGATGGTATGGCAAAATTTTAATTAATTAAGTAGGTGTTAAGCTGAGTGTGTGTGTGTGTGTGTGTTTTAATTTTTATTTTTGTATGTTTGTTTGTGTTGTGTGTCTCTGTGTGTATTCTTTTTTTTTATATTATATAAATATTTTTATGGTGTATGTTTATAACATCTCACTGTAATAACAACAAACAATTACTTTGATCCAATACGTAGTATCTTGTTTCAAGTAACTAATTTTTAAAATTTAATAAATAGGTATATATAGAGCTCAAGTTGTTTATGTCCGTCCTTTTGTTCATTGTACAAGAATTTTGATAAATATAACACATTTCTAAAAATAGTCTTTTGGATTCTGATTTTGAATTTGAATAATTTTTGGGTTTTGAAAGTCCATTACGTGATTATTTTCTACAGTTAATTTATATATATATATATATATATATATATATATATATATATATATAAGCAAGGTTGTTAAACAGTAAGATAATTATATATATATATATATATATATATATATATATATATTTTTGATGATGGTTCAACTGGCCTATTACGCCAAATTTGATCTACTAAATTATTAGATACTTTATGTAAACGAGTCTTTATTTTAGAAAATATTTTTAACTTAACATTAGTGAAGAGTTTCGCATCATATCCTAATATACCATCATTACCTAAATAATCATCCCAAGGAAAATAGGGTAAATCTTTAATATCGAAAATCTCAAAAATTTTTGGATCTAGTTCACGCTTACTTTGTTCTAGATAACGACCATCTGTAAAAAATATAACATTATTTTTGCAGATCACCACAATACCATTTGACCCACTAAAGTTAGTCATATATTGCAGTCGTTTAGCACTTTCATGAACATACTCGCTAAAATATTGATCATTAGACGGTACTATATAGGCATCTATTTTATACTTAGCGAAAAGACCCCTAATATTGCTAATACGTTCTTGCATTAAATTATCATCGATAAAAAAGATTTATCTTCCTCTGCTGCTATTAGGCGATTTCTTAATTAAAGAACCCACATGGCTGGGAGTAACATTATCTGTAGTCAGAGCCTTAGGTGATATATCACCTGCAATGGATTTCCCAATCAGTTGAGCGGCTTTTAGAACTTCAGGATTCAATGTTTTTAAGTTACCTAAAGATCTGTCTACCTGCTTCTCTCTTCCAAGCTGCGAAGTTCTACCTAACATTCCATCAATAGGAGCTTTAAAATAATCAGCAATAGCTATAACCGCTTCGGTACTTAGCATTTTTTGGTTATTATCATCTTCTCTTAAAAAAGGACGAACGCTGTCTTCACTACGACCAATTTTTGATCCTAATTCGTATTGAGTCATTTGGTTTTTGTTCATCTTCTCGGTGATAAAACTCTTCAAATTAGCACTTAATGCTTCTGGAAATAGTTGCATATATTCTAGTTTTTCTTGAGGCTCAAACTCATTTCTACCTAGCACTTCATCAATAGAGTAGTCAAAATAATTTGCAAATTTGATTATGTTTTTTATTTCAGGACAACGTAGGAATGCCTGCAAGTTCAGCAAGATCACTTGCTCTTAGTTGTTTTTCTTCCATTTTATTCCCAAGGAATTCTTTTATATTTTCAATCCAGCCCACTGTAAATATTTTTTTATAAAATTGATCCGTGAAAAACGGTTTAATCTTGACAACAAAAAATTGTCACAGTAAAGTTGTTTATCTTACTAAATGAACCAAGGAATTATTTAGTAAGATAAACTTTAAAAACTAAAACTATTCAGTACATAAATTCAACTACTACAAAATATAGGTAAGTTGAACAAAAACGAAATAATACTAAATAGTTAGTTAAGCACAAAACCTCAATCATAAAAGGAAATGCCTTATGAATATATACAATATTTACTCAGTAATCAAATTTATTCTTGCTTATTTAGCAACTTTCTTTTTAAAAATGCAACCTCAACTACCCTATCTAATAATGAATAGGAATATTTTACCTACAATCATAGGAAGAGGGTTTTATGCAAAATGATTTTAATGATAAGGATCTAAAACAACTATATAGCAAGATTATGACTATATCAGGTTACATAATTGCCATGAGATCAGAGTGTATAAGAGAAGCTAAAAAAACTGAAGATGCTCTAAATATCCTAATCAGGAGGTTTAATTCAAAAATTTGCGACTTAATTTTTTGTTCCAATACTTCTGTAAGGCAGTGTGAATTCTGTAACAACAGGAGGTTTTTCAGTTCCTTGATATGTATGATTTCAGATTTTCGTTTTCCTGTTTTCTTTACAATTTTTGCACGGTTTCTATCTAATAAAGCTACTACTTCATAGGGTCCATAAATTTATTGTCTTTCTTATTTCTACTATTGTTCCGTTTAAAAACAGTTTGTCATATTCTAAATTCGTTACTAGAATCGCCTTCTTCGTTGTGTTTGCTAGCGGCAGTTGATTTTTTGTCATTTAGTCTCTTATTAACTTCTTGATAAACGTGCTTTAATTTTTGTTTGTGGATCTCCTCGTATTCGGTATAAAAAACGGTTGGCATAAATAGTTCATCAGAGTTTCTGGAGTTTGTATGTCCGAATGTTAGTTCAAATGGCGAAAAATTTGTGCTTGAATGTATAGAATTGTTATAACCCAGAATTGCGTAGTTCATAAGGTCAATTTCGTCGGGATGCACCGTTTGAAGAACACGTACGTATTCGTTTATTGTTGAATGAAATCTTTCCACAATACAGTTAGATTCGTGGTGTAGCGGTGTTGTAAAGTGAATTTTTATTTTATGCAAATTTAGTATTTCTTTAACAGTGTCATTCTTAAATTCCGTGCCATTATCTATGATTAAAGTTTTGGGGATTCCGAAGGATGCAAAATATTTTACTAAGACGTTGCTTATATGAATCGCAGTTTTTCCAGTTATAGGTATGGCTTGTGCGAATTTAGAAAGGCGTCGACTAACGTTAAATAGTTTCGGTTATTAAAAGCAAATATGCCCATGTGTACTATTTCAAATGGTTTTGTAGCAGTTTCCGTCAACATAAAAGGTGTCTCGCGTATTTCGTTTTTGGCATGTGTCACAGGAATTTATATATCGTGTTATTGCGGTTGTCATCTTTTTCCAATAATAATTTTTTTGTAGTCTTTCAATGATTCCTTGGTGGTTAGTTTTTCCATCGTGGTGGTTTCGGATTAAGATTAGTTGTTCTTCGCGGTCTATTACCGTGTTTACTTTTCGGGTACATTTTATTAATTTGGGTCCATTTCCTGAAAAGTATTTAAGGAAGGTTTTGGAAAAACTTTGGTACAGTTGTTCATTATAGAAATGCATGTGGTATACAGTCTTAGAGTTTATATGTTCTTACAAAAATTGTAATATTAGATCATCATTACGGTCATTTGGAATTTTACTGTGATCAAGGTTTTACCTTCTAATTTTTGCATGGTAACGTCTGTTTTATGGTATACATTTGGGAATACGTGTATTTGATTTGCTTTATTATTAATTATTTCGTCAACAATTTGGATACCGTCATTTGTGTGATCTTCTGCGTTCGAATGAACAGTAGAGAGTGTCTCTCGATCACTTTGTGTCGATACGGATTTGTCTGAAATTTCTGGAGGTTGACTTGTCGATGCCTGTTGTTCGCTAGGTTGTAAATTTGGCGTGAGTTGTTTTAGGAATTCAAGTATATATTGTTCATAATCGCCTGGATTATTGCATATAGATTGAGTGTCGTTTGTTTCCAGTGCGTTAACAGGAATATGGAATAAACAGTCAGCGTTGGTGTTGTATTTTCCTTTTTTTATAGACAACGGTGTAGTCAAATTCTTGTAATTTTAATTCCCATCTTACCAATTTTGAGTTGGGTTCTTTTATACTAAAAAGCCATGTTAATGGTCTGTGGTCTGTGTAGATCGTAAATTTACGTCCATATAAATATGGTCTAAAATGTTTGCAACTCCAAATAATCGTGAATAATTCTTTTTCTATGATTGAATAACGTGTTTCAGTCTCATTCAGTGTTCTGGAGGCGTATGCTACTGGTTTATCGTAGGGAATGTTTCCTTGTGATAAAGCTGATCCGATTGCAAAATTACTCGCATCCGTTGTTAAAATGAACGTTTATTAAAGTCTGGATATTGTAATATGGGGTCATTTGTAAGAAGATTTTTTACATGTTTCAAAGCAGTCTGTGAAGTCATTGTCGTTTATGACCTTTGCATTTTCTTCAAACGTTTGGTCATGGGTTTCGTTATTTTTGCAAAATCTTGAATGAATTTTCTGTAATACCCTAATGGTCCAAGAAAACCTTTGATTTCTTTCCTTGTCTTAGGAATGGAATAATTTTTGATAGCCGATATTTTTCAGGATTTGGTTTAACTCTGTCAGGGGTAATTATGTGTTCTAGGTATTGTACTTGTCTTTGTAAAAATTCAGATTTGTCTAATTGGATTTTGAATTATTTTGTTTGTCTTTTAAATATGTTCCGTAGTTGGTCTATGTGTTCCTGAAGAGATGTACTAAATATTATGATGTCATCAAGGTACACCAGGCAAGTCTCATTCTGCAACCCTCTTAGTATGTTATCCATAACCCTCTGAAATGTGGCGGATGCGTTCTTCAATCCGAAAGCAATTCGTTTATATTGGTAATGTCCAACTTCTACAGAAAAAGCTGTCTTCTCTACGTCATTTTTATTAATCTCAATCTGATAAAAGCCGCTTGCCAAATCTAGTGTACTGAAGTAATTTGCTTTGCCTAATCTGTCTAGGGTGTCTGTAATGTTCGGGAGTGGATATTTGTCATCTATAGTCTGCTCGTTTAATTTTCTATAGTCTATTACGAGTCTCCATTTTCATTTACCAGAAGCGTCTAATTTCTTTGGCACGATCCATATGGGACTGCTCCATGGGGATTCACTGTCCTCGATTATACCTTGGTCCAACATACTTTTTATTTGATTTCTCACCCATTGTTTATGAATTTCTTGGAGCCTATAAGATTTCGCGTATATCGGGGTGTCGTTTTTAAATTTAATTTGGTGTTTAATTTTATTTAATGAAACTCAAAGGTATTTTTCAGAGTAAAATACGTCTCTGTACTTGTAACATAATTTTTTAATAGCATCTTTTTCTTCTTTATTACAGTGATCTATTCTTATATACTTTAAATTTTCTTTCAAAAGGTCGTCACGATTCGTCTCTAAAATTTCATCAGTGTCCATTTTATTTACGAAGTTTATTTCGACCGGGTTAAGAGGTACCTGAAGTTAGCTGAATAATGTCGGCAGAATTAATTTTAATTGATGTAATTGTTAGTGCTTCGTTAGTGATTTTTAGTGCCCAAATATAAAGGTCAGCGGACTATTCAAAAAATAGTTATAAGCAGTTAAAGTTATGCCAACTTCACGCCTGATGAAAAAGTGTAAGCAGGAATAATTGTAGCCGGTGTAATGATTAGTGCTTCGTTAGTGCTTTTTAGTGCCCAAATATGAATGCCAGCGGGCTACTCAAAAAACAGTTATATGCAGTTAAAGTTATTCCGCCAACTTCACGCCTAGCGAAAAAGTGTCGGCAGGAATAATTGTATCAGGTGTAATAGTTAGTGATTCGTTAGTGTTTTTTAGTGCCCAAATATGAATGCCAGCAAACTACTCAAAAAATAGTTATATGCAGTTAAAGTTAGTCCGCCAACATGACGCCCGGTGGAAAAGTGCCGGCAGGAATAATTTTAGTCGACGTAATGGTTATTGCTTGGTTAGTGCTTTCTAGTGCCCAAATATAAATGCCAGCGGACTACTCAAAATATAGTTATATGCAGTTAAAGTTAGTCTGCCAAGTACATGCCTAGCGGAAAAGTGTCAGCAGGAATAATTGTAGCAGCTGTAATGGTTAGTGCTTTGTTAGTGCTTTTTAGTGCCCAAGTATGAATGCCAGCGGACTACTACAAAAATTATTATATGCAGTTACAGTTAGTCCGCCTACATGACGCACGACAGAAAAGTGTCGGCAGGAATAATTTTAGCCGACGTAATGGTTAGTGCTTCGTTAGTGCCTTTTAGTGCGCAAAAATGAATACCAACGGACTACTCAAAAAATAGTTCTATGCAGTTAAAGTTAGTCCACCAACATGACGCCCGGCGCAAAAGTGTCAACAGGAATAATTTTAGTCGACGTAGTGGTTAGTGCATCGTTAGTGCTTTTTAGTGCCCAAATATATATGTCAGCGGACTACTCAAAAAATAGTTATATATATGTAGTTAAAGTTAGTCCGCCAACATGACGCCCGGTGGAAAAGTGTCGGCAGGAATAATGTTAGTCGACGTAATGGTTAGTGCTTTTTAGTGCCCAAATATAAATGCCAGCGGATTACTTAAAAAATAGTTATATGCAGTTAAAGTTAGTCCGACAACATGACGCCCGGCGGAAAAGTGTCGGCAGGAATGGTTTTAACCGACGTACTCGTTAGTGCTTTTTAGTGCCCAAATATGAATGCCAGCGAACCACTCAAGCAATAGTTATAAACAGTCAAAGTTATTCCACCACCTTCACGCCTGGAGGAAAAGTGTCGGCAAAAATAATGGTAACCGGTGTAATGGTTAGTGCTATGTTAGTACAGTTTACTGCAAAAATATGGATGACAGTGGACTATTCAAATAGAAGTTATGCGCAGTAAAATTTGAATCTAATGAAAACAAATCGAAATATAAACGACTAAAGTAGGATACAAGATGATATTGTAATATGAATTCAAATAAAAATTTCCGTCAGAAAAAAAAACTATTAGTTAAACTTTACGCAAGTACAAGATAAATAAAATACATTAAAATTTATATATACAGGGTGCCCTATTTCTTACACGTTGTGTGGGTAACTCTGCTATTTGTGACATTAGAGAAAAGGTTAAATAGGGAAAGTAGTGCAGTTTTTAATGCCAAGTTCAGCCATGAAGAGATAATTAACATACAGGGTGTAGCAAAAGCGTTATACCAAATAATTTAGCGCTATTTGATACAACGCTCCGCTTAAGTGATATTCAATTTTTATTTTATTGGGGTGTTGAACTACTTTCTTCGTCCCCTTTCATACAATCTGCTTTTTTATGAAAAGTACCTAATTGTATAAAGATTATTTTGCAATTTAGCCCTATTTCATACCATGCACCGTTTACGAAATATTGATTTTTTATTATATTGGGGTATTCAACTATTCTCCTCATCCCCTTTCAAACATCGTGTTTTATTGCAAAAAGTACCTAACTCAAGAAGAATTATTTTGCAATTTAGCGCTATTTGATACAAGGCACCGTTTAAGGGATATTCATTTTTTATTATATTGGGGTATTGAACTACACTCCTCATCCCCTTTCAAACAACCTGTTTTTTGTGAAAGGTACCTAATTGTATAAATATTATTTTGATATAAAGCACCGTTTAAGTGATATTGATTTTTTATTTTATTGGGGTATTCAACTACGCTCTTCATCCCCTTTCAAACAACCATTTTTTTTTATGCAAAATACCTACTTGTATAAGGATTATTTTACAATTTAGCGCTATTTGATACAACGTGCCGTTTAAAAGATATTCATTTTTTATTATGATGGAGTATTGAACTACCTTCTTTATCACCTTTAAAACAACTGCTTTTTTTAGTGAAAGTTACGTAGTTGTATAAGGATTATTTTGCAAATTAGCTCTATCTGATACATCGCACCGTTTAAGAGCTATTCAATTTTTATTATACTGGGGTATTTAACTACCCCCATCAAGCCGTTTCAAACTACCCGTTCTTGTTTTCTATGAAAAGTACCTAATTGTATAAGGTTCATTTTGCAATTTAGCGCTATTTGATACAACGCACCGTCTAAGAGATATTGATTTTTTATTATATTGGGGTATTCAACTACGCTCTCCATCCACTTTCAAACAACCGTTTTTGTTTAATGAAAAATACCTACTTGTATAAGGATGATTTTACAAGTTAGCGCTATTTGATACAACGCACCGTTAAAGAGATATTCATTTTTTATTATGATGGAGTATTGAACTACCCTCTTCATCGTCTTTTAAATAACTGCTTTTTTTAGTGAAAGGTACCTAGTTGTATAAGGATTATTTTGCAAATTAGCGCTATCTGATACAACGTGCCGTTTGAGTGATATTCTTTTTTTATTATATTGGGGTATTGAAATACCCTCCTCATCCCTTTTCTAACAACCTGTTTTTTTCATGGAAAGTATCTACTTGTATGAGGATTATTTTCCAATTTAGTGCTATTGAATACATTTTATATTATATTGGGGTATTGAACTATTCCCTTCAGTCCCTTTCATACAACCGTTTTTTATGATAAGTACCCAGTTCTATAAGAATTGTTTTGCAATCTAGTACTATTTGATATAACACACCATTTAAGGGATATATACTTTTTATTATATTGGGAAAATTTCTTTCTTAGCTTCTGTAAGACTTGCGCTCCTGAAACTCGGTAGACAGCTAGGGTAGGTGTACTAGAATAACACATACCTTATACAGAAACTTGTGCACCCTGGTTTACAAATTTTTGGAATTTGCGTAAGGACAACTTAAGCAAATTAAAAATTTTTTTGTTAGCTTCTGTAATACCTGCGCTCTTGAAACTTGGTGGACAGCTAGTATAAATGTAGCAACACAACACATACCATTTACAGAAACGTGCTCACCCTGGTTCACTATTTTTTTTAGAATTGGCGTAATAACACCATAAGATAATTAAAAAAAAATTTTCTTTGCTTCTGTAGGACCTGCGCTCTTGAAACTTGGTAGGCAGCTGGGGTTGGTGTACTAAAACAATGTGTTATTTTAGTATACCTACCCTCCCAGTCTACCAAGTTTCAAGAGCGCATGTCTTACAGAAGCTAAGAAAAATTTTTTAAATTTTCTTATGGTGTCACCACGCAAATTCCAAGAAATTATTGAACCAGGGCGAACACGTTTCTGTAAATGGTATGTGTTGTATTGGTACACTTACGCTAGCTGTCCACCAAGTTTCAACAGCACAGGTATTACAGAAACTAAGAAACAAATTTTTTAATTTGATTAAGTTGTCCTTACGCAAATTCCAAAAAAATTTGTGAACCGGCGCAAACAAGTTTCTGTAAAAGATATGTGGTATTTAAGTACGCCTACCATAGCTGACTACCAACTTTCAAGAGCGCAGGTCTTACAGAAGCTAAGAAAAATTTTTTAAATTTTCTTATGGTGTCATTACGCAAATTCCAAGAAATTTGTGAACCAGGGCGAACACGTTTCTGTAAATGGTATGTGTTGTGTTGGTACACTTACACTAGCTGTCCACCAAATTTCAACAGCGCAGGTATTACAGAAGCTAAGAAAAAAAAATTTAATTTGCTTAATTTGTCCATACGCAAATTCAAAAAATTGTGAACAGGGGCGAAGAAGTTTCTGAAAAAGGTATGTGTTGTTTAAGTATACTTACCCTAGCTGCCTACCAAGTTTCAAGAGTGCAGGTCTTACGGAAGCTAAGAAAATTTTTTTTTAATTTTCCTGTGGTGTCATTACACAAATCCCAAAAAAGCTAATGAACCGGGGTGAACACGTTTCTGGAAAATCCATGTGTTGTTTTGGTACACCTACACTAGCTTTCTACCAAATTTCAAGAGCGCAGGTCTTACAAAAGGTAAGAAAAAAAATTTCAATCTTCTTATAGTGTCATTATGCAAATTCCAAAAAATTTGTGAACCGGAGAGAACAAGTTTCTGTAAAAGTTATGTGTTATTTTAGTACACCTACCCTACCAGTCTACCAAGTTTCAAGAGCGCAGGTCTTACAAAAGCTAAGAAAAAATTATTTAATTTTCATATGGTTATTATGCAAATTTCAAAAAATTAGTGAACCAGGGCGAACATGTTTCTATGGTATGTGTTGTGTTGGTACACTTACACTAGCTGCCCACTAAGTTTCAAGGGCGCAAGTATCACAGAAGCTAAGAACAGAATTTTTTATTTTGCTTAAGTTGTCCTTATGCAAATTCAAAAAAAATTATGAACAGGGGCGAACAAGTTTCTGTAAAAAGTATGTGTTATTTTAGTACACTTACCATAGCTGCAGGTCTTACAGAAGCTAAGAAAAATTTTTTTTAATTTTTTTATGGTGTCATTATGCAACTCCAAAAAAGCTAGTGAACCGGGGTGAACACGTTTCTGTAAAAGGTATGTGTTGTTTTTGTACACTTTCACTAGCTTTCTACCTAGTTTCAAGAGCGCAGGTTTTCCAAAAGCTAAGAAAAAAATTTTTTAATCTTCTTATGGTGTCCTTATGCAAATTCCAAAAAATTTGTGAACCGGGTTGAACATGTTTCTGTAAAAGGTATGTGTTGTTTTAGTATACCTACACTAGCTGTCTAACAAGTTTAAAGAGTGCAGGTTTTACACAAGTTTAGAAAATTACATGTATTTCAATTTAAAAGAGCAATTGCTTAAAATATACACGTAAGAATAATATAGGAATCCCAAAGTTATTTAGTTTCAATCTCCCTTAGATTTAAAATACATAAAGATAATTGGGTCAATATAAGAAACATAATTGAACAATCGGAATGCTTGTTCAGTTCAGTAGGCATGGTTGGTAGTGATGGAGATTGGTAGGTGTATCCATATTTAGCGGCCGGTAGGTAGTGGCCACTAGCTTCACTAACATAAGGATTCCTGGGTATATTGTGAAATTCCAAACCAATCAAATTTTTCTTTGTTGAGGAACACGTATATTAATTTTTAGAAAATCATGGTGTAATACTAAGGCACGATGTACAACGTACAAATCTTGCTATTACCTGCTATAATTACCAATAACTAAAAATGTTAATGAGTACTTTTGACATTATATACAGTCATCAAACAAAATATACACATAACGTGGTTTCAGAAAATGATCAAAGAAGTTATCTCTAATACTCATTTAGTCTCTGCTTAGCTTTGTTAACTGCATACTGTCACAACTGAAAACTATTGTGCTAAATTATGAGTTTCATCACATGTTCAAACACACTCTACCTTGTAACCTATTTGTCGTTTATCTACATTTGTGTGTAATAAGCAAACAAGAATGCCCAATTGATAAAATATTAAGAAATAGGTTGAACCAACAAGAAACTAGATCATATTTAAAATAATTGAAAATTAGTAGAGCTGTGAAAGGTGCGTGATTAAAGGAATATGCCAGGTATATCGAACGGTATTAAAAATATAAGTAGAAATTGTTCTGAACATCATTTATACAGTAATAATCCTAAGAAGATTGTTACACATCTTTGGAAGATGCCAACATCACCCTTAGAAGGTGTACACATGAGTTTTGCTTGTCCATTTACAAATAAATTTTCTTTTATTTTAATTAATGTATATCCCTATTGGCCAAATATGACCAATAGAACAATACCTATATGTTTTGAGAAATTTTTTTTATATTTGGCATACCTCAATATTTAGTTTCCAAATATCCCAGAACATTCATGTCATATAAATTTAAAAGTTTTCTAAAATAAAATGGCATATTCCATAAATCCAATGCACTATGTCACATAGTAACTGATGACTTAAAGAAGTGATATGTTCAAACCCTTAAACAACCATTACAAACTCTCCAACATAATTATGTTGACAAAGAATTGCAATTGAGCAAATTTTTATTTCAATATAGAATAACTCCTAACACCATAATCGGTCTAGTCCATCAACTTTTGTGTTTGGTAGACATATTAGGTCATCATTTGATATTTGTAAACCCAAAGTTACAAAACAAAATTGTTGTACAGAAAATATTAGAACTTTACGAGAGCGGAAAAGAGTTGACGCTAAAGATTACTTGAACGTAGGTAAATGGAACCTGAGAGGATATCATGGGAGTACGATATATCGAATTACGTTGTTCAATTAGATGATGGTCAGTATTGGAAAATGCATATTAATCAGTTGAGATCAATTGGGGAATCTAAATCGAAAATTATATGCAACCAGAACTACTGTTTTGTCTAATAATGCTTCAAATGTAATTAAAGATTCTGCAGCTGCAATTTCGAAATCTGATGAAATAATATACGAGTCCACTGCAGAAGAAGAATCTATAGAGCTGGAAAAATCCGTATCCTTGTCTTTTCCAAAATTGCCTTGTTCCAAATGAATAATAAAGTGTCCTGAGCGTTTAAATTTGTACACTCTCTTTAAGAGAGGAGATAATGTTATGAACTAACCTTAAAGTTATGTTTTCAGGTGCAGCATAAGACACACATGTTGGTTTTATGTATTTAATCATTCATTAAGTATTCAGTTGTATGTCCTATTCGATATACTTATTAGTTCATTAAATACATTCAATTTACGGTTTACTTATTGTTATTACTGCATAAGTGCATACACAACACCGATCACAGTCAACAATTTGTGATATTACAAATTAGTTCAGTGCCGATCAGCACTTATGTAACCATCAAAAAATAAAACTATGCTAGAGACCAAGGTCATTATGATAAACGATTGAAAGATGTTTAACATTTAATTTTGGATAAGAACCAAATTGTGCACCGTTAGTACAAAAATTTATTAAAAGATAAAATTAAGATTGAATTAATGCTAAACTATGTATCGATGAATTTTCCATTGTATTAAGATTATTTTACATGGTGCATAAAAGGTATGGAGTTAATTGTCATTGAGCATATTTCATAACACAAATATTTCTAAAACAGCACGAATATTCAAGTTAAGAGAGCAAAATCCCAAAACTTTCAGAGTAAAAGCAAAAATCTTTCCTAATAGAAATCAAGTGTATTGTTTATATTACACTTACTTGGTGTCCTACATAAAATCTATCGGCTTTACGATGTACTCATGTTTTAAAAATTTGAGTAAGAATATTTCTTTAACAAGGTTATCTGCAAACGATTTTCCTTGATAATGTTTATCCATACGTTTATTGCTATTTATTCTTTCAGTGGCGTCTACAATTAATTTGCACTTAAAAGAAATTTAAAAATATAGTTACCTTGGTATGAGCTTTGTATATAACCAAAAAGCTTTGAACACCCACTTTTTCGACGATTTCATGGGCAGTCACTTGAGGAAATGCCATTACTATCATGTCTGCTGATTCTAAATGCGAAATAAATTAGAAAACAACTAACAAAGTTAGCATTTATATAGTGAATACATATTTCGGAAGTCGTATAAATATTCGGTATCGAACGATAAATTGTTTAAATGTGAATAAAAATTGAGATCTATATTTTCATACAGAATGTAATGATTAAAGTTTTTGACATTTCAAGTCCGATGGGTTTTGCAACTACAAATGTTTTCAATAAAGCGTTGACCAATCAACATTTAAATTGTAATGTGACAGGACGTAACCATATTTAATGAGATACGTCAAGTTTATAACTCTCATCTTCTATTTAAATACTTTGCAATTGCCAATTATTATCAGGATTCAATGGAATACAATAATTGTATACTAATAAATCATATAAATACTATGAGCGGTCTACCAAATGTGTTACTTTCTTTGTGGAAAAAGCGGGAATGTGTTTATTGAAGCAACAAATTAAGTTCATTATAAATTACAAATTTATACCAAATTGATCTTTATTAACCCACATACTGCCGTATGCACCGCAGATACTTAAGCCAGTTTATACACTATACCAGATTTAATGTCTAAAATCTATATACACCGTTAGAAAAACTGTCATTACACTGGTTTAATGTTAAGCGACCAATTTTGGTGGTTTAAGGTTTAAGCTCAAGTTTAATGAAGCGTGGTATTTGCGAGGTTATGTTGATATTTTGACTTGCTGTTTAAATTTAACAATAATCCTAAAGATATGGAAATAGAAGACGAAATTGTAATTGACTATGATATAGATCTGCTCAATATCGTTGATTACGGTTTTCCCAGAAAATTGTATGATAGGGCCGATTATTTTAGAGATATGGATGAGATGTCATTTTTCAGACGTTTACGGTTAACTAAACCAACCGTGTATTCTATTTTAAAGGAAATCGAGGGTATTCTGGAGTTCCCACATAATTTGTAAGTAGGGCATATAATTTGCTAGAGTACATAAGCTTTTTTAGAAATATTTATGAACAGTAGACTTGTAGCTCGCCTTGAAGCAGGCGAATTTGGTGATTGTATCTTTATGGGTAAATTTTTACCAACATATTATACTATCAATTAATAAATTAATATTTATGTGACGGTGGATATTCGCTACGCAGAAATTTTTTGACACCGCTGATTCAACCTACCACACGTGCGAAGCGTTTATATAATAAATCGCATATTAGAACACGTAATATTATTGAAAGGACCATTGGAGTTTGGAAACGTCGGTTTCCAATCTTGGCATATGGCCTAAGGTGCAAAGTACAAAATACATATCCAATCATCGTAGCTTGTGCAGTACTTCATAATATTGCCAGAGATATGAATGAACAAATACCACCCCTACCAGAACACATTAATGGTGATGAGTTGGCTTACTTAATTGCACAAGGACAAATTGCAGAATACATCGCTCAACATGAGATTCTCGATTATCGCAGAAAACTAATAAATAATTTCTTTTCAAATTTATAATAAATAAATTAAAAAAATTAGATTATATTTACATAAGATAATATAATATAACACAATTGAAAAAATTGAAACTTATTACTATTTATTTTATATCACCATTTACCCATAATATAAATTTATAACTAACAAACAACATATTACATAAATAAGTATAGTTGCCTTGGCCTTTTTTATTCTTTAATTCCAATTGCAAAAGTTCAATTTTCAATTTATGTTTTAGTTGACGGTACTCCATTTCTTCATTTACTTATTGAATTTGTTTGTCGAGAAGCACCAAACTTTTGTCTAGAATTCCATCATACTTCTTTGCTATATCTGAAGATGTTAATGTCCGCATTGTAGTAGTTGGCCTACGGCGGTTAACATGATTGTGCTGCGAATCCTGAATTACCTAAAAAGTAAAGATAGTTTTGCATCCAGAAGTTACTTTACTTACTTTATTTCTTTTTAACGCTGGGTGAGTTGCTGTTTTTAGATCTGCTGGGGTGTATTTTTTTCCACGCAGAGTTTGTGGTTGTGCTATAAAGGCTGTAAAAATAACATACAATCAAGTCCAATCATTGCTGTATCGAATGACAATAACTTGCACAGACACATAGTAGCAATGTAACTTGTATTTACTTATACATACCTCATTATTAAAGTTTCTTAATGATGAATCAATTTCGATAGTCATAGATGTTATTTCGTCCAAATCCTGCAAATAAAATAATAAATGATGAATATGTTAAAAAGATGCAATAGGAACATACATCTGTAATTGCATCACCTTTCAAATCGTACTGTTGATTATTGGGAAAAATAATTTGGAGCGTCGCTGGTACATTCTCTACCACCGACACTGGTTCCTTGCTAGAATCTTAGTCAAATGGATTGTTTTCCCCAAACACAGTTTTGGGATTCATAATTGATAATAATAATTCTTCAGTCCTATCTTTTTTAACTGCTGGAAGCGGACCACCACCTGTTAATAATAGGGATCTTTTCTCCCCGGCAGTTTGTTTTCTCACCAGTTTCTTTTTATTTTCGTGGCATCTACGTAAAACATCAGGTGTCCAAAATACTTTGTTTCTTGAATTAAACTCTGCCGCTATAACTCTTCATGCCTCTAGCTTCTTTGTCAAAGAAGCCCTATCTGTTTTTTTGTCTTCAATAATGTGAGCAAATTTCTCAGCTATTATATCAAGAAGTAGTTGCTTCTCTGAACAAGTAAAATTTACCGACCTCATTCGAGTTACGTTCAGGTCGGAGTCGGACATTTATAATACAATAATTAAGTAAATATGAAAAGTATTAAATGTCAAGAGTTTCAATGTCAACTTGTCAGGTTTCAGTTCCAAAAGGACACCAACAATTATATTAAATTTTAATTCCCTAAATTTTTGCGATGTTGTCAAACTACACGCCCGTTTAACTATACTTACTCTTATTTACGTCAGTGCATAATGTCAAAGATTTAAGCGGGTTTAATTTTTCAAACTCGTTCAACAAAACCAGGTTTAGTACAAATACTAATCTTTCATAATTCACACAGAACCTTCAATGTTTAAACAACGCAAGCACCAAACAAACAATTTGTCCAATTACACTGGGTGCAACATTTTTTGAACAGTTGCCTTAGTTAGTGTGTTAAAAATGTTTTTTTATGGTGAAACAAAAAATGTAATCCATAATACTCCATCATCTCACGTTTTATATTATTTTTGTTTAAAGACCCGAATACGGCGTATTTGACGTTTAATCGATATGTGATTTGGTTTATTGAACTTGTTTGTTACGACTGAGAAACAAGAGATTACGTCACCTTAGTAGCACAAAGTACTTCAGAAATATTTATATTATCTTTTTGAATATTGTAGCATATTTTTGTACTTAGAGAAATTTGAAACCTGACTTAGCACTTCAGATATTAATTATAATATTCCGCGTTATTCCTAATTGTCATTTGAAGTATGATTATGCATGTATATAGTCAAAACCAAACAAGGTTGCTTATGACTTATTGTTTGTAATCGTAAGCTGTAATACCTTATAAATTAAGGTGACCAGACGTCCCGTTTTTGGCGGGACAATCCCGATTTTTCACAATTTGTTCAGCGTCCCGCGACGTTTCTCAAAAATCCCGACTTTTAGAATTAAGTTAAATTTTATATTTATGAAAATCATTGTTTTGCGTTCTAAGAATTCTACGGGCTACAACGACTAACATATTGCTTTTGCTACCCAGTTACATTATATTTGTTTCTCAGATGATACGCTTCGTATTCATACTGCATGCTAGCAAGCTAATTAAACAAATAAATATTACAAATCTGCTACTTACCATAGAAATTTAAGGTAAGTAATTTATTTATATAATTCATAAATACATAAATTTTCTTAAACTTAGCTTAAAATACTCGTAGTCTTCATATTTTATATTGATGACAAAAGTATATCACCGATCTTAACCTTAAAAGAAATTTTAGAAAGAAATATACGAATAAAATTTTGCAAAAATTTAAGTCAGTCAAACTAATTTCGTTATAAACAACAATTAAATATGTTCATGTAAATTATGTTTAGAGCAAATTAATTCGGCGAATAAAAAATATGTCAAGGAATAAAATATTATACAATTTTTTATATTTGCAAATTGTACTTATGTTAAAAATAAAAAAATATTACGATATTATTTTTATTCTGTATGAAAATTTTTGTGGATACCCCCCTCCTTCAGAGTTGTCCCGCTTTGACCATCTAAAAATCTGGTCACCTTATTATAAATGTATGTCCAGCCAGCTCCAGAATTCAATGCGACCTTAGAATATAACGTTCTTTCAACATTGACAGATGTAAGTTAGTTTAGTTTAGTCGCATCTCGACTTATAAACAAACATAGGTTAGTAACACATAAACAAATGTTTATTCAAGAATTTACTAATTCCAAAGAATTCGAATAGTATTATAAATAATTTGATGAGTTAGAAATGTTTTATTAGTGTAATGCAATAAACAACATCAAGTTTAAAGAAAGGTTTATTTAAATATAAATCAAGCTAAGCGACTACACATCATGAAAGCTTCTTACGTTCTTCTATATTTCTGAACAACAAGTTACAGTAACACCTTACTTACTCCCTCTACTACCCTTAGGTCTATCGACGCACGCAGAAGGCTTGAAATATTTTACACATCCTCCGGCGCGGCGGCACAACTTAGCTTATCACTTCTTACTTCTAAAGGATACAATAATTGTATTGGGCGCCTAATTACGGTGCCATTCGCAATCTTAACGTAACAGGCACGCACTTTGCCATCACGGCCGTTTATCACCTCTTTGACCAACCCTAATTTCCACAATAACCGTCGCTTCTCATTTCCATGTATTAATACGACATCCCTTTGCTTAATCGCACACTCACGCGCATTCACGTTGTGATGAGCTCCTCTTAATAATTATAAATATTCTGCGCTCCATTTATTCCAAAAGTAGTCTATAACTTTTGTTCTCTGCTACCATAGCCTACGAATCTCATCTCCATTAATAACACGGTCAACAAAAGGAATAGTAGCCAAAGCAGGTCCCAATCAAAAATGCGAAGGGGTTAACGGCATTAAATCTATAGGTTCACTACCTAGGTATGTGAGCGGGCGGGCGTTTATTGTTGCTTCAACCTCGGTAATGAGTGTATTTAGTTGATCTAAATTTAGTAAAGAACGTCCTATCGTAGCCTTAAGGGCGTCTTTTACACTTTTTACAAGTCGCTCGTAAAATCCTCCGTGCCAAGCCGCTCGCTCTGCTATGAAACTTCCACTTAATTTGGTGACTGTTTACAAACTCGATCAATTCTGTACTCGCCATCACTTCGTTTAAGGTCGATATTTCACGTGATATTCTTTTAAATGTTTTAGCGTTATCTGAGTAAATGACCTTAGGAAACCCTCTACGGGCAAAGTACCGTTTACAAGCACTGATTGTAGACGCAACATCCATTTTCAAAACAATCTCTAGATGAAGTGCTCGTATAACAGCGCAGGTAAATAAAAGCACATAACATGACTTTGAGTGATAACTATCTTTAAAATACAACGGTCCGGCGAAGTCTAAACCTGTCACTTCAAAGTGCTTTGTTTGCTGTATTCGAACTTTAGGTAACGGCGCGAAGGGATGCGACCCTGATTTTCCACGAAGTCGTTTACAGATAACACATCTTGCTAAAACGGACTTTATTAATTGCCGTCCTCGTACAATCCAAATTCGTTTACGTAATTCATAAAGTGTTGCATTTACACCACTATGATGAAGAGTTTTATGAAACTTCATTATTAGTAGTTTATTTAAATGTGCATTTTTCGATAGAATAACGGGATGCTTGAGGTTGAAATCTTGTCTTAAATTATGAAGACGTCCACTCAAACGCAGCAATTCATGTTTATCTAAGAAAAGGTTTAAAGTTGAAATACTCGATTTCCGTTCAATGCCCTCACCCTTTTTTAAACTGTTAACCTCCGAATAATAAACTTCCCGCTGCGCTTGCCTCAGTAAATATATTTCGGCTCTTTCAAATTCGTTTACGGTTAAGCTCTTTATATCTTTATTATTTCTTGTTTTTAAATTTCCTATAAATCGTATAACATACGCCGTTATCCGCACTAAACGATCAAAATCACTATATCTGTAGGAATCTATAAATTGATTGCTACCTTTTATAGTGTCGTTAATTAGTAAAGACATTTTCGATACTATATCTATCGTTGACGTAGCTTTCTCTATCGTATTATCTGGCCACGTTTTTTCACTTTCTAGCAACCACCTAGGACCGTGTAACCAAGTTTTGGAATTTATTAAAGTACTTGAACTTATTCCCCTGGGTAATAAGTCCGCAGAGTTCTCGCGACCCGGACAATGTCTCCATGTTATATCTTTCGATATGGTCTAAATTTCTTTAACACGGTTAGCCACATATGGTTTCCACTTTGACGCATCACCTTTAATCCAATGCAACGCGATCAGAGAATCTGTCCAACACACTACCTTATCGATTTTAATCGTTCTGATTGCACCAGTTAATTCCTAACACCTTTTGAATTTGTGCATTTTGCGATTCAACCTTGCTGTTTACTTCGAGATCGTTAATCGTCCATTTGCGTAAATTCATGGAGGCTCCTTGGAAAAACTTACTTGAAAAGTTTTTTAAATGTTCTGCAACATTTCGATTGTTTACACTAACCACTAGATCGTCTACATAAAATCTCCTTTCTAAGATTTCAATAAATTTAGGGCTTTGTTTTCGATTATTGATTGAATGTGTTCGTATCACCGAATTTAAAAAGAACGGGCTACATGTAACTCCGAATGTTACTCTATTCATACTGTACGTTTCCAGATCATTGTCGTTATTGTGCCATAAGAATCGGTGTGCGTCTTAATCGTCGGAATGTAAATAAATTTGTATAAATGATTTCTCAATGTCAACCGTAATTCCGATCTCGCCTACACGAAAATTAAGCAAAATCTTAATTAAATCTGGACTTAAATTAGGCCTCTTTTCTAATAAGTCATTCAACGATTTTTGTCCCGGAGTATGTGAAGAGGCATCGAAAACCACTCGCAAACGCGTTGTTTGTTTATCTTCTCTAAAAACAGGCCTGTGCGGCATGTAGTAAACACGATCGCTATTTGTTGTTTCAGCATCACCGCGGGAAATTAACTTCTTTGAATTTTCGCCAAAGGCATAAACACAAGCCGTTTGCAATAGCACATTTTTGTTTATGTTTGTCATCAAACTGGACACCGACGGCGCCGAAGTGTTCATTGAACTCTCGCCTTTCGTTAATTTCACTGTAATACTTTTCGTTTCAGCGTTGTGTCTATCTTTACCTGGCTTAAAATTTGGGTCGCAGATTGTTGTTGCGTGCCTACCGTTGCATTCTTTACATCTTAGGAATCTATTTGTAAATATTTAGCACTATGGTTATTTCTCGTACAACGGTAACAATTTCCTGCTGCCTTTAGAATTTCTCTCTTCCTCGCCAGACGTACATCTGCGTCACACATTTCGGTTTTATGTTTTTTCTTGCAGAAAGCACAGCATTCAAGAAGTTTGTTCGGGGTGACTAATAAACTAGACGCAGTTTCTTTGTAATGCGTTCTTTTCTCTGTTGGGAGCATCTTTTCTTTACCATCTGCATCCGGTTTTAAAGCTTGTTTCAACGACTCGAGTTTGTTTTTAAGAAACTGCAACAAATCCTTTACCTGGCGATCTGCATCTTTCTCTGACCTTGATGATGAACTTTCTAAATTATTCGTAGTAATTTCTAGATGATTGAATCATTTCATTTTCATTTGTCGATAAAATCCTAAACGCAATTCCGTTGTCAACGACTTCATGAGAGTCGACTTTACGATTATGTTATACTGAGAACTAGATACTTCTAAGATTTCAAGAGCACGCATAGCTGAAGTGATTAGATTGTAATTCGTCCTTAAAGTGCTTACGTCATTTCTGGATTTTACAGGTTCGATTTTCATAATGCTATCAATATATTGTTCAATTAGCCGTTCCCAATTTTTCAAATTGATCTTTTAATATATTCAAAGCTTCTTCATAGAATGCCCTAGATGCAGGAAATCCTTCAATTGCTTCAGCGGCCCTTCCGGTGACATACATTCGCAGGTAGTTAAATCGATCTCCGTTCGTTAATTGTTGATTGTCGTGGATCATACTTCTGAATTGTTCCCAGAAAGGAAGCCAGCCCTTTGCAGTACCATCATACTTTGCTAACTGTACACGTTGAAGCTTCACTGACGTAAAGGACGGCCTACTTACTTCGTTACTTACTGGTACCGTATTCGTTAAATTCGAGTCAACCTCTATTTGCGATCTTTCTGGGAGTTTTAATCTAAATTCCAACTTAGACATCGTAGTTACAGCAACCTCTTCATATTCATACCTTTTCATTAACTCGTCCTCTAGATTTTCTTTAAGCAGAGGTTCAATTTGATATCAATTTCTTTCAAATTGTCACTTGCAAGCTTTAACTTTGACATAGCTGTATAAATGTCTTCGACACTGAAACTATTTTCTAGCATAGAATTTATATTATTAACTGTTTTAGTTAAGTGCGTTCTACAGATTGTCCATTTTACTTGTTCCATCACAAAGCCTCGATAGTATAGCCGTCTGTTAAATATTCGCGTTCACGTTCCGTTATTCCGAATATTTACGTTAAAGCTCGTTTATATTTATCACAAGATCTTCCCGGTTTTCGGCACCAAAGTTGTTGTAATGCAATAAACAACATCAAGTTTAAAGAAAGGTTTATTTAAATATAAATCAAGCTAAGCGACTACACATCATGAAAGCTTCTTACGTTCTTCTATATCTCTGAACAACAAGTTACAGTAACCCCTTACTTACTCCGTCTACTACCCTTATGTCTATCGACACACGCAGAAGGCCTGAAATATTTTACACAATTAGCAAGTAAATAGATATTTAAGACCGGATACTTTGAAACAAGTCTTTATTACATCAAAACTAAATTATCGTACGTCTTAATAAAAGATATTTAAAAAATGTTTTTATAATTTAGAACAAGATAACGATTCTTTCAAACCCATTAATAAACGATCTAGAATTATATTGATGCCGACTTCGTACGGCACTCAGCATTGCTAATGAAAAACTGTTCAAGAATTATATCAAATTTTAGTACCTTCTGCAAGTGCAACCAGTATTGTTAGTTGAAAAAATATTTTAGTGCATCATTAATGCAACGTCAAACTACAACCTGTACAAAACTTTTAAGCTTACAAATTTTATGTCAAATGTAGATCGAAATACCATGCCTCCATACATTTGTGAGTCTGTTGTATACATCTTTGCCAATATACAGCGCCTATTTGTTAAAGTGAATCAAGCCATATCATTCTTGTGTTATGATCATTGTATTGTTTGTAAAATTGTTACGCTATTTTATTATAATAATCTTTGGCTTTAGCCAATGGTAACTCAATTGGATTAAATTGACCATGATACGGGGGTAATCGTATAACTTGTATGATCATGCTTCGCTGCAATTTCATCTAGTTAAAAAACCTTAGTTTTTGAATTCTCTCTAACTAAGATCAATAATACTCTCCTAAACATATTAGTTTCAAAAGGTACTTTATGTTTCAGTAGGTAGCCCATTAATTCCTGTTTATTAGAGGTTGTATTTGGCATTTCTCCATTAATTTTGAATGATAAGATACATTATCTAATATAACAAGAGTGGGTTGGCTTAAGTTTCAAATTAAACTTTCCTGAAACCACTTTGTAAAAAGTTCAGCATTCATTCATATCACCCTGATAGTTTGCGTTTAGTGATTTAGTAGGCGATAAATCCATCTTTATTTCCTACATGCAGCACGATGATCCTAAAATATTAACAAAATAAAGAAGACTATTTAAAGCAAGTAATCATAAACTAATTGTTTTTATTCACCGAATAGCTTTTTCTTAATACTTTGTTCTGTGTTATCAATCTAACCTTTTTTGCTGAGCCCCAACTAAAAATCCACAATTCGTCTAAGAAAACAGGTTCGTATAATTCCTTTTGTTTGTTTTATTCGTAATCCCTCAGAAATTTTTCTTAATCTTCTTTGGGAACGAAACCACTTATAGTTGTTAAAATCATCTTTATGTACGTTTAGATGCACGATCTAGGATCGTTGTCAAAATAATAAAAATGTCAAATTTGACGTTTATGCGATAAATTGAAGGTGACTTTGATTTATTAATGTTTGATGTATTTGGTTTGAATACATTAGCTGATAAATTTTAAAGTTTAAAGGAATGAGTGCCTTTAATTTGTGTTGCGTCCTGGGAGCGACTTTGAGGTAGTTAATACGGCTAACGTGAAATCAGCTGACTAATTTTTATATAGTTACATTTTATATAAATTCAATAATTTGAGGATTGGAAAACATTTTTTTAAACATGTTTTTATTTATACAATTGAGAGGATGGTTATTAAAGAAGTGGGCGATTACTTTACCGTAATGCTTAAGCAGCCGTTTCTTTATATTTATCTTGAGGAGGTAAACTTATTGTGATTTAGACTACCTCACTGGTAGATTTTAACATGGTTCTTAGGCGACCCTATGGCGGTTTACACTTGTCAAATACCAATGGTGTTCTACGAATATTATATATGGCTCTGAGGCGACCCTAAAGCGGGTTTACACTTGTTAGATACTAATGCTGTTTTACGAGGGTTGCTAAAATGTCTATTGTTATGTAATTAGTTATGTATGTATAAATAGAAATCATGTATGTAGGCTGTATTTCATGTTAATATTGCAAGAAAACTCAAAAAAACCTGCAATGCTACCTAGATATGGGGGACATTTGATTTCATTTGTTATTTCTTTTAGTAATGGAAGCCATTGTTTACTTAGTCACGGATTCGTTTGCTACGCAGTTATTTTTATGTAGGGTTATATAAGCAGCTTGTTTGATTTTGCGTTTTTGAGGGTTTCTTTTTGTCGGTAATTTTTTCATCCTTCCATTCTATTTTATGACTGGTGTCTCAATTTGCGTACAATGAAAAGATTAAATTCTATTCTAAGACCATTATCAAATACTTCCGTCCGTTATCCTGGCTGACTTAGACAGCTTCAATAAGCGATTGAAATTGTTTCTCTGTTACGTGCAATTTGCACTTAAACATTGTTTCTAGGTTAAGTTTTGATGTATGGAAGTTTCGCGCCATAATTTCAAAAGACGCAGGTGCGCGGGAATTTTAAATAGACTAGGCGTACTTCCGATACGTCATAGTGAGTTTGCGCAGATGGCGTGACCCTAGAGGGGTAGGCGAATAACTTCGGCGGATGGGAAAAAGACAAAAGAGTGGAGACGAGTTTTGGTGACGCTCTGAAACGGGGCTGTTGTCCTTTGATCTTCAAGTGAAGTAGTCGTGCCCGGTATCGTATCTTATCTTATTATGTAGATTCCTTGCCTTGCTTATCTTTGTTTGTCTTTGCCTGATTAAACCTTTCCTGTCGTTCCACTACATTTAGGACTCTGATACGACCCTGGAGCAGCCCACGACCCTGATGTCCATGCTCAGCCAACACCACCGGAGTCCGGAGCAATACCTTCTTTATCGACCCGGAAGGATGATAGGCGTACCTGGGGAAAAACTAGACCTATCATGTGAGTAAATTATCTTTTATCTTATATGTATGTAAATTTCTGATTATTGCGCAATATACCTTTTGTATCGGTGACGTCATGGTAGTTGGCCACGCGAAACCTGTAAAAGGGGTTCGCGCTGCCCTCCGCTAGAGGCGTCACTCGCTTTTCTTATTGCGCTTGTGCGATGTACCTTATGAACTTTGGTAACTGTATTACCGACTTTTAAGAACTATCTATCACCATATAAATGTATCACCATCTAAAGTGCAATACTTTGTAAACTGTTTTATCGACCACATAAACTATCACCAATAAGAGTGTAATATCTCTTCCATTTAATCTTTTCGGAACAAAACTAAGTTTCTCAAATTCTCAAAAATTAGTTTTATTACTCTCATATTTCATAAAATAAATATAAATATGAAGTATATGTTGATTTTTATAAAGATTGCAAATTCGACCTCCCCGCCCACAAAATATGGCCGCCTGCTTGTTGAATACACAATACAATACTGGTAAGGAACGCCCCTGGTCGTAGCCAAATACGCACTTAACAACAGACATCAAAAAATAACGTGTGACGATAGCCAAATATAACCCTCAACATTGCTAGATTGTATAAAACAAGAATTGAAAAAGTCGTAATTTAAAAATTATATTCTATAGTCGATTTATAACCAAATGTTTTTTGGCAAATACCGTCATTTTTAGATTAAGCAACCTTGAAGACTTTTGATAATCAGTTCTTCTTCGATAGGCAACTAACAATGCAGATTATTTAGAAATTCTGGACAACCATCTGAGGTTGTTTGAAATTAAAACGGTTAATATTCACTTAGGGTACCTTTAGTGCTATGGAGATTTGGCGATTTAGATATTTGGGGAATTAGATATTTTCACTTTTAATCATCTAGGGTATTTTCTGCTTCAGGTATTTGGAGAAGTTTGACATATGAAATTTGTTATTGTTTTAGGTTGCCGGATGTTAAGTTTTCAATGTTTGTTACTAAGCTATGGGTATCTAAAAAAACAACGGATTTACTATTCATTTCCAAAATGTTTAATAGGCAAAACGCAAAATATATAACGGCGAACTACACGAAAAGGTTAGGTTAAGGTTATAACAAAACAAACAAATCACGTGCTTTTCTGAGCAAACGCGCATGCTCCGATCTCAAAATAGCCAGAAAAATTGAACTTGAACCAACTTTTGGGAGATTGGAGATTTGGTGTTTCTGATGTTTCTCGGCGGTGTCACGTGATCGCTTTAACCAATAGAATCATTCTCCAAATATCCAAATCGCCAAATCTCCATAGCACTAAAGGTACCCTTAGGGTGAATTGTAACAAGGAGCGTTAATTTCAGGATTAGTTAACTCTGGTTTAAAAACATTTTACTTTGTACTAGAACGAAATATTTTCAGATAGTTTAACTCGATATTTTTGTCTGTTGCAAGTTTTAATGGCGCGCATGCATATTGCAACTGATTGTTGTTGTTTAAAAAATGTCAAGTAGTGATTTTCCAATCGAGCTCCTGTGGAAAAGTTTTTAGATTCTGATTTTCTCATTTTGCTACTATCATAGAGTATACGTTTTTGCATTCTTGTTTTGTAAAATGTCGTGTTCAAGTGAAAAGCAAACGCGCTGAAAATTTAAAAAAAGAAAATATCCTTCTGCTAAAAACAATAAACCAATTTGCTTCTGCAATTGAAAGTATATATAGAATAAAAAATAAAGCGTAGGATGTTTGCAACGTTTTTAATTTACACATTGGAGTTGGTTACCGACACATGCAGACTTTAAAAAATAACTACAAAAATTTTAAAAAGCGTCCTGTCAAAATTTTCCAGATTATAAGGAGAACTTATTACAATTTACTTGGTGATAGTTCTTACCATTTAGAAGTCGATAAAACAGTTTACAAAGTCGGTAATACAGTTTAAGAGTTCATAAATACATCGCGCAAGCGCAATGAATACGAAAGCAATGCAACGCCTGGCGGCCGGAAGCGCGAACTTTATTACAGATTCCGCGTTTCCAACTACCATGACGTCACCATTGCACAAAATTATATTGCGCTATAATCGGAAATATAAAAATTTAAACAAAAGTTCATATCAGTAAACAAATTAAACACGGTATTACTTACCCCGGAAATCCGAACGTTCTGCGGGGTTGAACCAAAGTTAGCCTCTATCAAGGTTCCTCAAGGCTCCATCCCGGAGTAATTAAAAATGGTGACTCGTCATCTCGGGTCGTGCAGTCCGATACGCCTCGTTGGCTTCAAATTTATTACCTATGCAGAGAATGGGCAGGAAAAACCAGGTAAAGGTAGACAAACAAAAGATAATCAAGCAAAGGAATCTACATAGGTAAAGCTAACGATACGTTACCAAAAAACGACCACTTCACTCGAAGATCAAAGGCAAAAAGCCCCGTTTTAAGAGCGTCACGGAAAACTTGTCCCCACTCTTTTGTCTTTTACACATCCGCCGAAGTTATTCGTCCAACCCTCTAGAGTCGCACGATCTGCGCAAATGCACTATGACATAACGGAAGTACGCGCCTAGTCTTTTAGAATTCCACGCGCCGCGTCTTTTAAAATTATGGCGCGAAACTTCCGTACATCAAAACTAACTTAAAAACAATGTTTAAGTGCCAATTGGATTGGCACGTAACAATCGCGACAAAGCCACAAAAGAAAAAACTTAAAAAAAGAAAAAGTCTGTTAGCACAGTAACAGCTTAAAATCTAAGACCTAACTACCCTATATAAAACCTAACTTAAAACCTACAAAATGTTTATATAAGGCGCCACCTGGTTTTTTGACCGATAACACGTCTACCGAAGTACCAGGAAACGGAATAGGTAGCCCCATAGTCTTTGACTACACTAATTATCGACAGCACAAATTTGTCGGGGAGCATGAAACACTACTTAAATTAAACCGGATGCGACAAGTCGCTTAAACTATCTAAACCTATCTAAACTAAAACTAACATTAAAGTTCTTATGTGCGAACACACATGAGTGTTGCATCAAAACTATTCTTCTTTTGGCAAGAAGTGCCCAAATTTAAAAATGTTCATGGAGTGCGTCACTCTGCACTCTAGCAAATTTTGTTACTGGTACTTTGGTTTCCTAGCGATGCACATTTAAAGCTTGTCCATGACATAGTTGTGAATCAACAAATTTACCAAAAGTACCACCCTACTAAATCCTTATATGCTAACCTGACAAATTACATTTCTATATCGGGTTAGCTTTTTCACTTAAATATCAAAAAAATAATTCCCACGTCTGGTCATAGATACCACACGTTAGGACGATAAAAAGATAAGGCAAGATCTCAAATTGTTGTTAAAGATAGTAGATAAGATAATGATATTAAGCTTAAGTTGTTATCCTCAAAGGTAATAGACAAGATAACGGAATTAAGCTTTAGTTATGATTTGAGATACTAGATTAGATAACGCGATATTAAGCTAAAGTGATGATTAGAGATAGTAGGTAAGGTAACGCGATATTAAACAAAAGTTATCACTAAAGATAACAGGTAAGATAACGCGAAATTACTAAAGTTATTACTAACGGTAGTGGGTAAGATAACGAGACTAAACTAAAGTTATTACTAAAGGTAATCGGTAAGATAACGAGACTAAACTAAAGTTATTACTAAAGGTAGTCGGTAAGATAACGATATTAAAACTAAGGGTATTATCGAACATAATAAAGAAGACAAACGTTTTGGCCTAGTTATTACCCAAGACAATGAATAAATAACAGTTAGAGTGGCTCCAGTAGAGCCGTTTAAATGGGGATTGACTCGTGCCCTCTAAAAAGAGAAACCTGTGAAGCAGGTCCGTTTGCAATAAACGGCACGAGGGACCGGCAAAGACATTTGGGTGCATTCCTGCACCCGGCGATAATCGATATCGGTGAAACAATCACCCGATACCCACACGGTATATAAGATATACTCATTCACTCACACATTCACACACTCATACATACCTTCACTGCCAGGGCCCATGCACTGACAGCGGCACCGCATGACCCCACGAAAGATTCGCAGAGACGAGGTCCAGGTGTCTGTGAAAACCTCCCGCGCAACCACACGGTGACTAACAGAAATGAAAAGGCAGTAGAGAAACAGGAACGGTAAAAAGAAGGAGGTTGGTTTTTTGGAGTGCATAAGAGACGCTTCCAGGTAGAAGAAAGTAGGGGAAGGGCTCGCATTGAGCAAAGGAGACAGAAAAAAAGGTGGATAGCAAAGCGCTACTCAACCAGCCAATGTGGCCAGTAGCTCGGAGTGAGGGAACATCAGTCTTATGTGGCAGACGGGTGTTCCGGGACAAGAACAGGTCCACCGAAAGAAGAATAAGGCATAGCGGAGATAGCGGGATAAGAAAAAGTATAGTTTTTGGACAAGCGTCCGAGAGAAGGTAGAGAGTTGTCCCTGTTAAACACAGCGCAGTCTGAAGGACCACCTGCGATTTTAATCCGACAAGATAAGGTATAACATATGTTAACATTCACTAGGCTCCTAAGAGAACTAGTACGATCATTTTCCTAACGAGTGCATCCACTACGATAAGAAAATCAGACAAAAGTTGACACGACAACTTAAAAGTATCATTACAGATACAAACACACAAAAACAAACTGTTTTAAGGTAGTATTTCAAAACGGTAGCACCGTAAACACACAAAAATGCCCAATTATAAGCAGTTAAATACAGGTACACGGTCCCCATATGCTAAAACAACCGAGAATTTAATAAGATAACAATAAGAAGCAATAGCACCTCACCACAAAGTTCAATAAAAAAACAATAAAAAAAAAAGTTTATAAGTTATGGTGATTTCGTAAAAAAAGAAACAAATAATGATGTGGTATAATGTGGGCGACTGCAATAATTCAGAGGAAAAACACATGGAATAGACAATCCTAGTTTTTTGCAACTGCGAATATGAACTATTTCTTTCAATGGCATCGGTCGCGAACACTATGTGAGCCCAAAGAAGAAAGCATTCACTCTAACATCAGCTAAAACCAATCATAAAAATTCAATGAGTTATTGCAACCAAAGTTACGACAATTACCACCCAATTAAACCATGTAAGAAAATACTAAAACCAAATAATATGTAGTAGGAAAAGTTCAAGGGTTAATTAAATGAAACGATAGAGTTATATTGGGGGGTGTAGAGAATGAAGTGATATATATCTAACGGTATGGTCAAGGAAAAGTCAACCAAAAGAAAAAGGTAGCTAAATTAAGATAAGTAAAGTTAAACGTGTAAGAGATTAAATACTGTATGAGAGAGGGAATAAGTAATTAAAGTTAACTAATTGATGGTGAGAACAAGAAATATTAGGTAAATAGTGAGGAGCATGGAACATGAAAAACTTAAGTAGCATTTGGGTCAGCAGAGAATGGCTTAAGGTCTTTAATATGCCACCTGCCTTGACGTTTTCCTTCAGCATCCTGAAGTTCGTAGATAAGGGGACTAATGACACGAGTGACCTTACAAAGAATGAATTTAGGGGCTAATTTTGAAGAGAATTTCTTAGGTGCATCCGATAAGACATAATTCTTTTTCCAAACTTGTTCGCCCAAGGCGAAGGAAATATTTCGTTTACGTAGATTATAATGGTCCTTACTCTTTTCTAAGCTTTTAACAAATTTTTTCTAACGTCGTAAAAGATAGAAGGTAATGACTGTTGGTCTTTGTCCCAGCGTACTTTATCGTAAAATTCAATTACGTTAGTATCGTCAGGCACTAAACCATAGTAACTCCCATCGATTGGGGTATATCTTCCAAAAACAAGAAATGACGGAGTGAATTGGGTTGCTTCGTGTTTAGATGTGCGCAAAGCTTGAGCAATTTTAAAGATATGTACATCCCATGTAGTATGGTCTGAATCAAAATAGAAAGAGATAGCAGTAATTTAAACTCGATTTACTCTTTCGGTAGGGTTTACTTGGGGGTGGTATTTTGCGTTAAACCAAATTTTTTGTACTTTATAACTTTTAACGAAATTCTGAAAATCTTTAGAGATAAATTGTGCCCCATTGTCACAAAGAATAATCTGAGGGACACCAAAGATAAGAAATACATTTTGTTCTAGGAATTTAATTATTGCAGCGGATGTAGCTTTACGTAAGGGTTGCACCATAACAAATTTAGAAAACCAATCGGTGACAACTAAAAGATATTGATTACCTCTTTTCGATCGGGGGAGAGGTCCTAATAAGTCAAGCGATATTAATTGAAAAGGATAAGATACACGTTTAAAGTTACCCATTAAACCAGGACGAGCATCTTGTGAACTCTTATGAGAGCCACAAATTTTACAGCTCTTAATGTAGCGACAAGCAGATTGCTTAAGTGTGGGCCAGTAATATAATTCAGATATTTTAGCGAGAGTTTTTGTAACACTAAGGTGTGCAGCAATGGGATCATCGTGACATAATTTGAGCACCTCACTGCGGTTTGCAGTGGGCACGACCAGTTTCCATTCAGGGATATTCGATATTTTATGTGGAGAAAAAGATACAAATTTATATAGTCTATTATTAGTTACACGAAAGGTAGGGAATTTATCGGGGTTATCGGAAACTTTTTTAATTATATTGAGGTACCAAGTATCCAGAATTAAATTTAGAAGGTTAAGAAAAACGACATCACGAGATAAGGCATCAGGTACGATATTTAATTTGCCAGGCCTATGCCTAACGTCAAAAGTAAATTGAGATATACGCAAGTTCCATCTTGCCAAACGACCTGCGGGTTGTTTCAAGTTATTAAGCCACGTGAGAGCTGCACAATCAGTGATTACGGTAAAGTGTGTACCTTCAACATATCCTCTAAATTTCTCGATGCCAAAGATAACGCCCAATAATTCTCGTTCGGTAGCTGAGTATTTTTGTTCGGCAGAAGTTAAGGCACGACTCGCATAAGCGATTGGATGTTCTAAACCATTGTTTACCTGGAATAACATTGCACCTAAACCAGTAAGTGAGGCATCGGTTTGTATATAAAACTTTTCATCGAAATTGGGTGAGATTAAGATAGGTGCTGAAGTGATTAATGTTTTAATTTGTTCGAAAGCCTGTTGGGATTCTAAATTCCACTCGATAGTTTGGGATTTCTTTTTATTTTTAATTAAAGCGGTAATGGGTGCAGATATAGTTGAAAGATTGGGTAGAAAGATACGATAATAGCTAATCATTCCAATTAAACGTTTGATTTCGGTAACAGTTTTAGGTGTTTTGAATTTAGTAATAGCGTCGACTTTAGCAGGATCTGCTCGTAGGCCAGTTCCATCGATAATAAAACCAAGAAATGTAAGGGACGAACAACAAAATTGACACTTTTCCCAGTTTATCTTAAAACCTGCTGCGTTTAAGCGTTCTGCAACCTCATTTAATGTAGCGATATGTTCATCAACTTGAGATAACTAGAATATCATCTAAAAATACAAAGGCACGTTCCTGGTGTAAGATAGGACCTAACGTTTGATCCATAGTACGTTGTAGGGTTTGTGGTGCGTTACAGAGACCAATTGGCAAAAAATTATATTCGAAAAGACCTAGGCCTGGAACACAAAAAGCAGTTTTTTGACGAGAAGATAGGTCAAGAGGTATCTGATAAAAAGCTTGTCTAAGGTCGATAGATGAGATAAATTTTGCGTTTCGAAGGCGGCTTAAAATCGAGTCAGTTATAGGTAGAGGATAAGCGCCTGAGACAGACACGGAATTCAACTTCCTGCCATCAAAACAGACACGCCATTCGTCATTCTTTTTCCGAACTAATAATACGGGAGACGTCCAAGGTGAATTTGAGGGAGAGATAACACCAGATTCTAACATTTTATTTATTTATTTTTTTATGCATGCTAGCTCGACATACTGCAGCGTTTATAATATTTCTTTATAAATTGACTGTCCGGAATTACTAAGCATGCTGCAGTTTCGGATACCAGTTAAAGTCACCAGGAGTAATGATTTATTCTACATCGGTAGTCATCGTACTAACTATGGGGCTAGTGCATTTAGTGATAAGTTAATGGGAGTTTACAATGCTTCTATACCACCCAATATCGATATTTTCAATGTCACGTGTAAATATTTGAAGACATCTTTATCCATTTTGTAAAGTGTTAACTATGCTGCTCATTTCTTCATGTATATTATTACTATTTGGGTATTACCTGTAAGTAATTAATTTATATAAATAAATAAATAAATAAATAAACATGAATTACACACTTTTAATTTAGTTTTGATAAACATAACCTGTTTTGTTGAATACCGGTGGCTAATATTCCGTGTCTGGTATATTGTGCAGATTGCTGTAAAATGAATCACATTAAAAACACTGAACTATGTTTGAAATATGCTCAGTAGTAAAACTTTCACTTAAATAGCCTATATTATTTAGTTAAAGAGTTTGATCTACAATTATGTCCATATAAAATGATTCTAAAAATTGCATTTTAAAAAGTTACAAACTACATTCCTTCATCTATTAGAAAACATTTGCAACATGAATTTTCTACCGATGACCTCATTTGTGGTTACGAAAAATTCGTATTTTGATAGTGGCAACCGCGCCACGTTATGACATTACTAATATTAGTGACGTAAATCGGAACTTAAATTACAACGACTATAGCTCTACGTCACGACCATTTAGCAATCACACTTTCAAGACCGGCAGAAACGGGGACTAGTGTCGAGTCTGCTTGGAAAGAACACACCCCTACAAATTGACAAACTCCCATTTCAAAACCGCTAAGACAAACGAGTACAACAGTGGCATGGAATTAATTAAGAAATAATGAATATTAATTTTTGATATTTTAGGTGAAACTGAAAACAACCCTTGCGAGATAAAGTTAGCAAGTTGGCAATTTCCAAACACAGCTAGCAGAGTTGCAAAAGTAATGCTATTGAGAAGAGCACCAATTAAAGTTAAGATTGCTACGCGAAAAGCACGATATGTATTTAAAACAACAAAAAGTGGAATTGTCACATAAATTGCAAATGTTACGAGAAAAGCATGTACTAGATATGCAACTTTTACAAAGCTAACTTTAAAGCAAGTTTGGGTATTTCAGATATATATGTTAACATCCATACACTACTATTTGTTGTATTACTCTATTTATAATAGTTTATAAATATTACTAACTAACTACTAATGCTTAAACTATATATATACATAATTGTTTAATATAAGGTTTCTGATATTCAATTACAGGATTTTTTTACATTATGTATACTGCTATTAATTCAAATAGTTTACAATAATTAACATAATGTAGCGGGCTACCACTAACGCGTTCCACTAATTTAAAACAAGCAGTAATAAAAGTCTTTATTACTCACTACTCATAAGTCCAATTAACAGTATATGGCTTATTTATAAATGTTTTCAGTCCAATTAACAATAAAGCACTGTCACACTAATGCCATTTACAAGCACTAATATCTTCTTAAACTTAATTCTTAACCATAGGTGTATGAACAACACCAAACACTACTATTTATTTATTACACTTTTGTCTATTTATGTATTCTACAAGCTGTCTGTACAATAGACACGTTCACATAATATAAATTTATGTTTACTCTTGGACTTCCAAAAGCTTAACTATTTAACTTTACACGATATAATTTATATTCGATATTCTGACGGCGCTTGTGTGTTTTTACGGGTTGCTTAATAGTAGCTCGTAACACTGTCCCACTTTAAAACCGTTACGTCTCGTAACTGTAAATACATTTTGACTCCAATTCGATGACTGATGACGGTATTGGCAGCTATCTACTCTGGTGCATCTACCACGTCGTTGGAAATAACAGTCAACACTCTTTTCTTGGTCTTGATAGGCAACCGGTTGATAGCAACAAACAAGGACCTGGACGTTGGTTCCCTGGAAAATTACTTCTAGCATATTTCGAACTATTCTCCAACCTAAGCGATCCAGTTCACAGCCTAGCTTGAGCACCGCTAGTCTTGTTACTCCATTTTCCATCATCTGAGCCTTAAGATTCAGCAAAGCCTCCCATAGATGTCCATAACTAGGTCTCTGCTATGAAGAATTTTTGGTGACTAGATAGTAAACATAACGATTTTTATCCTGAAGAACAAAAGCTTTTCCTACAGTTGGCTGCTGTTTACTAAATCATCCACACATCCAAACTTTTTCTTGAAAACAATAGCTATCCCTCTTGACATTTGCAGGTCCTGAGCTACGCAATGTCCAAGGGAATACTCTTCTGGTGCTCTAAACAGATCTTGCTGTTTTTCAACAACGCCAATCTCGCCTTAGCGGAACCACCATACGCCGCCATGAAACTCTCAAAATGTACATTTGGCTTACGATTAATAACTCTTCGCACGCCATTCTCATTACTCAAGTCCCTCTGGTTGTTGCCAGCATAAGATGTTAAACGGTCAAAGTGTACCACTTTCGGTTTACCACGGGGAGATCTTCTGAACCGGTACACTACATCACTAATTCTTTTTAACACTTTGTACAGGCCTTCCCATTGTCTTTGTAGTTTTGGCGACAATCCACGTTTTCTTTGTAGATGGTACAATTACACTAATTCTACAGGTTGGTAACCACCTGCTTGTGCTTTCGTGTCATATTGTGATTTCATTCGATCGTTTGCTGCCTGGATATTCTTTTGGACGTTTTCGTGAATGCTATTTGAAGATCACATGGTAGCCGCAATTCACGTCCTAATATTACGCAAGCGGGCGAGTATTCTGTGCTGTCATGTACCAAAGATCGATACGCCAGTAGGGACAAATATAAGTATTGGTCCCAGTCTCGTTAATGTTCAGAGACAACTTTGGCTAAGTACTTTCCTAACGCCCTGTTTATTCTTTCAACCATTCCATTTGATTGAGGATGAAGTGGCGTGGTTCTAGTCTTTTTGATTTCAAGGTGCTTGCAGACGTTTTGAAACAACGCTGATTCGAAGTTCCGACCTTGATCGGAGTGTAATTCCAACGGAACTTCAAAGCGACAAAACAACTCCTTCACTAGTACATCTGCAACTGTCTCGGCTTCTTGGTTAGGTATAGCATACGCCTCCGGCCATTTGGTAAAATAATCCATTGCAACCAAGATGTATTTATTTCCTTTCTCTGATTCAGCAAACGGACCAGCTATATCAATGGCCAGCCTCTCAAAAGAATTCCCCACGATATACTGTCTCATTGGGGCTTTCCGTTTTGTGACCGGGCCATTTGCAGAGGCACACAACTCACATTTCCGGCACCACTCCTTCACATCTTCTTTGCAGTTCACCCAATACAATATTTCTCTCGCTCTTTCGAGAATTCTTTTTACGCCAAAGTGCCCTTTGGAAATACTAGCGTGCAAGTGCTGCAACACTTCCGGCACTCTGCTTCTCAGCACTATCACTTGAAGTCTCTCAGTGTCATCGTCACATTCAAGGCGTCGTTTCAAGATACTATTTTCAATCACCAAGGAGTCCCATTGTGCCTAGTATGCTTTCAAGCTCCTACTTGAAATAGTAATTTCTTCCCAAGCTGGTCGTTGTCTTCTACTTTTCCACTCAATAATATGTCCCAATTCGGCGTCATTCTCCTGGTCTTCTCGTATTCTTTCGGGTTGCCAAGTATCATCGGTTACCGTCATTCTATGGATGGCACTCAATTTTTCTTTCCATTTTGGAGCAATGATTGCAGTCTACCGGACAAGGTCTCCTTGACAGAGCGTCTGAATTCCGATGACTAGTTCCTACACGATGTTCTGTGTCAATTTCGAATCTACCGTAACCATTTTAGTGCAGCATGCTCTCCTCTCCTCTCAACTTTTTCTTGTCGGTCCTGCACTTGAGAAAGAACGCTTTCTATTGCTGTGTTACTGACATCGGTATCCAACACAAATTTCCCTTGCATCCGTAGATTACTCAAAATTGGTGCTGTAACTAGTAGCCGTTTCAGTTGTTCAAATGCACTGTGGCAGTCGTCATTCCAATTATATTCTTGTCCATCTTCGGTTAATTTCGTCAACGGTTTGGCAATGTTCGCAAACCCAAGTAGAAAACGTCGGTAATATGTGCACAATCCTAGAGAACTGCATAGTTGGTGTATATCTGCTGGTGTAGGCCACTCTTGTACCGTTTTTATTTTGTCAGGGTCAGCTCTTATTCCGGTCTCCGAAACGACTGTCCTAGGTATTTCTTCTCTTTTTGAAATAGGTGACACTTCTTGGGGCTCAATGTAAGGTTTGCCCCGCGTAATCTTTGGAATATCAACTCTAGGTTCTTAAGATGCTTTTCAAAACACCGGCCTAACACTATCACGTCGTCTAGGTAAACCAGACAAGTTTTCCAGGACAGTACACGCAGTATCGACTTCATCAGTCGTTCAAAAGTAGCAGGGGCATTGCATAATACAAATGGCGTGACCTTGAACTGCCATAATCCAGTTCCAATTGTAAACGCAGTTTTTTCTTTATCGTTTGGCTCCAAGCCTACCTGCCAGTATCCGCTTTTTAAGTTCAAGGTCCAAAACCATTTATACCGGATAGAGTATCCAAAATGTAATCAATTCTGGGCAAAGGGCGTACCATACGGGCGTCCCATTACTATCATTTCCGCCTCCTCGGGTATTTTCATATCACAAATCATTCGAACATGCATCGTCTGGTTACTCGTCCCTTGAAATGGAATCTCCTCATCATCTATCCGAAGCATATTTTCTTTCATGTTTACATGAAACCCATATTCTCTCATGAGATTCATTCCCAAGATCACTTCTTCTGGAATTTAAGCTACCAACACCCGATGATTAATTAGTTTGTCTCCAATTGCCAACGTAACGGCAGTCTCTCCGTGAGTACAAATTTTCGCACCACTTGCCGTTTGAAGACACACCGTTGCAGGTAGCACTTTTCCACGACCAACCAAATCTGGTCTCACAATAGCCGTTGTTGCTCCTGTATCCACGAGTAATCGGACAACCCTACCATTAATTCCACCATCGATATAAATGCTGTCCAGACTTCCCATCAACGATGCAGCACGGATGATAATCTACGGGGCACTACGTTGTGCTGTCGACGTTCGTCCCCTTACGTCGACTTGCTTTAGTTTTCCTGCTGCTCAACCGGTTGTTTTGTTTGTTGAGTGCAGCGTCTCCGTATATGACCAACTTCACCGCAGTTCCAGCATCGCAGACGCCATCTCCGGCGTCGTTGTCTTTCCAGCGTTTCCGCCACACGGTTGATTATTTCTTTTATGCTGTTCTGCGATTGACCAGTTTCTTCTAAGGCAGACCAAACTTTGTTACTCACCCTGTGTTATGTCTGCTTAGCTGCTTCAAATTCAAGCGCATGGGTCAGTGCGTCATCTAACTTTTTCGGCCGTGCTAGTCTTAGCGCTTGCTGTATTTCGCTGTCTTTAACGCCATCCACAAATGTTTGAACAGCCAGTTGTTTGAGGAAACTATCTGGTGCCGTTGGATATGTCAATCTAACTAATCTGGCAATATCAGCTTCGAATTCTTGCAGGCTTTCATTTGTCTTTTGCGAGCGGCTCTTAACTTGTGCACGATAAACCTGTTGAAAGCGATCGTTTCCATATGTCATCTCAAGCGTCGATGTTAAAAGGCCGTAATCATTCTGCTGGTGATCGGGAATCGTTTGCAAGATGTTAAGAGCTTCACCTCGTAGGACCACTATTAAGGAGAACCTTTTCTTTGTTGGCTATTGCAGCAGCTTCAAATTATTTCAAATAGGTGGGCCAAGGTGTTTTACCATCGAATGTGGGTGGTTTCACTTTAAATTTTGACGGTATTGACTCGCTTTCTTCCATGCTTCTTATTTCTGGAATGTTCTGATTTACAACTTGGTTTGCTAATTCAAGTGGCCGCGTTGTTAGTGAAATCATTTGTTCATGCAGCCTCGTCACATCTTCTTCCATTTTTACCAATATACTGTCCAACTTTTGCTCAACTATTTTTACCTGCTCGGTGACATCTTTTTTCAATGCAATGAAGATTTCCATTAATCTTTGTTCTAACGTGGCTGTCTTTTCAGTCGACTCTTCCATTTTCACAGCATTTTCACTAAACCTTTTTCCATTGTCTTAGCATTTTCACTTAACTTTTCTTCTATTTTCTCAGCATTTTCACTTAACTTTTCTTTAAGGGTTGATTCCAGTTTAACTGACCTCACTATGTTTTCATTAAGTGTCACTTCCATACCGCATTTAAACTCTTTAAGGGTAAATTTCAGTTCAACTGACCTTACTTCCATTTTCTCAGCATTTTGACTTAACTTTTCTTCCATACCGGATTTAAAATCCTAAAGGAAATTCATTAAAGTTTCTGCGTCTATTTTACTTTGGCTTCTTGTAACAGACATATACAAATACTCAAATGTCTTTTAAATTAATCACTATATATACCCCACAGAGCCTGACACCAGTGTAGCGGGCTACCACTAACGCGTTTCACTAATTTAAAACAAGTAGTAATAAAAGTCTTTATTACTCACAATTCGTAAGTCTAATTAACAGTATATGCCTTATTTATAAATGTTTTCAGTCCAATTAACAATGACGCACTATCACACTAATGTTATTTACAAGCACTAATATCTTCTTAAACTAAATTCTTAACCAGAGGTCTATTAACAACACTAAACACTACTATTTATTTATTACACTTTTGTTTATTTATGTATTCTACAAGCTGCATGTACATTAGACACGTTCACATAATATAACACTTATGTTTACTCTTGGACTTCCAAAAGCTTAACTATTTAACTTTGCACGATATAATTTATATTCGACATTCTGATATAGACTAACTATGTACTACATCAGCGATCTTATTTATATCCTGAATTAAATAGATGATTCAATCTCTGGTAAGTGCTTGAACATTTTCGGCTCGTGAAGAATATACATTGCTTACGACGCTTGTGTATTTGACGGGTTGCCTAATAGTAGCTCGTAACAATAATCTAACAAATAATATGTACACACCTTCACTAAATTAATTTTAATGTTTCTATTAATTCAATACAAATCACGTATCCTGCTCTAAATTTATTTTTTTGAAGGTTCCCCAATATTATAATATTTCTACAAAATTATGTAATTTGCATTGAAATTATAATTTTGTTGGTCTGAGATTTACATAGCCCCTATATTAATAGTATTTGAAATTAAACTTTATAATAAACCTTGAATATAGCATTACGTAAAATTTATCAGTAATAAACAAAAAGTAATGAAAATGTTTTCTTGTAGACAAACCTTTTTAAGTTGAACATAGTAAGTAAATTACAGTACACAAAAAACACTAGTGATGGTAGTTTCTGAACGAGTTTTGTAAACTGGTTTCGTCCGTCGGCAAAATGCGACCTTAATTTATCCGCGGTTCATCTGTTACAGCAAAAAGTGGACAAACAAGACTAAGAAAAAAGATCGATACATATCTCCTTACATGTGATTTTTTCTAATGCTCCACCCGAAGGTACTTCATTAGCCAGGAAGCGAGTTTTTTTTACCTGGAAAATTTGGAATTTTGACGAATCCTTGCTGTTCCAAGCAAGGTAGGGATCTTTAACGTGCGTGACAACACTCACACACGGGTCCTCCATTTTACCTCTGATCCGAACAAGGGTGTATTTTTGTGAAAAATGCTCGCCTAACATTTTTCAAGCGAACAGTGACGGGATTCGAACCCGGGACCTTGGGCGTAGTAGTCACATATATACTCCTACGTCACGGAGCCGCCTGGTACATACCTCCACGTGTAGATCCTTATCTTGTATCTAAGGTGAAACAGCTAAATATCGTGCTCTCACTTTATCTTGCACGCTAAATCGTCCGCGGAGGTGTACCAGCAACACATCGTAACCTCGCTCACTGTAGGGTTGTCTTCGCGGTAGTCTGGACCATAGTTGAAACAGCGGGCCTACGCAGAAGAGCAACTGGACCTACGTAAAAGTGCTAAAAAAAAGAGAACCCTACTAGTATTAATAAGCACGTAAAAAGCTTACCGATGCACCGGCGATATTAACTTCTTGTGAAAAACGTGCATCGCTCTTGGAGTAATAGAAATAGCCACGCATAAAGCACATGCTAGAACGAAAGGCAGGATTAAAGTGAACCCAGTTTAGGAAACGAGATGATATTCAATTGAAGTATGAAGGTACCACATGTTAAGAGAACAAGTCTCAAGTTTTTTAATGCACAAATAGATAAATAAAACCGACAAATGCGAATCCAATCATAACAGGTAGTTACCCGGAAGTCAAAGTGGAAGCGTGTGAATATTTAAACAGAATCATAAATCGAATGAATATATTTAGCAAGGTACAATTGAACTTAACAAACTTGGCAATGCCATAAAAACCTAGACGTACTCTGATGATTTCTGCCTTGTTCGATGATGTTTCAATATATTATGGACAAAGTGTTGCCAGAGCTCTTACAACTGTACCAATAATTTGTGAAGCAGTAGATTTATTAATGCCCGTTTGCACAGCATTAATTAACTACGAGTAAATGCTAAGTACGGGTTAAATTACCAAATTGTGTAGCACCGCATGCAAAATACTTGTTAACTCCTACTTAAAATAAACCGTGGTTAAGGAAGGATTAAAGTTTAGTACGAATTTGCGCGTGCGCATTTGATATAAGTGTAGTTGACATTTATTGAAGTTATAACCATCAGCCGTTAGATTTTACATAATTTTGATAAACATTTTATTAATAATGGATTTGGTGGACGGCTTCGAATTTTTAGAAAATGATCTAGACTTATTAGAAATTATTGACGTAGGTTTCCCAAAATTTCAATACACCAGATCAAACAAATTTCACGAATTGGATGAATATACATTTTTTAGAAGATTTAGGTTAACAAAAGGAACAGCTCTCAATGTTTTAAGTTTAATTGAAGAACGACTTGAATTTCCAAATGACATGTAAGTACATTTATGGTTCATTAGCATTAGAATACTTTACAAAATTGAGTATTTTAGAAATAACAGCATTTCACCCATGAATCAATTACTAACTGCATTGAGATTTTTCGCATCCGCAGGACATTTGTCGACTGTTGCTGATTGTATGTGAATGCATACATCTACAGTTTCTAGGATAATAGTAAGGGTCGCAGATAGTATAGCCATGTTACTGTCTCAGTATATTAATATGCCAGAAAATCTCAATGATATGCAAAGGGAACAGAATGACTTTTATGAAATTAGCCGATTCCCTAGAGTATTAGGGGCAATTGATGGCTCTCATATAAAAATACAATGTCCAGGTAGTGAAAAGGGTGAAATTTTCAGGAATAAAAGAGGATATTTTTCAATTAACATCCAGGCAATATGTAATTACAAATTAAAATTTATGGATCTAGTTGCGAGATGGCCGGGTTCAACCCACGACGCAACGGTGTTCAACAATAGTAGGGTTAGAGCATGTTTTGAAGATAGAAGGTTTCCAAATTCGCTGCTTCTAGGTATTTCTAACGTATAAAACTTTGATTATAATATACGCTTTTTTACGAGATAGTGGATGTCCATTACGACCATACTTTTTTACACCACTCCTAAACTCCACCACAAGAGCCCAGCAACTATATAACGAGTCGCATATTAGAACGAAAAATGTAGTTGAACTATTATTTGGAGTACGGAAGCGACGTTTTCCTGTGCTAGCATATGGTATGCGAATTAAATTAGATACTGTATTGACAGTTATCGTTGCTACTGGAGTTCTACATAACATTGCCCTAAAAATGAATGAAGGACATTTACCTCCAGCAGAAAATATTGATGTAGCAGAGTTGGAGCTTCTAATAGCCGATGGGCAAATTCCAGATATTCCAGAAAACAATAACAACATGCTAATCAATGCAACCAGAAATGATTTTATTAATAACTACTTTTTACATTTGGAAATTATCTAATTTTTTTTGTTTTAATAAATTATCTAATCTTAAACTCTCTAGTATTAACTTTCTTTCTGCCTTGTAATGCAATAAACAACATCAAGATTAAAGAAAGGTTTATTTAAATATAAATCAAGCTAAGCGACTACACATGTTGAGAGCTTCTTACGTTCTCACGTTCTACTTACGTTCTACTGTGTCTCTGAACAACAAGTTACAGTAACCCCTTACTTACTCCCTCTACTACCCTTAGGTCCATCGACCCACGCAGAAGGCCTGTAATATTTTACACATCCTCCGGCGCGGCGGTACAACTTAGCTTATCACTTCTTATTTCTAAAGGATACAATAATTGTATTGGGCGCCTAATTACGGTGCCATTCGCAATCTTAACGTAACAGGCACGCACTTTGCCATCACGGCCGTTTATAACGTCGTTCACCAACCCTAATTTCCACAATAACCGTCGCTTATCATTTCCATGTATTAATACGACATCCCTTGCTTAATCGCACACTCACGCACATTCACGTTATGATGAGCTCCTCTTAATAATTGTAAATATTCTGCGCTCCATCTTTTCCAAAAGTAGTCGATTACGTTTGTTCTCTGCTTCCATAGCCTACGAATCTCATCTCCATTAATAACACGGTCAACAAAAGGAATAGTAGCCAAAGCGGGTCCCAATAAAAATGCGAAGGGGTTAACGGCATTAAATCCATAGGTTCACTACCCAGGTATGTGAGCGGGCGGGCGTTTATTGTTGCTTCAACCTCGGTAATGAGTGTATTTAGTTGATCTAAATTTAGTAAAGAACGTCCTATCGTAGCCCTAAGGGCGTCTTTTACACTTTTTACAAGTCGCTCGTAAAATCCTCCGTGCCAAGCCGCTCGCTCTATTATAAATTTCCACTTAATTTGGTGACTGTTTACAAACTCGATCAATTCTGTACTCGCCATCACTTCGTTTAAAGTTGATATTTCACGTGATATTCTTTTAAATGTTTTAGCGTTATCAGAGTAAATGACCTTAGGAATCCTCTACGGGCAAAGAACCGTTTACAAGCACTGATTGTAGACGCAACATCCATGTTCAAAACAATCTCTAGATGAAGTGCTCGTATAACCGCACAGGTAAATAAAATCACATAATATGGCTTTGAATGATAACTGTTTTAAAATATAACAGTCCGGCGAAGTCTAAACCTGTCACTTCAAAGGGCTTTGTTTGCTGTATTTGATCTCTAGGTAACGGCGCGAAGGAATGCGACCCTGATTTTCCACGAAGTCGTTTACAGATAACACATCTTGGTAATTCGTAAAGTGTCGCATTAACACCACTATGATGAAGAGTTTTATGAAACTTCATTATTAGTAGTTTGCTTAAATGTGCATTTTTCGATAGAATAACGAAATCTTCTCTTAAATTATGAAGTCGTCCACCCAAACGCAGCAATTCATGTTTATCTAAGAAAGGGGTTAAAGTTGAAATACTCGATTTCCGTTCAATGCCTTGACCCTTTCGTAAGCTGTTAATCTCTAAATAATAAATCTCCCGCTGAGCCTGCCTCAGCAAATATATCTCGGCTCTTTCAAATTCGTTTACGGCTACGCTCTTCGTTTCTTTATTATTTCTGGTTCTTAAATTTCCTATAAATCTTAAAACATATGCCGTTATCCGCACTAAACGATCAAAATCACTGTATCTGGAAGAATCTATAAATTGATTGCTACCTTTTATATTGTCGTTAATTAGTAAAGACATTTTCGATACTATATCTATCGTTGACGTAGCTGTCTCTATTGTATTATTTGGCCACGTTTGTTCACTTTCTAGCAACCACTTAGGACCGTGTAACCAAGTTTCGGAATTTATTAAAGTACTTGCACTTATTCCGCGGGCTAATAAGTCCGCAGGGTTCTCGCGACCCGGACAATGTCTCCATGTTATATCTTTCGATAAGGTCTGAATTTCTTTAACACGGTTAGTCACATATGGTTTCCATTTTGACGCATCGCCTTTAATCCAATGTAACGCGATTAGAGAATCTGTCCAACACACTACCTTATCTATTTTAATTAACACATTAGTTTTTCAGCATCACCTCGTGAAATTAACTCAGCATAATTATTATCCAACATTCCTTTGATAGCAGCGTTATATTCACATATTTTGTTAATATTGGTCAATTTAAACTTTAACCTCTCAGCACGAACGCGCGCTAATTAAATTATCATTTTCAATCACTGCATCCTCATTCTTCCACGGTAACGCTACTAAATATCGATCATCACATTTATGAACGTTATTTTTCAGAAAATTATCGAAAAATTTCTTATCATCGTCTGCTTCTTTGGTTATACCTATTGTTTCCAAATTCCACATACTTTCGATTTCAGCTTCTGTTTTATAACTGTCGCATGTAACACTGTCTGCAGATTTACTCCTATGGTTGTAGCATCAACTGGTATGGGGCCATGCAAAGCATAACCAAATTTCGTGTCCACCGCTACTAAACCTTTGTTTAGACGAATATTGTTTCCTGTCACTACTGACCAGTAATTGTCTGCCCCAATAAGGATACTAATTCCATCAACAATTAACGCTCGATCTATATTAAAGGGATATTGTCAGCAAGCTGCAAGTTTTGATACTCTACCACGCTTTCTTTAGGTATATGTAAATCATCCATGCAAATTTCTGGAACTTCCACAGCCTCAATCGTTAAAATTTCCTCTGTATATTGTCCCTTCAAAGTAATTAAAACGCGGTTGTAAAGCTTAAAGGAATCGATGCACTATCTCCAAACGCGGCAATACGAACCCTATGTTGTCCAACTACAGGTAAATTTAATACCCTTGATAAATTCTCCTTAATAAATGAAAGTTGACTGCCGCCGTCCATAACTAATCTGATTAACTTCTTTGAATTTTCGCCAAAGGCATAAACACAAGCGGTTTGTAATAGCACATTTTTGTTTACGTTTGTCATCAAACTGGACACCGACGGCGCTGAAGTGTTCATTGAACTCTCGCCTTTCGTTAATTTTAATGTAATACCTGTCGTCTCAGGGTTGTGTCTATCTTTACCTGGCTTAAAGCTCGGATCGCACATAGTTGTAGCATGCCTACCGCCGCATTCCTTACATTTTAAGAATCTATTTTTACAATATTTAGCACTATGGTTATTTCTCGTACAACGGTAACAATTTCCTAAAGCCTTTAGAATTTCTTTCTTCCTTGTTAAAGGTACATCTGTGTCACACATTTCGGTTTTATGGTCTTTCTTGCAGAAAGCACAGCATTCAAGACGTTTGTTCGGCGTGACTAATAAACTAGACGCAGTTCCTTTGTAATGCGTTCTCCTTTCTGTTGCGAGCATCTTTTCTTTACAATCTGCATCCGGTATTAAAGCTTGTTCTAAAGACTCAATTTCGTTTTTAAGAAACTGCAATAGATCTTTTACCTGGCGATCTACATCTTCCTCTGACTTTGATGATGAACTTTCTAAATTATTCGCAATAATTTCTAGATGATTAGATGATTTCATTTTCATTTGTCGATAAAATCCTAAACGCAATTCCGTTGGCAACGACTTAATGAGAGTCGACTTTACGATTATGTTGTATTGAGAACTAGATACTTCTAATATTTCAAGAGCACGCATAGCTGAAGTAATTAGATTGTAATTCTTCCTTAAAGTGCTTACGTCATTTTTAGATTTTACAGGTTCGATTTTCATAATGCTATCAATATATTGTTCAATTAGCCGTTCCCCATTTCCAAATTGATCTTTTAATATATTTAAAGCTTCTTCATAGAATGCTCCAGATGGAGGAAATCCCTCAATTGCTTCAGCGGCCCTTCCCGTGACATACATTCGCAGGTAGTTGAATCGATCTCCGTTCGTTAATTGTTGATTGTCGTGGATCATACTTCTGAATTGTTCCCAGAAAGGAAGCCAGCCCTTTGCAGTACCATCATACTTCGCTAACTGTACACGTTGAAGCTTCACTGACGTAAAGGACGGCCTACTTGTTTCGTTACTTACTGGTACCGTATTCATTAAATTCGAGTCAACCTCTATCTGCGATTTTTCTGGACATTTTAATCTAAATTCCAACTTAGACATCGTAGTTACAGCAACCTCTTCATATTCATACCTTTTCATTAACTCGTCCTCTATATTTTCTTTAAGCAGAGGTTCAATTTGCTTATCAATTTCTTTCAGATTATCACTCGCAAGCTTTAACTTTGACATAGCTGTATAAATGTCTTCAACACTGAAACTACTTTCTAGCATAGAATTTATATTATTAACTGTTTTAGTTAAGTGCGTTCTACAAATTGTCCGTTTTACTTGTGCCATCATGAAGCCTCGATAGTATAGCCGTTTGTTAAATATTCGCGTTCCCGTTCCGTTATTTCGAATATTTACGTTAAAGCTCGTTTATATTTATCACCAGATCTTCCCGTGTTTCGGCACCAAAGTTTGATGTAATGCAATAAACAACATCAAGATTAAAGAAAGGTTTATTTAAATATAAATCAAGCTAAGCGACTACACATGTTGAGAGCTTCTTACGTTCTCACGTTCTACTTACGTTCTACTGTGTCTCTGAACAACAAGTTACAGTAACCCCTTACTTACTCCCTCTACTACCCTTAGGTCCATCGACCCACGCAGAAGGCCTGTAATATTTTACACATGCCTCTTCAAAAACTTTTAACGACTTCTGCCTAGCTACTTCCATTTCTGCAATGGTTAAGCGATACTCCAACAATTTATTGTATTTCTCGGCAATATGAGATGACGTGAGTACGCTGAGGGCAGGTCTTCGTCGACTGCAATCATATTCTCGCTTTTGCTTCTCACGAGCTGACTATAAAATTTCACACTTAAAATATTTATGATTATTAAAATACACTTACGGTAGAGTTATCTGAAGTAGTAGCAGTATGTAACAATGTATCTTTTGGTTGGCTGAGTTCTGCCGGACAATATTTTTTTCATGGAATTCTTTCTATATCCGATGGCTCTGGTTGAGAATCATACATTAATTCAACATCAGATAAATCGAGCTGATTAATGTCTACATTATCATCCAAAATCTACAACAAATGCAATGTTATTGAAAAACATTTACAAATCATTGAGGCATACGTTTGCGTCTTCTACTGCATCACTGTCAAACATATTATTTATCCCATATACCGTCTTTTTGTCTAATATACCAATCATCAGATCGGTGTTACTGTCTGTACTGGTAGCTTTTACCTTACCTCCACCAGTTAAATATAACTCCTTCTTCTCTTCCCCTATAACTTTCCTTGTGTTTTTAGACTGGTTTAAAAAGAATCTTTGTAGTGATTCGGCACTGAAAGCTTGTAAATTAGGACATTGTGCATTGAATTCCTTGGCAATAATTATCCAATAGCGGTGTTTTTCCTCATTGGTTACTGCATCAGTTTTCTTATTAAGTACTTTTTGCTTGTACTTGTTTACCAATTGCAGAACTGAATTCCTTTCATCCATGGAATAATTTGCAGTACGAGCTCTTTTCTTACTGTTCATATGTGAACCTATAGAAAATGATTTAAATAAAACAACCTAATGTATAGCTGAACAATATATACTTACTCATAATTAACGTCACTTTTAGCGCCTAAATAAAAAAGTACGTGTAAAAATTCCAATAATAATATGATATACTCGGATAATAACGAAGAGTATAGAAGCGGTAAGTGAAATTGTCAGTTAGATAAAGTATGGTTATGGGCTATGGCCAAAAACTATACTATGATAAAAATTGCGCAGTTGCCAAGTTTCAACCAGTTTTAACTAACACGGGATTAAATTAATGCCGTGAAAACAAAATTATTTTAACTCGTACATAAACACTAACTTCTTGTTAGTTAAGTTGAGTTTAAATATGATGCGGTGCAAACGGGCATAACTCCACTAGGCTCCCCTATAACTGCTATAGAGACTCGGTGGTCAGAAACCTTAACGTTATCAAAACCATATCAACAGGCGACAGAGCATTATTTTTAAAATACCAAATATTTGTGGAATATTTGATTCTGATATGTATTTTACCTCTTAGTTTTTGGTAATTATATATTGTACTACGTCTTCAGACAAACAAAATTTTGGTTTGAATTTACCATCATTCCATTTTTGAAAATGATTCACTCTCACATACAGTATGTGGAGCCCTTAAAACAATATTTACAAGTTTAAGAAATTCTTCATCATCATAAGTTCCTCCAACCTTTCAGCATTTCTCAAAGCCATTATTTAATAAATGTATTAGAAAAGAAGTTTGACAAAATGCAGGAACCAGAAAATCTTTCAGTGAAGTGAGGCTGGAAATGCCTAATCCGGACTTAAATCAACCCAAACTGCAGGTTTTGTTAAACCGGAGTTATACCGACGGTAACGTAGGATTGACCTTTACACAATGTATTATCGAGTTTTACTCAGGGTCAAGTATAACTTAGGTTTAACTCTGATTGGCACAATGTACTCTTATGTTATAGTTCATCCGTCGAATCAAGACTATGACGTCAAAAATAGTAATACAGGCAGACAAATTCTAAATGCCAATTCGTATGAAAAGATATAGTACGTTGACATTACATTTTAGAGCATTCTGATTTTTACGATTGGTATTACAATGCACTGTTGCCAAGCCTGATCTGATCATCTCATATACTTTCATTAACTGCAGCAATATTTTTATTTGACCAACCACTGTGAGGATATATTGGTGTTGCCGTATTGCTAAAAACAGAATCAGTTTTTTAATAACTTTGGCTAAATTCAGAACTGTTAACTTTGTGGGTGTTTTCATGTCGTCCTAATATTGTACGAACTTTTTTTAATGTAACTATAATTGATAGCTCATTCTTATAATGCATTTCGCACAAACTAATCGTTGTTGAACCGTGAAATGCATGTTCACTTGGTATGCTTTGCTACATAACAACCTAGGGCGTGTTTGGTACATGATCGGAGTCTCTAAAAGGGTTCATATACACCGTAGCAATAATTAGTAGTGTATTTAAATAAAGAAATACATTTTCGACATTTGGCAACGTAGTCGACAGCTGACATATGACGTCATAGCCTTGATTCACCGGATAAAGTATACATTTACAATCAATTTGTGACCAAATTAATTCAAGCTTAAATTGACATTAGACTGGCTATGCATTTACATGATATAGAATTTATAGGTCATGTTTTAATAATCAAAGCGAGAAGGGTAAATAAGATTACAATTTTATGTAGAAAATGAATTTTAATCAGGGTAAAGGGATATGGCGCTGTTGGGATCAGTTAGTATTTACCTTGGTTTATATTTTCGATCAATAACTAGAAAATCAAAGGAAGCAAAAATATTAGTAAAAGATATTTATATAAAAAGAAAGAAACAGGGATTTTATGAAAATTTAATACGGGAAATGCGGCTTACTAATCCTTTACTATTTTTATAACTTTACTAGAATTAGTGTACAGTCATTTGACTATCTCTTGCCACTTGTTGGAAACAGTTTAATAAAACATTCCGTTCGAGAAGCCATATCAACATCACAAAGGTTAATTGTAACATTGAGACATTTAGCTACAGGAGATTCCTATCCAAGCCTTGCCTATTCATTTCGAATATCTCCTTCAACTATTTGTGTGATTATACGAGAAGTTTGTGATGTTTTATGGAATATTTTACCTCCAGTGTATTTAAAGCCTTTAACACAGAAGCAGTGGCTAAATGTGGCAGAAGACTTATATGTTATGTCAATCAGAGATGAAATGGGTCACCGAAAAAGTGACCCATAACCCAGTGACCCAAATAGGTATGTGACCCACGACCCACTCCAAATTGATACGGTGACCCAAATTGACTCATGTACCCAAGATAATTTACTTCTATGCTTATCAAATATTGTCATCAACAAAATACTTTATTTATTCTAATAATCACATAAAATGTAAACAAAAGCACTATAAATAAGAAAGAATTATAATATATAAATACAAAGTATCTTATAAATTTACGTAATAAAAGAAGGTTACATCACTTACGAATTTATGATGACTAGGCTACTATTGAAACAATATTTGGTATTATGGGTGCAAGATTCAGGATATTTCACCGTGTAATAAATGCTACTCCCGAAACAGTTGATAGTATTGTTAAAACTATTACATGCTTGCATAATTTTATTAAATCTCAAGCTGTTGATGCAAGCATATATTGTCCTGAAAACTTTGTTGACCGTTACTTTACTGAGAAAACTGTTTTGGGAAAATGGAGACTAGAAGTTCCAGACAATACTGCACTGCAACGGGTGGAAAATGTTTATTTTGGAAATAGAAATGCATCACGAGAAGCTTGGAATTTCAGGGAACATATTAAACAATATTTGAAGGGCAAAGGAGCTGCGTGTTGTCTTTGGCAATTGGATTATGTTAACAACGCAAATTGAAAACTACTACTTATGTAAAATGTGTGATTTACTATTGTAACATGTATATTTAGATATGATATGTAGTTTCTAGTTATAAATAAAAACTAAAATAAATTTCAAGTATTTTACATTTCAATTTATTATTTTCACTGCTTACTGAATTTACAATGATATTAAAAGCAGAACTACTAAAAAAAAGTAAATGCAACATTCTAAAAATATTTATGTAAGATAAATATTTCACTGCTGGTGATGTTTTCTTTTTAACTGATGTAATCTAATTAAAGTTTCATCAATAAACTCATCACTTGCAGTCTTTGGAAGTTCAGCCAATTCAGATGCAATGTATTTTGCAAAATCCATGTATTTGTTACTGTCGGATTTGCTGACATTTTGCATAGCAGAAGAAATGTCACCTAAGACTCCCAATATTGGCAACTTTCTTTTAGTCTTCTTAGGAGATTTATATTTCATTGAACTACTTGGCATATTGAAAAAAGTCATCAGTATCACTTCTTTCAGATAGCTAAGCTATTGGAAAAGAACTTTCTTCAGATCCTTATGGTTCGTGGTAATCTTCCTCTAAACTCATACCTTCAGAAATATTTTCTTTATTGACATGTACTGCTGCAGTTACAGAGCTCGTGTCCACAAGAGGGTTTGATGACGTTCTAAATTTATGGCATGCATTAATTATATTAAATAGAATTTAGGTAATTACATACTTTCTAGGTGTTCTGTTTTCAAACATATAATAAAAAAAAGACATGAATGGCCTCGAAGAGATTGGTACATATACAGCACCACTGTGGCTTAATGCTGTTATTTTTTGTTTTTCCCTGTGATATTTTTCTTGAAAAGACTTCCATTTCTTTTTGCATTCTTCGACTAAAATTGATAAATTACTAACTACTTTGTACTTACTAGGTTCTTCATATACTACCTGGTGATTGAACAGAAAGAGAAATATTGTCCCAAGCACGATCGGTCATTAGCTTATTGCTGTGACCTTTCTTTTGCAAATAATATATTGCAGGATAATTACATATTACTTTGAGCAACAATTCTTCATTAATTACGGAATCCTGTAATTCATTCATCTTCATGTTGTTGTACAAAACCTTCAAATTTGTAAATTAATTCTGTTCTTGCTTGCTTTTGTCAAGCAGCTTGCATCAATTCGAAGTGGGATTGAAATAAAGCAAGGTGGAAATTTGTATTGTAAATGTAACTACAGATTGCCATATGCCATGCGTTGCAATTTGTCTTAAAAGCCTAATTCAAATTGAATGTAAATCTAGCATTAGATTGAACTTTAGTTTACACGGGGAAAGGGTAGCTCTGAATCAATTGTTATTCTTTTTGGTTCGTTCGGAGTTTAAAGCGATTGAGAATCTATTACCGTGGGATTATAATGGTTTTCTCTAAAGCGTGTTTGCCTGTGCCGAACTATCATCAATAATATTAATTTTGTAAGTTATATTTAAGTATTTTGAGACATTTTCTTATCGATGACGTATCCTCACGTAAAATTAAACTGTCGTAAAAGTATATTACCCTATAAAATTAAGAAAACTTTCATAATTTCTACGCATTTAGTTTTAAATAGTACGATAGGAACAAAATATTATTTATATAAACAATTATTAGTAAACTTGTTATGTCATTTTCATAGCCTGGTGACAAACTTGATCGAAATTTTGTTTCGTGCACATGCGATTTCTATATCGCAAATTAAATAGTTTATTCACTTCCTTTTACTCGTAAACAAACAATATTAATATTTCATTTCGAATTTAAGTTCGGTGAAAATATCCACCATGTTAACAGTATTCATAATTATTAAATATAATGTAATATTTCAAGAGTTTAAATTACTTTATTTCTGCCTCTCACCAATACATTACTGGTAGTGCTCTGAATATATATAAACTTGACATGCAATTTATTATGGTAGTCCGATGATTCCCAGAATAAAGTATGGGTAGAACTAACTCGCCTATGCGCATTGTTATATTATATTGATGGAGAATGTGCATTTAAAGCAGTATTACAAAGCATAGCAGTAGACTTGAATGTCTAACAGTTACTGTGGAATCGACTTTGGCTACCTTTTTACATTTTTTTATAGTTATTAAGAGATGCAACATAATTAATGAAAGCGTATTTTCTACGAGCGTCTCGCGGCAGTAATGACATGACTGCAATGACAGTTTAGGTTACTGTTAACAATAGATATTATTATTAAAAAACACACAACACAAATCACTTAACACGCATATCAGAACAGTTTGCAATAGTTTTAGAACAACTGTTCTGATATGCGTGTTAAGTGATTTGTGTTTTTCCATAATATTATTCATTTCTAACAGTAACCTAACCTATCATTGCAGCCATGTCATTACTGCCGCGAGACGCTCGTTGTTTTCTGCATGTATTAGGCAACCCCAGATACAGATTTTTTACACCGCAAATCAATACGAAGAATTATTTCATTGTTAATACATTTTTAACTAATGGTGCGTAACATTTCAAGTTTAATAGAATTTTGCAATACCATTTTACATCTTTATCACAATAGATGAAGTGTAACAATATTTAATTTTTAGGAACAAAATTCCATTTCGAATGGACCTGCACCTTGCCGAAGTTCTAGATTACTAAAACAGGTGAAATGGCTTGCGTGTTATAATGAGCGAAAGAGCCAAACTACAGGTCCAACTAAAGTAGTAGGGTCGTTAGTGAGGAATCAGACTGACAGGTCCCCGAAAGAGGGCAGCGGCTCTTTCGGTACTTAGATTGGCAAAGACCATAGGGTTCGGTATGGCAGTCTAAGACACACTACCGCGATGTGGAAGGCAACGGGAAACCACCACATTACCTACGAAGTACACAGCGTACTTAAATTGAAATAAACATGATGGCATTTTCTGGGGTAAAAGATTCCGGAGTTAAAATAGTCCCCCTTTCGAATCTCCGGAAGGTGACTACTTCGGAGGATGCGATCGGAAAGTTAAAAATAAGAGTCGGGAACATTCTGCGAGTTGGAGCGTGGAATGTTAGAAGTATGAAGCAAGTAGGTAAGCTAGAGAACCTAAAAATTGAAATGAATAGGTTATCACTACACATAGTAGGGATCAGCGAAGTTCGGTGGCCAGAGGCGGGGATTTTTGGAGTGGAGACTTCAGGGTAATTCATACAGGAACAGAGGAAGGAAATTTGGGTGTGGGGATAGTTATGCGATAAAAGATAGGATACTGTGTAGAAAACTACGTACAAAAGAACGAAAGGGTACTCATGGTTAGATTAGATTGTAAACCGGTAAACACAGTAATAATACAAGTATACATATCCACCTCTAGTTACAGTGACGAAGAGGTAGAAGCGATCTACAAAGATATCAAAGACATATTAAAATACGAAAAAGGACATGGAAATTTAATAATTACGGGAGATTTTAATGCAGTGGTTGGTGAGGGTAGGGAAGGAGCAGTAGTAGGTTTATTTGGTTTAGGCACGAGAAACTACAGAGGAAATAGGCTGGTAGAATTTTGCGACAAGAACAATTTAATCATCAAAAACACATTACTTCAACATCATGGTAGAAGACGATATACGTGGAAGATGCCAGGAGTTATAGGAAGATATCAAATAGATTACATTCTTGTTAGACAACGGTTTAGGAATCAAGTAAAAGACTGTAGAAGCTACCCAGAAGCAGATATAGATACTGACCACAACATCGTAATTATGAAGGCCGAACTTAAATTTAAGAATGTGAAAAAAAGAAACGGAAAAAGTCACTTGGACTTAGAGAAACTAAAAGATAAAGATATTCAAGAAAGATTCGAAAAAAAGTCAAATGAATTGCTCAAAGATATCGGGAAAATATCTGATACTAAGGAAGTAAAAACAAAATGGAATAACATTAAATCTAGCCTAGACATGGCGGCCAGAGATATTCTGAGGTATACACAAAAAGAAAATAAGAAACCATGGATAACAAAGGATATCCTGAATTTGATAGATGAAAGACGAAAATACAAAAATAAATCAGACGAAACAGGAAAACAGAGATACAAAGCCATAAAATGGGAAATTATTCGAAAATGCAGGAAAGCTAAAGAACAATGGATTGATGAAAAGTGCAAAAAGGTACAAACGAAGATGGAAATAGGAAAGACAGACGAAGCATACAAATTAATTAGAATAAATTTTAGGGATATAAAATCGTATAGCAAAAATATAAAGGATGCGGGAGGAAACGTCATTATAGAAAATGTAGAGAAAGTGGATACATGGCAAGAATATATAGAGAATTTATATGCAGGAGAGGAACTGACATCGTTAGAACAGGAATCAAACATTGAAAATGATGACTTGGGATATCCCATACTTAGAGTTGAGTTTGAATTAGCATTAAAGGGTCTGAAAAATGGCAAGGCGCCGGGTACAGATAAGGTGCAAGCAGAAACTCTAAAAGCCGCTGTACAAGCAGTAACAGAACGTCTCTTCCAACTTGTAAGCTATATGTACGAGACCGGCGAGATACCCAAAGATTTCAAACGTAACATCATAGTAACTATACCAAAAATGAAAGGTGCGGATAGATGTGAAAATTTTCAAACAATAAGTTTGACAGCACACGTGTCAAAAATATTAACTAGAATTGTACAAAGACGAATAGAAAAACGAACTGAAGAGATACTAGGAGAAGATCAATTTGGGTTTAGGCAAAACAGGGGAACACGGGAGGCTATTTTAGCTCTGAAAGTGATAATGGAGAAAACAATAGTAAAAGGAGAAAGCGTGTATATAGGGTTTGTAGATCTGGAAAAAGCATTCGACAATGTAAAATGGAAAAAAAATGTTGAAAATACTCAAAAAGATTGGAATGAGTTATAGGGATAGACGAATATAGCTTATACAAAGAGCAAACAGCAGTAATAGAATTAGAGCAGGAACGTAGAGAAGTAAACATTAGGAAAGAGGTGAGACAGGGATGTGCCCTATCCTCATTAATTTTTAACTTGTACATTGAAGAGACAATAAATACTGTCAAATGCAGGAAGACATTTGGAATTACTATGCAAGGACAAAAAATGGATATGCTTAGATTTGCAGATGATATAGTGGTATTAGCATCTAGCAAAGAAAAGTTAGAAACTGCTCTTAATGAAATGGAAACGGTTCTAACAGAGGGATATGGTATGAAAATTAACAAAAAATAAACTAAAGTACTAGTATACAAACGAGGGGAAAATAAATCAAAAACAAGAATACAAATAGGTAAGAAGAACTTACAAGAGGTTAAGGATTTCTGCTACCTAGGAAGCCAAATAACGGAAGATGGGATAAGCGCAAAAGATATAAAACAAATATTAGCACAAGGACGTGCTGCATTTAACAAGAAAAAGCAATTACTGTGCTCAAAGACAACAAACATAGAAACGAGGAAAAGATTGCTTAAAACATATGTGTGGAGCACAGCACTGTATGGATGTGAAGCCTGTACAGTAGGAGAAGCGGACAAGAAAAAGGTAGAAGCCTTTGAAATGTGGTGCTACAGACGTATGATTAAGATATCATAGACAAACAAGGTTAAGAACAAAGATGTACTAAAAATGGTAGGGGAAGAAAGAAATATGTGGAAAACGGTAAAATATAAGAGAGATAGGATGATAGGCCACATACTACGGCATGAGGGCATAGTGTGGAACATATTAGAAGCAGAGATAGGAAAAAGAAAAGTAGAGGAAGACCTAGGTTAAACTACTGCACACAGATAATGAAAGATGTAGGTTGTAGAAATTTCAGGGAAATGTGTAGACTAGCTCAGAATAGAAATCAATGGAGGTATGCATCCAACCAGTCCCAAGATGGATAAACTAATGACGAAAAAAGTAACTGTACTTAAACATGGTGATTATTGTAAGTAACTACAAGTATTGGTTGGTCAATGTTTTCGAAAAATGTTAATTGTGTGTAAGGATTTACTGAAAAATATTCATTCGGCAAATGTGGTGCTACAGACGTATGATTAAGATATCATGCACAGACAAAGTTAAGAACGAAGATGTACTAAAAATGGTAGGGAAAGAGAGAAATATGTGGAAAACGGTAAAATATAGGAGAGATAGAATGATAGGCCACATACTACGGCATGAGGGCATAGTGCGGAACGTATTAGAAGCAGAGATAGGAAAAAAGAAAAGTAGAGGAAGACCTAGGTTAGACTACTGCACACAGATATTGAAAGATGTAGGTTGTAGGAATTTCAGAGAAGGGTAGGCTAGCTCAGAATAGAAATCATTGGAGGTATACATCCAAAAAGTCCCAAGATGGATAAACTAATGACAAAAAAAGTAACTGTACTTAAACATGGTGATTATTATAAGTAACTACAAGTATTGGTTGGGCAATGTTTTCAAATAATATTAATTGTGTGTAAGGATTTACTGGAAACTATAAATTCGGCAAATCTCTAAGTGCCGGAGGATCTTGGCAGCCAGAGGCTACTTAACCCCCTTCACTGAAGCTTGGTGAAATAGAGCATAAAATTAGAAAACAATAAAAGTTCAGAATATAAATAAGTGCAGGTACGTGACCAACCAGTTTTGAGACACAAAATCAACCTAATGACGAAAAAATAAGTACAGATAGGTATGATGCTTATTATAAACAACTACAGTTGTTGGTTGTGAAATACCTGCAACTAATGTGGACTGTGCGAAAAGACGTATTGGACAAAATATTAAATCGGCAAATGTTCAAATGCTGGGGAAACTTGGCAGCCACAGGCGGCTTACCCCCATTCACAACCACTGAATGTCGGAGAAATAGGGTATATAATTGTAAAACAATAGATGGGAACTGAACTGCATCTAACAAGAAAGAACAGCGCTTATGATGAAAGACAACAAACATAGAAACAAGAAGAAAAATGTTGAAAGCGTAGGTGCGGAGAACAGCACAGTATGCCTCTGAAATACTGACAGTAGGAAAAGCTGACAGAAAAACAGTAGCAGCCTTTGGAATGCTGTGCTTCAGATGTATGAGGATGCTAGCATAGACAGACAAAGTTAATAACAAATAGGTTATAGAAATAGAAGGGGAACAAGGATATCTGTGGAGAAAAATAGGAGAAATAGAATGGCAGAATACGTTCTAAAGCATTTTAGGGAATAGTATGGGATATATTACAACCAGAGATAGGAAAAAGGAGGTAGATGTCGACCTAGATTAGATAGTGATAGATGCAGACTGTGCAAGTTTCAGGGAAATGTGTAGGTTAGTTCAGAATAGGAAACAATGAGGGTATGCGTCTAACCAGTTCCAGGACTGAAGACCTAATGATGATGATGAGGAACAAAATTGTTCGTCATGTAGCTGTTAAGTTTTCTTGTATAGATAATGTTTAGCTGTGAGGACATATAGGTTAAATTAGGTACTTTAGGGTAGTATTCATAAACTATTCTCAAGGCTAACCTTAGCTAAGTACAATATGGAGGCAAATGTCCTTCTTTAATACAATTTATATATCATAGACAACCCTTCGTACTCCTGAAAGGCGATGCTCAAGATTCTAGGCTAAGGTAATTTATGGACTTCTCACTAAAAAATGTTTGTTGGCTTACTGAGGTGTGAATTTGTATATACTGTAACGAATATATTTTCTATAGCACCATGTTTGTAAGAATCGCTTCAGCATAAATTTATTATGTGGTATTTAATCCTTGTATTTGATGTTATAATACCAAAAAAAAAAACAATTCTATATGAAAACAGGAAGTCATGTTCACTTAAAGAACTTAAATGCTTTGTACGGAGATATTTGTTAGTTTTATAATTTTCAGGGAACGTATTTATATGGGGTCTAGTAGTTTGTGTTGTCTACCTTACAGGCGAATATTTCCTCTACATTCGTTATAATCAGGATAGCGCATGTGCGTACTGGTCACGGGATACGACACGCTAATAAGGTGTCGCAGTAACGAGGTCAGCCATTGTTCTTATAGATGTAGTCGTGTTGGCATTCTTTTCTTAAAAAAGAGCATGAATCTCCAGGCCTTGCAGAAGTGGGGCCTTCGGATCGGCTTGTGATGGTTATGGTAAGGGGGACGAGTTGCTTTGGGACGCGGTACGAAGCGCCAGGCTCCTGCGACACCGGCAAAGCATTGAAACGCGCCGTCCCTTGATATGTCGTGTTGAGATTTGTTACGGTAAGCTCGCTTTAACTAAATAACTTATAAAATATTTCTATCCCTTTAGCGTAAGACAGAGTAGAATGGAGAATTAGAACGACGAATTAAGATGTTGGAAAAGAGTATTTAAATGCTGCAATAATATAAAGATATGGTCGAACGTTGATATATCTGAATAAAGTATTGGAAAGCTGTTCGTTTATCAGGGCAACCGCAGCTGTTGTTTGGTGTTTCGTTGCGATAGCTTGAGGAGCAGATTTTGGAGCATGTGCGTCGACGTTTAATAATTAGATGTGAAGACGTCAGCACCTACAGGTATCAAACCTTCTTTTTTGTTTTGTTTGTGAGGATTCGTGAATGCTTACATAAATAATATTCGAAGATCTTTTGGTCAAGTTAAATTTTGTATGCATAGAACAGCGTGAGAGAAAATAGTTAAGAATTGCTACAGTAATAATGTTGTAAAATTTGCATAAATTCACTTGTTAACAATATGATATTTCAAAGTCCATTTCTTACTTTTAAAAAATTTATTTACTGATATTAAAATTTTAATAAGCCTCTAAAACCAGATATAAATGAAAAGTTGTTTGTCTAAGTTAACTACATGTGATTCGATTTTTTTTAGAAATAATGTTTGAGAGACATATGTGAACCAAAACTCAGATCTGAAAGCTTGGTGCTAAAACTTGTTTTGATATTTTATTATTAACTTAAGGATCTGTTATGTCAAAGACAGATGTATTGAAACTTAATTTTATTTGTACATTTTATAAACACATTTAAAGAAAAATTCAAGAAAGAGAAACTATATTAAATTTCATATTTAGACTCAAGTTTTTTTATTCCATGCATAATTAAATTTACTAAATTTTTAAAGTAAATAAGTTTGTTGATCTATGAAATTATACGAGGCTGAAGTAATTTAAAAAGCCCAGATATGCTACAACTGGTTTGTTCTAGGTATTTATTTTTGATTTAAATATCTTTGGTGTGGTAATCTCAATATTATCCACCTGTAATTATTGGCATGTATTTTTATTGGGAAGCACAAACTGTGTCTTTCTAATAGAGAATTTGTTGTGTATTTTGTTTTAGGTTCATCGAGATCGGAGAGGTCGTAAGTATGTTCCAGAGGTTTCCAGATACATTAGTTTAGTAAGTTGTAAGTTTTTATTGCATTTATATCCCGTGAGTTTCTGTATCTTCTCATAGGAGTATTGAATCTTTAGTGTAACCGTTCATACAGATACAGTGGCGCTCAACCCATTTTCCTTTTGTTAGTTTATTGTAGAGTTTAGACCATCACCACACCCTTTTCTCATTGCTCACCCTTGGGGTAATTCCCAGACTTAGCCACGAATAATTAAGGCTTCACCTTATCCATCAACAAGGAAGCTCAAAATAAAATTACGCTTTACTGACGCCCAGAACAACGTGGAGCGTGCATTAGTAAAAAGTAAAGAAAAAAGAAAAAAAATTTATTGCTTTAATACGAATATAGGTTATGTTGTTGGTTGGGTGTATTGTATGTATTTAAATAATTAAAAATTGTCGTATAATAAGAATATTAGGTTAGTTTGTGTGTCCTATTAATAACAAGTGATTTTGAATTATATAACGTCAAATTAGAATTATTGTAATGCATTAATTTTTAGCAGGGATATCAAAAAGGTGTATACAGAACAAGAGAAGGCACTATTAGTATCGCGTATTTAAAACAACAAAAAGTGGAATTGTCACATAAATTGCAAATGTTACGAGAAAAGCATGTACTAGATATGCAACGTTTACAAAGCTAACTTTAAAGCAAGTTTGGGTATTTCAGATATATATGTTAACATCCATACACTACTATTTGTTGTATTACTCTATTTATAATAGTTTATAAATATTACTAACTAACTACTAATGCTTAAACTATATATATACATAATTGTTTAATATAAGGTTTCTGATATTCAATTACAGGATTTTTTTACATTATGTATACTGCTATTAATTCAAATAGTTTACAATAATTAACATAATGTAGCGGGCTACCACTAACGCGTTTCACTAATTTAAAACAAGCAGTAATAAAAGTCTTTATTACTCACTACTCATAAGTCCAATTAACAGTATATGGCTTATTTATAAATGTTTTCAGTCCAATTAACAATAAAGCACTGTCACACTAATGCCATTTACAAGCACTAATATCTTCTTAAACTTAATTCTTAACCATAGGTGTATGAACAACACTAAACACTACTATTTATTTATTACACTTTTGTCTATTTATGTATTCTACAAGCTGTCTGTACAATAGACACGTTCACATAATATAAATTTATGTTTACTTTTGGACTTCCAAAAGCTTAACTATTTAACTTTACACGATATAATTTATATTCGACATTCTGATAAAGACCAGCTCTGTACTTCATCAGCAATCTTATTTATACCCTGAATTAAATAAATGATTCATTCTCTGGTATGTGCTTGAACATGCTCGTTTCTTGGAGAATATACATTTCTTACGGCGCTTGTGTGTTTGACGGGTTGCTTAATAGTAGCTCGTAACACTGTCCCACTTTAAAACAGTTACGTCTCGTAACTGTAAATACATTTTGACTCCAATTCGATGACTGATGACGGTATTGGCAGCTATCTACTCTGGTGCATCTACCACGTTGTTGGAAATAACAGTCAACACTCTTTTCTTGGTCTTGATAGGCAACCGGTTGATAGCAACAAACAAGGACCTGGACGTTGGTTCCCTGGAAAATTACTTCTAGCATATTTCGAACTATTCTCCAACCTAAGCGATCCAGTCCACAGCCTAGCTTGGGCACCGCTAGTCTTGTTACTCCATTTTCCATCATCTGAGCTTTAAGATTCAGCAAAGCCTCCCATAGATGTCCATAACTAGGTCTCTGCTATGAAGAATTTTTGGTGACTAGATAGTAAACATAACGATTTTTATCTTGAAGAACAAAAGCTTTTCCTACAGTTGGCTGCTGTTTACTAAATCATCCACACATCCAAACTTTTTCTTGAAAACAATAGCTATCCCTCTTGACATTTGCAGGTCCTGAGCTACGCAATGTCCAAGGAAATACTCTTCTGGTGCTCTAAACAGATGTTGCTGTTTTTCAACAACGCCAATCTCGCCTTAGCGGAACCACCATACGCCGCCATGAAGCTCTCAAAATGTACATTTGGCTTACGATTAATAACTCTTCGCACGCCATTCTCATTACTCAAGTCCCCCTGGTTGTTGCCAGCATAAGATGTTAAACGGTCAAAGTGTACCACTTTCGGTTTACCACGGGGAGATCTTCTGAACCGGTACACTACATCACTAATTCTTTTTAACACTTCGTACAGGCCTTCCCATTGTCTTTGTAGTTTTGGCGACAATCCACGTTTTCTTTGTAGATGGTACAATTACACTAATTCTACAGGTTGGTAACCACCTGCTTGTGCTTTCGTGTCATATTGTGATTTCATTCGATTGCTTGCTGCCTGGATATTCTTTTGGACGTTTTCGTAAATGCTATTTGAAGATCACATGGTAGCCGCAATTCACGTCCTAACATTACGCAAGTGGGCGAGTATCCTGTGCTGTCATGTACCAAAGATCGATACGCCAGTAGGGACAAATATAAGTATTGGTCCCAGTCTCGTTAATGTTCAGAGACAACTTTGGCTAAGTACTTTCCTAACGCCCTGTTTATTCTTTCAACCATTCCATTTGATTGAGGATGAAGTGGCGTGGTTCTAGTCTTTTTGATTTCAAGGTGCTTGCAGACGTTTTGAAACAACGCTGATTCGAAGTTCCGACCTTGATCGGAGTGTAATTCCAACGGAACTCCAAAGCGACAAAACAACTCCTTCACTAGTACATCTGCAACTGTCTCGGCTTCTTGGTTAGGTATAGCATACGCCTCCGGCCATTTGGTAAAATAATCCATTGCAACCAAGATGTATTTATTTCCTTTCTCTGATTCAGCAAACGGACCAGCTATATCAATGGCCAGCCTCTCAAAAGAATTCCCCACGATATACTGTCTCATTGGGGCTTTCCGTTTTGTGCCGGGCCATTTGCAGAGGCATACAACTCACATTTCCGGCACCACTCCTTCACATCTTCTTTGCAGTTCACCCAATACAATATTTCTCTCGCTCTTTCGAGAATTCTTTTTACGCCAAAGTGCCCTTTGGAGATACTAGCGTGCAAGTGCTGCAACACTTCCGGCACTCTGCTTCTCAGCACTATCACTTGAAGTCTCTCAGTGTCATCGTCACATTCAAGGCGTCGTTTCAAGATACTATTTTCAATCACCAAGGAGTCCCACTGTGCCAAGTATGCTTTCAAGCTCCTACTTGAAATAGTAATTTCTTCCCAAGCTGGTCGTTGTCTTCTACTTTTCCACTCAATAATATGTCCCAATTCGGCGTCATTCTCCTGGTCTTTTCGTATTCTTTCGGGTTGCCAAGTATCATCGGTTACCATCATTCTATGGATGGCACTCAATTTTTCTTTCCATCTTGGAGCAATGATTGCAGTCTACCGGACAAGGTCTCCTTGACAGAGCGTCTGAATTCCGATGACTAGTTCCTACACGATGTTCTGTGTCAATTTCGAATCTACAGTAACCATTTTAGTGCAGCATGCTCTCCTCTCCTCTCAACTTTTTCTTGTCGGTCCTGCACTTGAGAAAGAACGCTTTCTATTGCTGTGTTACTGACATCGGTATCCAACACAAATTTCCCTTGCATCCGTAGATTACTCAAAATTGGTGCTGTAACTAGTAGCCGTTTCAGTTGTTCAAATGCACTGTGGCAGTCGTCATTCCAATTGTATTCTTGTCCATCTTCGGTTAATTTCATTAACGGTTTGCCAATGTTCGCAAACCCAAGTAGAAAACGTCGGTAATATGTGCACAATCCTAGAGAACTGCGTAGTTGGTGTATATCTGCTGGTGTAGGCCACTCTTGTACCGTTTTTATTTTGTCAGGGTCAGCTCTTATTCCGGTCTCCGAAACGACATGTCCTAGGTATTTCTCCTCTTTTCGAAATAGGTGACACTTCTTGGGGCTCAATGTAAGGTTTGCCCCACGTAATCTTTGGAATATCAACTCTAGGTTCTTAAGATGCTCTTCAAAACACCGGCCTAACACTATCACTTCGTCTAGGTACTCCAGACAAGTTTTCCAGGACAGTCCACGCAGTATCGACTCCATCAGTCGTTTAAAAGTAGCAGGGGCATTGCATAATACAAATGGCGTGACCTTGAACTGCCATAATCCAGTTCCAATTGTAAACGCAGTTTTTTCTTTATCGTTTGGCTCCAAGCCTACCTGCCAGTATCCGCTTTTTAAGTTCAAGGTACAAAACCATTTATACCGGATAGAGTATCCAAAGTGTAATCAATTCTGGGCAAAGGGCGTACCATACGGGCGTCCCATTACTATCATTTCCGCCTCCTCGGGTATTTTCATATCACAAATCATTCGAACATGCATCGTCTGGTTACTCGTCCCTTGAAATGGAATCTCATCATCATCTATCCGAAGCATATTTTCTTTCATGTTTACATGAAACCCATATTCTCTCATGAGATTCATTCCCAAGATCACTTCTTCTGGAATTTAAGCTACCAACACCCGATGATTAATTAGTTTGTCTCCAATTGCCAACGTAACGGCAGTCTCCCCGTGAGTACAAATTTTCGCACCACTTGCCGTTTGAAGACACACCGTTGCAGGTAGCACTTTTCCACGACCAACCAAATCTGGTCTCACAATAGCCGTTGTTGCTCCTGTATCCACGAGTAATCGGACAACCCTACCATTAATTCCACCATCGATATAAATGCTGTCCAGACTTCCCATCAACGATGCCGCACGGATGATAATCTACGGGGCACTACGTTGTGCTGTCGACGTTCGTCCTTTTACGTCGACTTGCTTTAGTTTTCCTGCTGCTCAACCGGTTGTTTTGTTTGTTGAGTGCAGCGTCTCCGTATATGACCAACTTCACCGCAGTTCCAGCATCGCAGACGCCATCTCCGTCGTCGTTGTCTTTCCAGCGTTTCCGCCACACGGTTGATTATTTCTTTTATGCTGTTCTGCGATTGACCAGTTTCTTCTAAGGCAGACCAAACTTTGTTACTCACCCTGTGTTATGTCTGCTTAGCTGCTTCAAATTCAAGCGCATGGGTCAGTGCGTCATCTAACTTTTTCGGCCGTGCTAGTCTTACCGCTTGCTGTATTTCGCTGTCTTTAACGCCATCCACAAATGTTTGAACATCCAGTTGTTCGAGGAAACTATCTGGTGCCGTTGGATATGCCAATCTAACTAATCTGGCAATATCAGCTTCGAATTCTTGTAGGCTTTCATTTGTCTTTTGCGAGCGGTTCTTAACTTGTGCATGATAAACCTGTTGAAAGCGATCGTTTCCATATGTCATCTCAAGCGTCGATGTTAAAAGGCCGTAATCATTCTGCTGGTGATCGGGAATCGTTTGCAAGATGTTAAGAGCTTCATCTCGTAGGACCACTATTAAGGAGAGCCCTTTCTTTGTTGGTTATTGCAGCAGCTTCAAATTGTTTCAAATAGGTGGGCCAAGGTGTTTTACCATCGAATGTGGGTGGTTTCACTTTAAATTTTGACGGTATTGACTCGCTTTCTTCCATGCTTCTTATTTCTGGAATGTTCTGATTTACAACTTGGTTTGCTAATTCAAGTGGCCGCGTTGTTAGTGAAATCATTTGTTCATGCAGCCTCGTCACATATTCTTCCATTTTTACCAATATACTGTCCAACTTTTGCTCAACTATTTTTACCTGTTCGGTGACATCCTTTTTCAATGCAATGGAGCTTTCCATTAATCTTTGTTCTAACGTGGCTGTCTTTTCAGTCAACTCTTCCATTTTCACAGCATTTTCACTAAATTTTTTTCCATTGTCTTAGCATTTTCACTTAACTTTTCTTCTATTTTCTCAGCATTTTCACTTAACTTTTCTTTAAGGGTTGATTCCAGTTTAACTGACCTCACTATGTTTTCATTAAGTGTCACTTCCATACCGCATTTAAACTCTTTAAGGGTAAATTTCAGTTCAACTGACCTTACTTCCATTTTCTCAGCATTTTGACTTAACTTTTCTTCCATACCGGATTAAAAATCCTAAAGGAAATTCATTAAAGTTTCTGCGTCTATTTTACTTTGGCTTCTTGTAACAGACATATACAAATACTCAAATGTCTTTTAAATTAATCACTATATATACCCCACAGAGCCTGACACCAGTGTAGCGGGCTACTACTAACGCGTTTCACTAATTTAAAACAAGTAGTAATAAAAGTCTTTATTACTCACAATTCATAAGTCTAATTAACAGTATATGCCTTATTTATAAATGTTTTCAGTCCAATTAACAATGACGCACTATCACACTAATGTTATTTACAAGCACTAATATCTTCTTAAACTAAATTCTTAACGGTGAGAAGATTAACACATGGTAGACACGCCGGTTCTGCATTTAACATTTGGTGAAAGCACCGAGATTAACATTTGGTGTAGGCCCGAGGTTAACGCCGGATTAAGCAAATTTAACATTTTATGCGAACGCCGAGATTAACATTTAACGCAAGCGCTAGCTCCTTTATATTAACATTTTTAATTTTTTTAAAAATTTAACTGACTTGTATTTAAAACAAAACGCGTTTCAAATCTTGTTCTATAAATATTTATCAAATTCAGACCCATATTTAAAATTATTACTTATTTCTTATTCTGACTTTATCAAGGTTAATAAAAGTTACATCATTCTATATTATTTCTATTTTAGTTTTATTCTAATTTGTTATCAAACATTAAAATTGCAAGCAGAAAACACAATTATAGATAAGTAATTTAATTCCAGATAATACGAAACCGACAGTAAAATTTTTTCACCTCGCTTATTAGTTATCATTACCAAAGCTTCCTGTAACACAAATTTTTTTCTCTATAATAAGAGAAATAAATAAATCACTGTTGAACAAATAAACCACAAATTCTTATCACAGCTGATAATGGCGAAGCATACACGTTCTTACGTAACGCAGTCCATACTAAACCCAATTACGCCTACCTATATTAAACCAAAAACCTTTAGTCCAGGCAAGACCGATTGTTTTGAATTCTTAAAAAACTTTGAGAAATGCGCTAATTTAAATTCTTGGGATGATTCACATAAAGTTTATTATTTTTCTCGTTTCTTATTAGATAGTTCACAAATGTGGATTAAAAACTTTATTAATAACCCTGAAAACAGTAATAAAACTTGGACTGACGTAAAAAACGCTTTCTTGAAATATTATGGAGGACCTAAATTACCGCAACAAGTTTTTAATCGTTTTCGCTCAAGACATCAGATGCCTAAAGAACTTGCTGTAGATTTTTATTTTGCACTTCAAACTTTACGTTTGGATGTTACATTCACGATTTCAATTTCAGATTTTGCAGATTATTTCGCACGAGGACTTTTACCCGAATTACGGAATAATTTCATTTCATTAGTTTCAAATAGGGACATTACTGAAAATTTATTGCAAAGTATAGCATACACCTTGACAGAAATCCAGTCTAATTCTTTACACGATCCATTACTAAACCAATCAAATTTATTTACCCTTTCACAAAATACAAAGCGGACTCATTTCTTTCAAAAAGACAAACCACGGAGAAATTTCGATAGGCTCGACTCTAACGCTTTTCATAAAAATTGGTACACAAGGAACCAATATACGCATTCACAAAGAAATTCACAAGATTATAGGCTACGACAGTATTTTCATTTTAATCGTAAAACACATAATTTTAAACCACAATGTTCAACGTGTCATAAAATTGGACACTACACTTCTTCATGTAGGAAAAATAAATATGTCATTCAAGGAAGTTATAATTATAAAAATAATTTTTTAGTAGATTTCAACCCTAAAAATAAGTATCCTTATCAACAAAATATGTATAAGAATAACCAATATAAATTCCCTTCATGTAATTTTAGATATAGGAGATATGATAGAAATAATGCATATAATTTTTACTCCGACCGAAATCGGAAAGATACGGAAACGTATACATTTAATAATTATAAGGGTAGGAAATCCCAATACAGAAACTATGAATACAAAAATAGTCCTTTATTTTTAAATACTGACGCAGACAAATTATATACAGTAAAAGCTTTTTACAAAAATCAGGAAATTTCAGTTTTGCTTGACACCGGTTCGTACTACAATATCGCTTCGAGAAAATTTTTCAATGATATTTCAGTACACCCGCAAACGAATTTAGGACTTAAAACAGCAGACAATAGAAACTTGCCAGTTTTAGGAAAGTCCAATATAACCATTAATTTAAAAGGACAAAATACTGCAATACCTACATTAGTCATCAGAGAACTACCTGTACCACTTATATTAGGCTTGAAATTTTTAGAAAATAATGAAGCCATTTTGAATTTTCAAAATAGGACGATAAGTTTTGCAAGCACAAGAACTGAACAACACGTTTCTAAAAATGCTTTAGTCACAGATCATTTTTTGGGAAATCAATATTACGAAAAAATCGATAATGATAAACCTATAAAAGTTAAATTAGCAGAAGATATTACCGTATATCGCAATGTTGAGACTCCAATAAACGTTATGTGTAAGAAAATACCTAAAACTTTTTCTTTTGTACCAAATACAAATTTTGTCACTGAACGAGACATAACCATTACGAAAATTCCATATAAACACAAAAATGCTTTAAAGACAAGTATACTTTCTCATAAACAAGGGCAAATGAAATTATTAAAAAATACTACAATTGGAGAAATTATACCTCAAAAAGAATCTACACAAAACTCAGTATTAGTACAAATCACAGATTACAAACGTAAACCAGTAAATTTAAAATGGAAAAAGAACAATCATTTACTGACGCTAATTCAGACTTCGACATGACAGAAGATATTCCAATAATAAATGAATCAGACGAAATTATTGACAATTTCTGTCCACTATTATTTTAAACCTACACATATGCAGAGATCCATATAACATAAAACTTTGACTAAAATAAATACTATTTCTTCACTACTTTTAAAATTTTGGCTAAACTACACAAATAGAAAATTATTTTGTTGTGAAATAAACCGATTGGTCAAATCTTTTTGAATTAATTACAACGCTACACGCTTTTAGGCATAACTAAAATATTTAAACTAATTTTGAAAGAGAATAACACCAATTAATCTAATCCAAGACCTGAGTTAAGTACCACCACTCGCTACGAAAGACTCTACCTAGCTACGCCAAAAGCATATCTAACAATCAATAAAAGTGTACTTCTCGGTGTATGAACAACACTAAACACTACTATTTATTTATTACACTTTTGTTTATTTATGTATTCTACAAGCTGCATGTACATTAGACACGTTCACATAATATAACACTTATGTTCACTCTTGGACTTCCAAAAGCTTAACTATTTAACTTTGCACGATATAATTTATATTCGACATTCTGATATAGACTAACTATGTACTACATCAGCGATCTTATTTATATCCTGAATTAAATAGATGATTCAATCTCTGGTAAGTGCTTAAACATTTTCGGTTCGTGAAGAATATACATTGCTTACGACGCTTGTGTATTTGACGGGTTGCCTAATAGTAGCTCGTAACAATAATCTAACAAATAATATGTACACACCTTCACTAATTTAATTTTAATGTTTCTATTAATTCAATACAAATCACGTATCCTGCTCTAAATTTATTTTTTTGAAGGTTCCCCAATATTATAATATTTCTACAAAATTATGTAATTTGCATTGAAATTATCATTTTGTTGGTCTGAGAGTTACCTAGTCCCTATATTAATAGTATTTGAAATTAAACTTTATAATAAACCTTGAATATAGCATTACGTAAAATTTATCAGTAATAAACAAAAAGTAATGAAAATGTTTTCTTGTAGACAAACCTTTTTAAGTTGAACATAGTAAGTAAATTACAGTACACAAAAAACACTAGTGATGGTAGTTTCTGAACGAGTTTTGTAAACTGGTTTCGTCCGTCGGCAAAATGCGACCTTAATTTATCCGCGGTTCATCTGTTACAGCAAAAAGTGGACAAACAAGACTAAGAAAAAAGATCGATACATATCTCCTTACATGTGATTTTTTCTAATGCTCCACCCGAAGGTACTTCATTAGCCAGGAAGCGAGTTTTTTTACCTGGAAAATTTGGAATTTTGACGAATCCTTGCTGTTCCAAGCAAGGTAGGGATCTTTAACGTGCGTGACAACACTCACACACGGGTCCTCCATTTTACCTCTTATCCGAACGAGGGTGTATTTTTGTGAAAAATGCTCGCCTAACATTTTTCAAGCGAACAGTGACGGGATTCGAACCCGGGACCTTATCTGGTATCTAAGGTGAAACAGCTAAATATCGTGCTCTCACTCTATCTTGCACGCTAAATCGTCCGCGTAGGTGTACCAGCAACACATCGTAACCTCGCTCACTGTGGGGTTGTCTTCGCGGTAGTCTGGACCATAGTTGAAACAGCGGGCCTACGCAGAAGAGCAACTGGACCTACGTAAAAGTGCTAAAAAAGAGAGAACCCTACTAGTAGTAATAAGCACGTAAAAAGCTTACCGATACAACGGCGATATTAACTTCTTGCGAAAAACGTGCATTGCTCTTGAAGTAATAGAAATAGCCACGCATAAAGCACATGCTAGAACGAAAGGCAGGATTAAAGTGAACCCAGTTTAGGAAACGAGATGATATTCAATTGAAGTATGAAGGTACCACATGTTAAGAGAACAAGTCTCAAGTTTTTTAATGCACAAATAGATAAATAAAACCGACAAATGCGAATCCAATCATAACAGGTAGTTACCCGGAAGTCAAAGTGGAAGCGTGTGAATATTTAAACAGAATCATAAATCGAATGAATATATTTAGCAAGGTACAATTGAACTTAACAAACTTGGCAATGCCATAAAAACCTAGACGTACTCTGATGATTTCTTCCTTGTTCAATGATGTTTCAATATATTATGGACAAAGTGTTGCCAGAGCTCTTACAACTGTACCAATAATTTGTGAAGCAGTAGATTTATTAACTCCACTAAGCTCCCCTATAACTGCTATAGAGACTCGGTGGTCAGAAACCTTAACGTTATCAAAACCATATCAACAGGCGACAGAGCATTATTTTTAAAATACCAAATATTTGTGGAATATTTGATTCTGATATGTATTTTACCTCTTAGTTTTTGGTAATTATATATTGTACTACGTCATCAGACAAACAAAATTTTGGTTTGAATTTACCATCATTCCATTTTTGAAAATGATTCACTCTCACATACAGTATGTGGAGCCCTTAAAACAATATTTACAAGTTTAAGAAATTCTTCATCATCATAAGTTCCTCCAACCTTTCAGCATTTCTCAAAGCCATTATTTAATAAATGTATTAGAAAAGAAGTTTGACAAAATGCAGGAACCAGAAAATCTTTCAGTGAAGTGAGGCTGGAAATGCCTAATCCGGACTTAAATCAACCCAAACTGCAGGTTTTGTTAAACCGGAGTTATACCGACGGTAACGTAGGATTGACCTTTACACAATGTATTATCGAGTTTTACCCAGGGTCAAGTATAACTTAGGTTTAACTCTGATTGGTACAATGTACTCTTATGTTATAGTTCATCCGTCGAATCAAGACTATGACGTCAAAAATAGTAATACAGGCAGACAAATTCTAAATGCCAATTCGTATGAAAAGATATAGTACGTTGACATTACATTTTAGAGCATTTTGATTTTTACGATTGGTATTACAATGCACTGTTGCCAAGCCTGATTTGATCATCTCATATACTTTCATTAACTGCAGCAATATTTTTATTTGACCAACAACTGTGAGGATATATTGGTGTTGCCGTATTGCTAAAAACAGAATCAGTTTTTTAATAACTTTGGCTAAATTCAGAACTGTTAACTTTGTGGGTGTTTTCATGTCGTCCTAATATTGTACGAACTTTTTTTAATGTAACTATAATTGATAGCTCATTCTTATAATGCATTTCGCACAAACTAATCGTTGTTGAACCGTGAAATGCATGTTCACTTGGTATGCTTTGCTACATAACAACCTAGGGCGTGTTTGGTACATGATCGGAGTCTCTAAAAGCGTTCATATACACCGTAGCAATAATTAGTAGTGTATTTAAATAAAGAAATACATTTTCGACATTTGGCAACGTAGTCGGCAGCTGACATATGACGTCATAGCCTTGATTCGCCGGATAAAGTATACATTTACAATCAATTTGTGACCAAATTAATTCAAGCTTAAATTGACATTAGACTGGCTATGCATTTACATGATATAGAATTTATAGGTCATGTTTTAATAATTCAAAGCGAGAAGGGTAAATAAGATTACAATTTTATGTAGAAAATGAATTTTGATCAGGGTAAAGGGATATGGCGCTGTTGGGCTCAGTTAGTATTTTCCTTGGTTTATATTTTCGATCAATAACTAGAAAATCAAAGGAAGGAAAAATATTAGTAAAAGATATTTATATAAAAAGAAAGAAACAGGGATTTTATGAAAATTTAATACGGTAAATGCGGCTTACTAATCCTTTACTATTTTTATAACTTTACTAGAATTAGTGTACAGTCATTTGACTATCTCTTGTCACTTGTTGGAAACAGTTTAATAAAACATTCCGTTCGAGAAGCCATATCAACATCACAAAGGTTAATTGTAACATTGAGACATTTAGCTACAGGAGATTCCTATCCAAGCCTTGCCTATTCATTTCGAATATCTCGTTCAACTATTTGTGTGATTATACGAGAAGTTTGTGATGTTTTATGGAATATTTTACCTCCAGTGTATTTAAAGCCTTTAACACAGAAGCAGTGGCTAAATGTGGCAGAAGACTGTTATAAGTGAATGTCAATCAGAGATGAAATGGGTCACCGAAAAAGTGACCCATAACCCAGTGACCCAAATAGGTATGTGACCCACGACCCACTCCAAATTGATACGGTGCACCAAATTGACCCGGTGACCCAAATTGACTCATGTACCCAAGATAATTTACTTCTATGCTTATCAAATATTGTCATCAACAAAATACTTTATTTATTCTAATAATCACATAAAATGTAAACAAAAGCACTATAAATAAGAAAGAATTATAATATATAAATACAAAGTATCTTATAAATTTACGTAATAAAAGAAGGTTACATCACTTACGAATTTATGATGACTAGGCTACTATTGAAACAATATTTGGTATTATGGGTGCAAGATTCAGGATATTTCACCGTGTAATAAATGCTACTCCCGAAACAGTTGATAGTATTGTTAAAACTATTACATGCTTGCATAATTTTATTAAATCTCAAGCTGTTGATGCAAGCATATATTGTCCTGAAAACTTTGTTGACCGTGACTTTACTGAGAAAACTGTTTTGGGAAAATGGAGACTAGAAGTTCCAGACAATACTGCACTGCAACGGGTGGAAAATGTTTATTTTGGAAATAGAAATGCATCACGAGAAGCTTGGAACTTCAGGGAACATATTAAACAATATTTGAAGGGCAAAAGAGCTGCGTGTTGTCTTTGGCAATTGGATTATGTTAACAACGCAAATTGAAAACTACTACTTATGTAAAATGTGTGATTTACTATTGTAACATGTATATTTAGATATGATATGTAGTTTCTAGTTACAAATAAAAACTAAAATAAATTTCAAGTATTTTGCATTTCAATTTATTATTTTCACTGCTTACTGAATTTACAATGATATTAAAAGCAGAACTACTAAAAAAAGTAAATGCAACATTCTAAAAATATTTATGTAAGATAAATATTTCACTGCTGGTGATGTTTTCTTTTTAACTGATGTAATCTAATTAAAGTTTCATCAATAAACTCATCACTTGCAGTCTTTGGAAGTTCAGCCAATTCAGATGCAATGTATTTTGCAAAATCCATGTATTTGTTACTGTCGGATTTGCTGACATTTTGCATAGCAGAAGAAATGTCACCTAAGACTCCCAATATTGGCAACTTTCTTTTAGTCTTCTTAGGAGATTTATATTTCATTGAACTACTTGGCATATTGAAAAAAGTCATCAGTATCACTTCTTTCAGATAGCTAAGCTGTTGGAAAAGAACTTTCTTCAGATCCTTATGGTTCGTGGTAATCTTCCTCTAAACTCATACCTTCAGAAATATTTTCCTTATTGACATGTACTGCTGCAGTTACAGAGCTCGTGTCCACAAGAGGGTTTGATGACGTTCTAAATTTATGGCATGCATTAATTATATTAAATAGAATTTAGGTAATTACATACTTTCTAGGTGTTCTGTTTTCAAACATATAATAAAAAAAAGACATGAATGGCCTCGAAGAGATTGGTACATATACAGCACCACTGTGGCTTAATGCTGTTATTTTTTGTTTTTCCCTGTGATATTCTTCTCGAAAAGACTTCCATTCTTTTTGCATTCTTCGACTAAAATTGATAAATTACTAACTACTTTGTACTTACTAGGTTCTTCATATACTACCTGGTGATTGAACAGAAAGAGAAATATTGTCCCAAGCACGATCGGTCATTAGCTTATTGCTGTGACCTTTCTTTTGCAAATAATATATTGCAGGATAATTACATATTACTTTGAGCAACAATTCTTCATTAATTACGGAATCCTGTAATTCATTCATCTTCATGTTGTTGTACAAAACCTTCAAATTTGTAAATTAATTCTGTTCTTGCTTGCTTTTGTCAAGCAGCTTGCATCAATTCGAAGTGGGATTGAAATAAAGCAAGGTGGAAATTTGTATTGTAAATGTAACTACAGATTGCCATATGCCATGCGTTGCAATTTGTCTTAAAAGCCTAATTCAAATTGAATGTAAATCTAGCATTAGATTGAACTTTAGTTTACACAGGGGAAAGGGTAGCTCTGAATCAATTGTTATTCTTTTTGGTTCGTTCGGAGTTTAAAGCGATTGAGAATCTATTACCGTGGGATTATAATGGTTTTCTGTAAAGCGTGTTTGCCTGTGCCGAACTATCATCAATAATATTAATTTTGTAAGTTATATTTAAGTATTTTGAGACATTTTCTTATCGATGACGTATCCTCACGTAAAATTAAACTGTCGTAAAAGTATATTACCCTATAAAATTAAGAAAACTTTCATAATTTCTACGCATTTAGTTTTAAATAGTTCGATAGGAACAAAAATTTTATTTATATAAACAATTATTAGTAAACTTGTTATGTCATTTTTCATAGCCTGGTGACAAACTTGATCGAAATTTTGTTTCGTGCACATGCGATTTCTATATCGCAAATTAAATAGTTTATTCATTTCCTTTTACTCGTAAACAAACAATATTAATATTTCATTTCGAATTTAAGTTCGGTGAAAATATCCACCATGTTAACAGTATTCATAATTATTAAATACAATGTAATATTTCAAGAGTTTAAATTACTTTATTTCTGCCTCTCACCAATACATTACTGGTAGTGCTCTGAATATATATAAACTTGACATGCAATTTATTATGGTAGTCCGATGATTCCCAGAATAAAGTATGGGTAGAACTAACTCGCCTATGCGCATTGTTATATTATATTGATGGAGAATGTGCATTTAAAGCAGTATTACAAAGCATAGCAGTAGACTTGAATGTCTAACAGTTACTGTGGAATCGACTTTGGCTACCTTTTTACATTTTTTTATAGTTATTAGGAGATGCAACATAATTAATGAAAGCGTATTTCTACGAGTGTCTCGCGGCAGTAATGACATGGCTGCAATGACAGTTTAGGTTACTGTTAACAATAGATATTATTATTAAAAAACACACAACACAAATCACTTAACACGCATATCAGAACAGTTTGCAATAGTTTTAGAACAACTGTTCTGATATGCGTGTTAAGTGATTTGTGTTTTTCAATAATATTATTCATTTCTAACAGTAACCTAACCTATCATTGCAGCCATGTCATTACTGCCGCGAGACGCTCGTTGTTTTCTGCATGTATTAGGCAACGCCAGATACAGATTTTTTACACCGAAAATCTATACGAAGAATTATTTCATTGTTAATACATTTTTAACTAATGGTGCGTAACATTTCAAGTTTAATAGAATTTTGCAATACCATTTTACATCTTTATCACAATAGATGAAGTGTAACAATATTTAATTTTTAGGAACAAAATTCCATTTCGAATGGACCTGCACCTTGCCGAAATTCTAGATTACTAAAACAGGTGAAATGGCTTGCGTGTTATAATGAGCAAAAGAGCCAAACTACAGGTCCAACTAAAGTAGTAGGGTCGTTAGTGAGGAATCAGACTAAGACAGGTCCCCGAAAGACGGCAGCGGCTCTTTCGGTACTTAGATTGGCAAAGACCATAGGGATCGGTATGGCAGTCTAAGACACACTACCGCGATGTGGAACGCAACGGGAAACCACCACATTACCTACGAAGTACACAGCGTACTTAAATTGAAATAAACATGATGGCATTTTCTGGGGTAAAAGATTCCGGAGTTAAAATAGTCCCCCTTTCGAATCTCCGGAAGGTGACTACTTCGGAGGATGCGATCGGAAAGTTAAAAATAAGAGTCGGGAACATTCTGCGAGTTGGAGCGTGGAATGTTAGAAGTATGAAGCAAGTAGGTAAGCTAGAGAACCTAAAAATTGAAATGAATAGGTTATCACTACACATAGTAGGGATCAGCGAAGTTCGGTGGCCAGAGGCGGGGGATTTTTGGAGTGGAGACTTCAGGGTAATTCATACAGGAACAGAGGAAGGAAATTTGGATGTGGAGATAGTTATGCGATAAAAGATAGGATACTGTGTAGAAAACTACGTACAAAAGAACGAAAGGGTACTTATGGTTAGATTAGATTGTAAACCGGTAAACACAGTAATAATACAAGTATACATATCCACCTCTAGTTACAGTGACGAAGAGGTAGAAGCGATCTACAAAGATATCAAGGACATATTAAAATACGAAAAAGGACATGAAAATTTAATAATTACGGGAGATTTTAATGCAGTGGTTGGTGAGGGTAGGGAAGGAGCAGTAGTAGGTTTATTTGGTTTAGGTACGAGAAACTACAGAGGAAATAGGCTGGTAGAATTTTGCGACAAGAACAATTTAATCATCACAAACACATTACTTCAACATCATGCTAGAAGACGTATGATGAAGATATCATAGACAAACAAGGTTAAGAACAAAGATGTACTAAAAATGGTAGGGAAGAAAGAACTATGTGGAAAACGGTAAAATATAGGAGAGATAGAATGATAGGCCACATACTACGGCATGAGGGCATAGTGCGGAACGTATTAGAAGCAGAGATAGGAAAAAAGAAAAGTAGAGGAAGACCTAGGTTAGACTACTGCACACAGATAGTCAAAGATGTAGGTTGTAGGAATTTCAGAGAAATGGGTAGGCTAGCTCAGAATAGAAATCATTGGAGGTATACATCAAAAAAGTTCCAAGATGGATAAACTAATGACGAAAAAAGTAACTGTACTTAAACATGGTGATTATTATAAGTAACTACAAGTATTGGTTGGGCAATGTTTTCAAATAATATTAATTGTGTGTAAGGATTTACTGGAAACTATAAATTCGGCAAATCTCTAAGTGCTGGGGGATCTTGGCAGCCACAGGCTACTTAACCCTCTTCACTGAAGCTTGGTGAAATATAGCATAAAATTAGAAAACAATAAAAGTTCAGAATATAAATAAGTGCAGGTACGTGACCAACCAGTTTTGAGACAGGAAATCAACCTAATGACAAAAAACTAAGTACAGATAGGTATGATGCTTATTATAAACAACTACAGTTGTTGGTTGTGAAATACCTGCAACTAATGTGGACTGTGCGAAAAGATATATTGGAAAAATATTAAATCGGCAAATGTTCAAGTGCTGGGGGAACTTGGCAGCCACAGGCGGCTTACCCCCCTTTACAACCACTGAATGTCGTCGAAATAGGGTATATAATTGTAAAACAATAGATGGGAATTGAACTGCATCTAACAAGAAAGAACAGCGCCTATGATGAAAGACAACAAACATATAAACAAGAAGAAAAATGTTGAAAGCATAGGTGTGGAGCACAGCACAGTATGCCTCTGAAATACTGGCAGTAGGAAAAGCAGACAGAAAAACGGTAGCAGCCTTTGGAATGCTGTGCTTCAGATGTATGAGGATGCTAGCATGGACAGACAAAGTTAATAACAAATAGGTTATAGAAATAGTAGGGGAACAAGGAGATCTATGGAGAAAAATAGAAGAAATAGAAGGGCAGAATACGTTCTAAAGCATTTTGGGGAATAGTATGGGATATATTACAACCAGAGATAGGAAAAAGGAGGTAGATGTAGACCTAGATCAAATAGTGATAGATGCAGACTGCAAATTTCAGGGAAATGCGTAGGTTAGTTCAGAATAGGAAACAATGAGGGTACGCGTCTAACTAGTTCCAGGACTGAAGACCTAATGATGATGATGAGGAACAAAATTGTTCGTCATGTAGCTGTTAAGTTTTCTTGTATAGATAAAGTTTAGCTGTGAGGACATATAGGTTAAATTAGGTACCTTAGGGTAGTATTCATAAACTATTCTCAAGGCTAACCTTAGCTAAGTACAATTTGGAGGCAAATGTCCTTCTTTAATACAATTTATATATCATAGACAACCCTTCGTACTCCTGAAAGGCGATGCTCAAGATTCTAGGCTAAGGTTATTTATGGACTTCTCACTAAAAAATGTTTGTTGGCTTACTGAGGTGTGAATTTGTATATACGAATATAGGTTATGTTGTTGGTTGGGTGTATTGTATGTATTTAAATAATTAAAAATGTCGTATAATAAAAATATTAGGTTAGTTTGTGTGTCCTATTAATAATAAATTAGAATTATTGTAATGCATTAATTTTTAGCAGGGATATCAAAAAGGTGTATACAGAACAAGAGAAGGCACTATTAGTATCGCGTATTTAAAACAACAAAAAGTGGAATTGTCACATAAATTGCAAATGTTACGAGAAAAGCATGTACTAGATATGCAACTTTTACAAAGCTAACTTTAAAGCAAGTTTGGGTATTTCAGATATATATGTTAACATCCATACACTACTATTTGTTGTATTACTCTATTTATAATAGTTTATAAATATTACTAACTAACTACTAATGCCTAAACTATATATATATATATATTGCTGTGATATCTCCTTTGAATGCGGGAACTGGGTCCTTTCAACAAAAAAATTCTAGTCCCACCGATTGGGCGTCATAAACTGCTGTGATCCTGTTTTCGCCTCGGCTGCTCCCCTATATAACTTTCATCCTCATACATAAAAAAACAAACACATTCCTACCACAAACATCAACGTCAACTCTATTTACATCAATATTCACAATACATTAAAATTTCAAGATTAAAATTCAGCATAAATTTCAGTTTTAAAAAGAATTTCAAGATTAATTTTATTATCATTTTAACGTGCATCCAGAATTAAAGTCCTTGTAGGATGCCTACTAATTACTATAACAATATATGCAGAGTAAAAAGGGAGCATCTACCACCCCTTTACGTTAATTAACCAGGTTCGTCTAATTGAGCTCAAAGACATACCCAAATTTTCATCATAATTCAGAACATCAATACTAAATACCCCTTTCTAATTAAACAAGCAAATTTCATCTTAAAATTAAAATTTTATGGTTAGTACTATTTCACTAATGTCCATTTAAAGTAAATCAATTATAAAGTTATTCAACACACACAAAAATGTCAAACAAAATAGTATAATTTACCTGAAGGTTACTGTCCTCGTAGCTTCAAAGTACATCGTCCCTTTAGTTAATCACACCATTCCAACAGGATTATATTTACGGCTTCTAATTCTCAACGCTTTTAAAATTTTCTCCTTCACCATTTATTTAAAGTTGTTTCTGGGCTTTTCCGGAACTCATCTGTGTATATCTGACCCTTGTTTCGTGGATCCAGACACGTATTTGAACCATTTACTTATTAACACCCCCGAAAAATAGCAAAGAAATTCATGCGTCTTTCACCAATGTACGCCAAAACTGCCTACTTTTGTGTATACATTTGTCGTTGTAAATTTTGCTAATTGGTACAGTGATACTAAATTTTATTACCTTGTATCTAAGTGCACTGAAGTACATTCATGTTAGCACGTAAATAACAAACTATTTTGAATCACTAAAATATACGAGCAAAATTTTAAATTATTTTATCAAACTAAAATGCACTGCTTAACATCTTGAATCAAGTCGCGGATGTAAGAGCTTTTAACGCATCGAATAGTCAAAAGTCTAAGAGACCGAAATTCATATTACCACCGGTATATATAGCGAATAGCCGGCACGTCGATTTTGTCCTCAAAACAGACAATTCTTAAGAATTTCTCATTCTATGTTCCCAGTCCGTCGCTCGCGCGTCGGTTTTACGAATTTTCACTCGCCCCATTTAAATCTCAGAAATTCTCACACGGCACGCAAACATGTCCGAGAAAAACTAATTAATTTTGTACAGAAATTGTTGTTTCTACCTCTGATATTTGCATCCTACTTTCAACCAATTGTGACCCTCGTGACGTTGCTTAAATCACGCCTTTTACTATATGTGTCTTTGCTTGACGCGTTTCTCTTTCCTTTTCTAACCTGTTCGTATTGGTGCAAATTGATATTCTTTATTATCGATTATATTTTAGTCCATGTGGACTATCTGGGTTAAATAACCCCGTATCGCACCTTCTCGTGAATATTAAGCCCCGGTTTCTCCAAGATTCTTTGTAAACATTAATTATCTGCAAAATTTTCGCCGAATGAGCTTTTTAAATAAACCCTGTTTTGTATTTCGTGCTAAAGCATCTGACCGTTTCCAATATCCTTAGAATCGACATGTTTATCTAAACAAATTAAACTGAAATTGCCTTTTAAAATACGCAGGTGTGTTCAAACATCCTACTTCTAACTAACACTTCTAGGATTTGCATTTTATTGGGTTTTACAAGTTTCTGTAGATATTATCTGTACGTTTTGTTCAATACCGGTTACTTGAAATAGAGTTAATTAAGATAAACTTTGCACGTAATTTCCATTTGTTTAGGAATAATTACATTACACGCAGAGCTTTTAATACTGCTTCTTTTGATATAAAGCGTCTTGTACATGATTTAAATCTCTTATGTTTAATGAAACTAATAAATTTTTATGCTTCACGGTTTTAATAACGCGTATTATCTAATAATATTCATTCTACACGGTGATTAAAATTATTTGATGTGATTATTTAATTTTCTACCCTGGTCTAAATATGAGTATTTTCCCCCTATTTGAATACAAATAATCCCACTTATTTGAATGCAAATATTAAGCATTTAGCACAAAAAAAAATTACAAAAAAATTGCCTATCACTCTCTACCCTTATCTATCTAACTTACCTACCTTATCTCCAATTCAAAAAAATATTTACACCTATCCTATATCCCTATCCTATTCCTAACTCTCACTTAATTTTATAAACTGAAATTATCCCTAACTTCATCCTACTTGTCCATCTAATCCTATATATATCCTATATACCTATCCTATTCCTAACTTTTAATTAATCTTCACTATACTTTACTTCCCCCTACCTAATCCTATATACCTATCCTACTCTTACTCTATTCCTAACTCTCCACTAATCTTATATGAAATATCTATACTTAACCTATCTTATTTTCTTCCTACATTTAATCTTTATTCTCATCCTAAACACCTATTTCTAACTATTTCCCATATTTATCCTATATACAGCTTTATTTTCCCTAAACACTTACTTATACTCTTCTCTATACACCTATATCTACTCTCTATTCTATATCTATACTAAAACTCACCTATCTCTATCCTTAGTTCATCAAGTTATTTAAATCTAACTCTCTTCTTCACCCTCCAAGTCTTTCTTCTTACCAACCTAATACTCTTCATCCCTATCTCTCCCCCTTCTATATCTATACTTAACATCTCTATTATCTCACATACAATAAACTTATCCTCCCTCTTATCCTGACTCTAAAATATTACTTCTTCTTCAGTCCCTACACATGTCTGTTTCTCATTTACTATTTTTTTCCTTTTTGCCGACAAACCAAACGATACTACTTTAAAATTATCGATTTTTCCCTCTACGGAAACTCCTATGTACCTTCTAGAATGCTTGTGTAATGGAATCTGCCAGAATGAATTCCTTAAATCTACTTTATTAAAAACAAACTTGCCACTTAACCTCATCACAAATAATTCTGCCTTCACCTGCTCCCGATCTGCTGCTGTTGCTTCTACCCCCACTAATTCTGCATGTTTTTGTACTAAAGCTTGAACCTCTACTATCTTATCCTCTGGACATCTTATTGTGTTGATCTGTTTTACTTCATCATCCTCTACCTCTACTACATTAATACTAAACCCCGTGTCATCCTCTGTGACTTCATAACTGCCCTTCCATGGCACTACCCTATCATTAATCCTTATTACCTTCTGTTCCATATCTATCAAAACCCCTAACATCATCATACAGTCAAAACCTAAAATGCTCTGAAACTTCAGTCCAGGTACAATTACAAACTCCTGTTCACAGCTTAAACCTCCTATATCTATCCTAAGCACCACAACACTATTTACTACAGCAAACTTCTTTTTATTTGGAGCTACTAAATGGCTACGCTTTATAGGCATAATTCTATCACAAACCTTATCCCTAATTTTGCTGACGAATTCCTCCGATATTAAACTCGCCTCTGCCCCTGTATCAAGTAATACTTCTACATTATTCTCAAAAATTTCTAAATTAATAATTGGCAAACATAATTTTTCCTCAGTTTCTGGCTCTACTTCCTCCTCAATTTTGAAAAATTCACGTGGATGTTCATATACATTTACACTGAAATCTAGTGGTCTGTCGCGTTCTAAAAATCCTGTCCAGGTCTGTTTTCCTACTTGGTCCTGGTCTAGCCGTCACCTCAGCGTATGTCCTAGGTGTTTCCACTCGTTCCGTGTCTGTATTAGCAGTCCCGCTCATGTCTGGTGAACTATTCATTCTGGTAGGTCCCGGTCTCTGTGCAGGTCCCCTTCCTAAACTATTACTCCTAACGTATGGTCGTCTCTGTTCCCAATTCTGTCGCTGGTATCCGTAACTATTCCCCCGTCTAGCGTAGTTGTCCCTTCTATTGTCAAACCTAACTGTGTTGATCTGTCTTTCCCTATTATCCCGAGGTCGTCCACTACTTACGTCGTCGTACCTCTGCAGGTATTCCAAAAACATTTCTCTGTCCACTATGTTCTGTAGTGCTACGTGCTGTCTTATTTCTGCCTCGAAGTGTCGTGATAAATACTTAATAATTTGTCGGTCCGTCAGTGGTGGGTTCAGTTGCTTTGCTATGCTATACTTGCGTATAGCATATTGCTCCCTACTTCCTGAAAATTCTCCCTTAAATTTCCCTGTGATTAAGTCGTCTCGACCTGGACTTGTCTGTGGTCACTCCAGTAGTGCTTTAGAAATTTGTTTTCAAAGTCCTGATACGTGTCTATGTCCTGTCCTACTAAATTGTACCATGCTTCCGCGTTGTCCTTTAATAAAGCTTTTATCGTATTCAGTTTAGTCTGTTCGTCAAATAAATTTCCCACTAGATTTCTTACGCTATTAATAAAAATTTGTGGATTTACCCTGTTATCACCATAAAACTTCATGTGTTGGTCCAATGATACTCCACCTGTAGAAAATCTGGGACCATCCCCCGTTAAACTTGACACGTTGTATTTGATACTACTAACTTCGCGTTCTACCCTGCCTAACTGATCCCTACATGAGTCCGTTACTTCAGTCATTTTTATATTAATCTCTTCTTCACAAAAAATGCGTACTTCGGACCTTAAATGTCCCATTTCCTGTCGAAGACCTGTAATATCACGCTCATTTTTATCAACCCTATTTTCAACTTCCCCCATCTTTACGGTAAGACTATTTTTAAATTCTGAAACTTCTTTATTCGTCTTATCTATTTTCTCACTTAGGGTTTCCCTAACTCCTGTCAATGTCTCATTCATTCGGTCAAATTTTCGATTTGAGTCCTCTCTCGCTTTATTCGATTCTTCCCTAGCTAATCGCATTTCCTCTAACATTCTCATCATTAACTCATTTCCTGTTTCTCCTGATTCCGTCCTCGACTGATCTCTACTGCCTCCAGCTTCTTCCATTTTCGAATTTTTTCCGCACAATGCACTATCGTCACTTCCAATTTCCACTCCTTGACTCCTTAACCACTCATTTCTCTGCATACGTTCTAATCACTCTCACACACTCTAAAATACTCTTAAATTTATACACACACAGAAACTCTCTCTCTCAGATCGCCAGTTTCCTGGAATAAAATAACAAAATTTTTATTTGGAACTCGAGCCCTCACGTTGTGGTCGCCATGAACTGCTGTGATATTCTCCTTTGAATGCGGGAACTGGGTCCTTTCAACAAAAAAATTCTAGTCCCACCGATTGGGCGTCATAAACTGCTGTGATCCTGTTTTCGCCTCGGCTGCTCCCCTATATAACTTTCATCCTCATACTTAAAAAAAACAAACACATTCCTACCACAAACATCAACGTCAACTCTATTTACATCAATATTCACAATACATTAAAATTTCAAGATTAAAATTCAGCATAAATTTCAGTTTTAAAAAGAATTTCAAGATTAATTTTATTATCATTTTAACGTGCATCCAGAATTAAAGTCCTTGTAGGATGCCTACTAATTACTATAACAATATATGCAGAGTAAAAAGGGAGCATCTACCACCCCTTTACGTTAATTAACCAGGTTCGTCTAATTGAGCTCAAAGACATACCCAAATTTTCATCATAATTCAGAACATCAATACTAAATACCCCTTTCTACTTAAACAAGCAAATTTCATCTTAAAATTAAAATTTTATGGTTAGTACTATTTCACTAATGTCCATTTAAAGTAAATCAATTATAAAGTTATTCAACACACACAAAAATGTCAAACAAAATAGTATAATTTACCTGAAGGTTACTGTCCTCGTAGCTTCAAAGTACATCGTCCCTTTAGTTAATCACACCATTCCAACAGGATTATATTTACGGCTTCTAATTCTCAACGCTTTTAAAATTTTCTCCTTCACCATTTATTTAAAGTTGTTTCTGGGCTTTTCCGGAACTCATCTGTGTATATCTGACCCTTGTTTCGTGGATCCAGACACGTATTTGAACCATTTACTTATTAACACCCCCGAAAAATAGCAAAGAAATTCATGCGTCTTTCACCAATATACGCCAAAACTGCCTACTTTTGTGTATACATTTGTCGTTGTAAATTTTGCTAATTGGTACAGTGATACTAAATTTTATTACCTTGTATCTAAGTGCACTGAAGTACATTCATGTTAGCACGTAAATAACAAACTATTTTGAATCACTAAAATATACGAGCAAAATTTTAAATTATTTTATCAAACTAAAATGCACTGTTTAACATCTTGAATCAAGTCGCGGATGTAAGAGCTTTTAACGCATCGAATAGTCAAAAGTCTAAGAGACCGAAATTCATATTACCACCGGTATATATAGCGAATAGCCGGCACGTCGCTTTTGTCCTCAAAACAGACAATTCTTAAGAATTTCTCATTCTATGTTCCCAGTCCGTCGCTCGCGCGTCGGTTTTACGAATTTTCACTCGCCCCATTTAAATCTCAGAAATTCTCACACGGCACGCAAACATGTCCGAGAAAAACTAATTAATTTTGTACAGAAATTGTTGTTTCTACCTCTGATATTTGCATCTTACTTTCAACCAATTGTGACCCTCGTGACGTTGCTTAAATCACGCCTTTTACTATATGTGTCTTTGCTTGACGCGTTTTCTCTTTCCTTTTCTAACCTGTTCGTATTGGTGCAAATTGATATTCTTTATTATCGATTATATTTTAGTCCATGTGGACTATCTGGGTTAAATAACCCCGTATCGCACCTTCTCGTGAATATTAAGCCCCGGTTTCTCCAAGATTCTTTGTAAACATTAATTATCTGCAAAATTTTCGCCGAATGAGCTTTTTAAATAAACCCTGTTTTGTATTTCGTGCTAAAGCATCTGACCGTTTCCAATATCCTTAGAATCGACATGTTTATCTAAACAAATTAAACTGAAATTGCCTTTTAAAATACGCAGGTGTGTTCAAACATCCTACTTCTAACTAACACTTCTAGGATTTGCATTTTATTGGGTTTTACAAGTTTCTGTAGATATTATCTGTACGTTTTGTTCAATACCGGTTACTTGAAATAGAGTTAATTAAGATAAATTTTGCACGTAATTTCCATTTGTTTAGGAATAATTACATTACACGCAGAGCTTTTTAATACTGCTTCTTTTGATATAAAGCGTCTTGTACATGATTTAAATCTCTTATGTTTAATGAAACTAATAAATTTTTATGCTTCACGGTTTTAATAACGCGTATTATCTAATAATATTCATTCTACACGGTGATTAAAATTATTTGATGTGATTATTTAATTTTCTACCCTGGTCTAAATATGAGTAATATATATATATATATATATATATATATATATATATACATAATTGTTTAATATAAGGTTTCTGATATTCAATTACAGGATTTTTTTACATTAGGTATACTGCTATTAATTCAAATAGTTTACAATAATTAACATAATGTAGCGGGCTACCACTAACGCGTTTCACTAATTTAAAACAAGCAGTAATAAAAGTCTTTATTACTCACTACTCATAAGTCCAATTAACAGTATATGGCTTATTTATAAATGTTTTCAGTCCAATTAACAATAAAGCACTGTCACACTAATGCCATTTACAAGCAATAATATCTTCTTAAACTTAATTCTTAACCATAGGTGTATGAACAACACTAAACACTACTATTTATTTATTACACTTTTGTCTATTTATGTATTCTACAAGCTGTCTGTACAATAGACACGTTCACATAATATAAATTTGTTTACTCTTGGACTTCCAAAAGCTTAACTATTTAACTTTACACGATATTTATATTCCACATTCTGATAAAGACCAGCTCTGTACTTCATCAGCAATCTTATTTATACCCTGAATTAAATAAATGATTCATTCTCTGGTATGTGCTTGAACATGCTCGTTTCTTGGAGAATATACATTGCTTACGGCGCTTGTGTGTTTGACGGGTTGCTTAATAGTAGCTCGTAACACTGTCCCACTTTAAAACAGTTACGTCTCGTAACTGTAAATACATTTTGACTCCAATTCGATGACTGATGACGGTATTGGCAGCTATCTACTCTGGTGCATCTACCACGTTGTTGGAAATAACAGTCAACACTCTTTTCTTGGTCTTGATAGGCAACCGGTTGATAGCAACAAACAAGGACCTGGACGTTGGTTCCCTGGAAAATTACTTCTAGCATATTTCGAACTATTCTCCAACCTAAGCGATCCAGTCCACAGCCTAGCTTGGGCACCGCTAGTCTTGTTACTCCATTTTCCATCATCTGAGCCTTCAGATTCAGCAAAGCCTCCCATAGATGTCCATAACTAGGTCTCTGCTATGAAGAGTTTTTGGTGACTAGATAGTAAACATAACGATTTTTATCTTGAAGAACAAAAGCTTTTCCTACAGTTGGCTGCTGTTTACTAAATCATCTACACATCCAAACTTTTTCTTGAAAACAATAGCTATCACTCTTGACATTTGCAGGTCCTGAGCTACGCAATGTCCAAGGGAATACTCTTCTGGTGCTCTAAACACATCTTGCTGTTTTTCAACAACGCCAATCTCGCCTTAGCGGAACCACCATACGCCGCCATGAAACTCTCAAAATGAACATTTGGCTTACGATTAATAATTCTTCGCACGCCATTCTCATTACTCAAGTCCCCCTGGTTGTTGCCAGCATAAGATGTTAAACGGTCAAAGTGTACCACTTTCGGTTTACCACGGGGAGATCTTCTGAACCGGTACACTACATCACTAATTCTTTTTAACACTTCGTACAGGCCTTCCCATTGTCTTTGTAGTTTTGGCGACAATCCACGTTTTCTTTGTAGATGGTACAATTACACTAATTCTACAGGTTGGTAACCACCTGCTTGTGCTTTCGTGTCATATTGTGATTTCATTCGATTGCTTGCTGCCTGGATATTCTTTTGGACGTTTTCGTAAATGCTATTTGAAGATCACATGGTAGCCGCAATTCACGTCCTAACATTACGCAAGTGGGCGAGTATCCTGTGCTGTCATGTACCAAAGATCGATACGCCAGTAGGGACAAATATAAGTATTGGTCCCAGTCTCGTTAATGTTCAGAGACAACTTTGGCTAAGTACTTTCCTAACGCCCTGTTTATTCTTTCAACCATTCCATTTGATTGAGGATGAAGTGGCGTGGTTCTAGTCTTTTTGATTTCAAGGTGCTTGCAGACGTTTTGAAACAACGCTGATTCGAAGTTCCGACCTTGATCGGAGTGTAATTCCAACGGAACTCCAAAGCGACAAAACAACTCCTTCACTAGTACATCTGCAACTGTCTCGGCTTCTTGGTTAGGTATAGTATACGCCTCCGGCCATTTGGTAAAATAATCCATTGCAACCAAGATGTATTTATTTCCTTTCTCTGATTCAGCAAACGGACCAGCTATATCAATGGCCAGCCTCTCAAAAGAATTCCCCACGATATACTGTCTCATTGGGGCTTTCCGTTTTGTGACCGGGCCATTTGCAGAGGCATACAACTCACATTTCCGGCACCACTCCTTCACATCTTCTTTGCAGTTCACCCAATACAATATTTCTCTCGCTCTTTCGAGAATTCCTTTTACGCCAAAGTGCCCTTTGGAAATATTAGCGTGCAAGTGCTGCAACACTTCCGGCACTCTGCTTCTCAGCACTATTACTTGAAGTCTCTCAGTGTCATCGTCACATTCAAGGCGTCGTTTCAAGATACTATTTTCAATCACCAAAGAGTCCCACTGTGCCTAGTATGCTTTCAAGCTCCTACTTGAAATAGTAATTTCTTCCCAAGCTGGACGTTGTCTTCTACTTTTCCACTCAATAATATGTCCCAATTCGGCGTCATTCTCCTGGTCTTCTCGTATTCTTTCGGGTTGCCAAGTATCATCGGTTACCGTCATTCTATGGATGGCACTCAATTTTTCTTTCCATCTTGGAGCAATGATTGCAGTCTACCGGACAAGGTCTCCTTGACAGAGCGTCTGAATTCCGATGACTAGTTCCTACACGATGTTCTGTGTCAATTTCGAATCTACAGTAACCATTTTAGTGCAGCATGCTCTCCTCTCCTCTCAACTTTTTCTTGTCGGTCCTGCACTTGAGAAAGAACGCTTTCTATTGCTGTGTTACTGACATCGGTATCCAACACAAATTTCCCTTGCATTCGTAGATTACTCAAAATAGGTGCTGTAACTAGTAGCCGTTTCAGTTGTTCAAATGCACTGTGGCAGTCGTCATTCCAATTATATTCTTGTCCATCTTCGGTTAATTTCGTTAACGGTTTGCCAATGTTCGCAAACCCAAGTAGAAAACGTCGGTAATATGTGCACAATCCTAGAGAACTGCGTAGTTGGTGTATATCTGCTGGTGTAGGCCACTCTTGTACCGTTTTTATTTTGTCAGGGTCAGCTCTTATTCCGGTCTCCGAAACGACATGTCCTAGGTATTTCTCCTCTTTTCGAAATAGGTGACACTTCTTGGGGCTCAATGTAAGGTTTGCCCCGCATAATCTTTGGAATATCAACTCTAGGTTCTTAAGATGCTCTTCAAAACACCGGCCTAACACTATCACGTCGTCTAGGTACTCCAGACAAGTTTTCCAGGACAGTCCACGCAGTATCGACTCCATCAGTCGTTTAAAAGTAGCAGGGGCATTGCATAATACAAATGGCGTGACCTTGAACTGCCATAATCCAGTTCCAATTGTAAACGCAGTTTTTTCTTTATCGTTTGGCTCCAAGCCTACCTGCCAGTATCCGCTTTTTAAGTTCAAGGTACAAAACCATTTATACCGGATAGAGTATCCAAAGTGTAATCAATTCTGGGCAAAGGGCGTACCATACGGGCGTCCCATTACTATCATTTCCGCCTCCTCGGGTATTTTCATATCACAAATCATTCGAACATGCATCGTCTGGTTACTCCCTTGAAATGGAATCTCATCATCATCTATCCGAAGCATATTTTCTTTCATGTTTACATGAAACCCATATTCTCTCATGAGATTCATTCCCAAGATCACTTCTTCTGGAATTTAAGCTACCATCACCCGATGATTAATTAGTTTGTCTCCAATTGCCAACGTAACGGCAGTCTCTCCGTGAGTACAAATTTTCGCACCACTTGCCGTTTGAAGACACACCGTTGCAGGTAGCACTTTTCCACGACCAACCAAATCTGGTCTCACAATAGCCGTTGTTGCTCCTGTATCCACGAGTAATCGGACAACCCTACCATTAATTCCACCATCGATATAAATGCTGTCCAGACTTCCCATCAACGATGCAGCACGGATGATAATCTACGGGGCACTACGTTGTGCTGTCGACGTTCGTCCCCTTACGTCGACTTGCTTTAGTTTTCCTGCTGCTCAACCGGTTGTTTTGTTTGTTGAGTGCAGCGTCTCCGTATATGACCAACTTCACCGCAGTTCCAGCATCGCAGACGCCATCTCCGGCGTCGTTGTCTTTCCAGCGTTTCCGTCACACGGTTGATTATTTCTTTTATGCTGTTCTGCGATTGACCAGTTTCTTCTAAGGCAGACCAAACTTTGTTACTCACCCTGTGTTATGTCTGCTTAGCTGCTTCAAATTCAAGCGCATGGGTCAGTGCGTCATCTAACTTTTTCGGCCGTGCTAGTCTTAGCGCTTGCTGTATTTCGCTGTCTTTAACGCCATCCACAAATGTTTGAACAGCCAGTTGTTCGAGGAAACTATCTGGTGCCGTTGGATATGTCAATCTAACTAATCTGGCAATATCAGCTTCGAATTCTTGCAGGCTTTCATTTGTCTTTTGCGAGCGGTTCTTAACTTGTGCATGATAAACCTGTTGAAAGCGATCGTTTCCATATGTCATCTCAAGCGTCGATGTTAAAAGGCCGTAATCATTCTGCTGGTGATCGGGAATCGTTTGCAAGATGTTAAGAGCTTCACCTCGTAGGACCACTATTAAGGAGAGCCTTTTCTTTGTTGGCTATTGCAGCAGCTTCAAATTGTTTCAAATAGGTGGGCCAAGGTGTTTTACCATCGAATGTGGGTTTTTTCACTTTAAATTTTGACGGTGTTGACTTGCATTCTTCCATGCTTCTTATTTCTGGAATGTTCTGATTTACAACTTGGTTTGCTAATTCAAGTGGCCGCGTTGTTAGTGAAATCATTTGTTCATGCAGCTTCGTCACATCTTCTTCCATTTTTACCAATATACTGTCCAACTTTTGCTCAACTATTTTTACCTGTTCGGTGACATCTTTTTTCAATGCAATGGAGCTTTCCATTAATCTTTGTTCTAACGTGGCTATCTTTTCAGTCAACTCTTCCATTTTCACAGCATTTTCACTAAACTTTTTTCCATTGTCTTAGCATTTTCACTTAACTTTTCTTCTATTTTCTCAGCATTTTCACTTAACTTTTCTTTAAGGGTTGATTCCAGTTTAACTGACCTCACTATGTTTTCATTAAGTGTCACTTCCATACCGCATTTAAACTCTTTAAGGGTAAATTTCAGTTCAACTGACCTTACTTCCATTTTCTCAGCATTTTGACTTAACTTTTCTTCCATACCGGATTTAAAATCCTTAAGGAAATTCATTAAAGTTTCTGCGTCTATTTTACTTTGGCTTTTTGTAACAGACATATACAAATACTCAAATGTCTTTTAAATTAATCACTATTTATACCCCACAGAGCCTGACACCAGTGTAGCGGGCTACCACTAACGCGTTTCACTAATTTAAAACAAGTAGTAATAAAAGTCTTTATTACTCACAATTCATAAATCTATTTAACAGTATATGCCTTATTTATAAATGTTTTCAGTCCAATTAACAATGACGCACTATCACACTAATGTTATTTACAAGCACTAATATCTTCTTAAACTAAATTCTTAACCAGAGGTCTATTAACAACACTAAACACTACTATTTATTTATTACACTTTTGTTTATTTATGTATTCTACAAGCTGCATGTACATTAGACACGTTCACATAATATAACACTTATGTTCACTCTTGGACTTCCAAAAGCTTAACTATTTAACTTTGCACGATATAATTTATATTCGACATTCTGCTATAGACTAACTATGTACTACATCAGCGATCTTATTTATATCCTGAATTAAATAGATGATTCAATCTCTGGTAAGTGCTTGAACATTTTCGGTTCGTGAAGGATTTACATTGCTTACGACGCTTGTGTATTTGACGGGTTGCCTAATAGTAGCTCGTAACAATAATCTAACAAATAATATGTACACACCTTCACTAAATTAATTTTAATGTTTCTATTAATTCAATACAAATCACGTATCCTGCTCTAAATTAATTTTTTTAAAGGTTCCTCAATATTATAATATTTCTACAAAATTATGTAATTTGCATTGAAATTATCATTTTGTTGGTCTGAGAGTTACATAGTCCCTATATTAATAGTATTTGAAATTAAACTTTATAATAAACCTTGAATATAGCATTACGTAAAATTTATCAGTAATAAACAAAAAGTAATGAAAATGTTTTCTTGTAGACAAACCTTTTTAAGTTGAACATAGTAAGTAAATTACAGTACACAAAAAACACTAGTGATGGTAGTTTCTGAACGAGTTTTGTAAACTGGTTTCGTCCGTCGGCAAAATGCGACCTTAATTTATCCGCGGTTCATCTGTTACAGCAAAAAGTGGACAAACAAGACTAAGAAAAAAGATCGATACATATCTCCTTACATGTGATTTTTTTTAATGCTCCACCCGAAGGTACTTCATTAGCCAGAAAGCGAGTTTTTTTTACCTGGAAAATTTGGAATTTTGACGAATCCTTGCTGTTCCAAGCAAGGTAGGGATCTTTAACGTGCGTGACAACACTCACACACGGGTCCTCCATTTTACCTCTTATCCGAACGAGGGTGTATTTTTGTGAAAAATGCTCGCCTAACATTTTTCAAGTGAACAGTGACGGGATTCGAACCCGGGACCTTGGGCGTAGTAGTCACATATATACTCCTACGTCACGGAGCCGCCTGGTACATACCTCCACGTGTCAAGATCCTTATCTTGTATCTAAGGTGAAACAGCTAAATATCGTGCTCTCACTATATCTTGCACGCTAAATCGTCCGCGGAGGTGTACCAGCAACACATCGTAACCTCGCTCACTGTGGGGTTGTCTTCGCGGTAGTCTAGTTGAAACAGCGGGCCTACGCAGAAGAGCAACTGGACCTACGTAAAAGTGCTAAAAAAAAGAGAACCCTACTAGTATTAATAAGCACGTAAAAAGCTTACCGATGCACCGGCGATATTAACTTCTTGTGAAAAACGTGCATCGCTCTTGGAGTAATAGAAATAGCCACGCATAAAGCACATGCTAGAACGAAAGGCAGGATTAAAGTGAACCCAGTTTAGGAAACGAGATGATATTCAATTGAAGTATGAAGGTACCACATATTAAGAGAACAAGTCTCAAGTTTTTTAATGCACAAATAGATAAATAAAACCGACAAATGCGAATCCAATCATAACAGGTAGTTACCCGGAAGTCAAAGTGGAAGCGTGTGAATATTTAAACAGAATCATAAATCGAATGAATATATTTAGCAAGGTACAATTGAACTTAACAAACTTGGCAATGCCATAAAAACCTAGACGTACTCTGATGATTTCTTCCTTGTTCGATGATGTTTCAATATATTATGGACAAAGTGTTGCCAGAGCTCTTACAACTGTACCAATAATTTGTGAAGCAGTAGATTTATTAACTCCACTAAGCTCCCCTATAACTGCTATAGAGACTCGGTGGTCAGAAACCTTAACGTTATCAAAACCATATCAACAGGCGACAGAGCATTATTTTTAAAATACCAAATATTTGTGTAATATTTGATTCTGATATGTATTTTACCTCTTAGTTTTTGGTAATTATATATTGTACTACGTCTTCAGACAAACAAAATTTTGGTTTGAATTTACCATCATTCCATTTTTGAAAATGATTCACTCTAACATAAGGTATGTGGAGCCCTTAAAACAATATTTACAAGTTTAAGAAATTCTTCATCATCATAAGTTCCTCCAACCTTTCAGCATTTCTCAAAGCCATTATTTAATAAATGTATTAGAAAAGAAGTTTGACAAAATGCAGGAACCAGAAAATCTTTCAGTGAAGTGAGGCTGGAAATGCCTAATTCGGACTTAAATCAACCCAAACTGCAGGTTTTGTTAAACCGGAGTTATACCGACGGTAACGTAGGATTGACCTTTACACAATGTATTATCGAGTTTTACCCAGGGTCAAGTATAACTTAGGTTTAACTCTGATTGGCACAATGTACTCTTATGTTATAGTTCATCCGTCGAATCAAGACTATGACGTCAAAAATAGTAATACAGGCAGACAAATTCTAAATGCCAATTCGTATGAAAAGATATAGTACGTTGACATTACATTTTAGAGCATTCTGATTTTTACGATTGGTATTACAATGCACTGTTGCCAAGCCTGATCTGATCATCTCATATACTTTCATTAACTGCAGCAATATTTTTATTTGACCAACCACTGTGAGGATATATCGGTGTTGCCGTATTGCTAAAAACAGAATCAGTTTTTTAATAACTTTGGCTAAATTCAGAACTGTTAACTTTGTGGGTGTTTTCATGTCGCCCTAATATTGTACGAACTTTTTAATGTAACTATAATTGATAGCTCATTCTTATAATGCATTTCGCACAAACTAATCGTTGTTGAACCGTGAAATGCATGTTCACTTGGTATGCTTTGCTACATAACAACCTAGGGCGTGTTTGGTACATGATCGGAGTCTCTAAAAGCGTTCATATACACCGTAGCAATAATTAGTAGTGTATTTAAATAAAGAAATTCCATGTAGAAAATGAATTTTGATCAGGGTAAAGGGATATGGCGCTGTTGGGCTCAGTTAGTATTTTCCTTGGTTTATATTTTCGATCAATAACTAGAAAATCAAAGGAAGGAAAAATATTAGTAAAAGATATTTATATAAAAAGAAAGAAACAGGGATTTTATGAAAATTTAATACGGGAAATGCGGCTTACTAATCCTTTACTATTTTTATAACTTTACTAGAATTAGTGTACAGTCATTTGACTATCTCTTGCCACTTGTTGGAAACAGTTTAATAAAACATTCCGTTCGAGAAGCCATATCAACATCACAAAGGTTAATTGTAACATTGAGACATTTAGCTACAGGAGATTCCTATCCAAGCCTTGCCTATTCATTTCGAATATCTCCTTCAACTATTTGTGTGATTATACGAGAAGTTTGTGATGTTTTATGGAATATTTTACCTCCAGTGTATTTAAAGCCTTTAACACAGAAGCAGTGGCTAAATGTGGCAGAAGACTGTTATAAGTTATGTCAATCAGAGATAAAATGGGTCACCGAAAGAGTGTCCCATGACCCAGTGACCCAAATAGGTATGTGAACCACGACCCACTCCAAATTGATACGGTGCACCAAATTGACCCGGTGACCCAAATTGACTCATGTACCCAAGATAATTTACTTCTATGCTTATCAAATATTGTCATCAACAAAATACTTTATTTATTCTAATAATCACATAAAATGTAAACAAAAGCACTATAAATAAGAAAGAATTATAATATATAAATACAAAGTATCTTATAAATTTACGTAATAAAAGAAGGTTACATCACTTACGAATTTATGATGACTAGGCTACTATTGAAACAATATTTGGTATTATGGGTGCAAGATTCAGGATATTTCACCGTGTAATAAATGCTACTCCCGAAACAGTTGATAGTATTGTTAAAACTATTACATGCTTGCATAATTTTATTAAATCTCAAGCTGTTGATGCAAGCATATATTGTCCTGAAAACTTTGTTGACCGTGACTTTACTGAGAAAACTGTTTTGGGAAAATGGAGACTAGAAGTACCAGACAATACTGCACTGCAACGGGTGGAAAATGTTTATTTTGGAAATAGAAATGCATCACGAGAAGCTTGGAACTTCAGGGAACATATTAAACAATATTTGAAGGGCAAAGGAGCTGCGTGTTGTCTTTGACAATTGGATTATGTTAACAACGCAAATTGAAAACTACTACTTATATAAAATGTGTAATTTACTATTTTAACATGTATATTTAGATATGATATTGAAGCGGGCTACTGCTACCGCGTTTCTTTAATTTAAAACAAGTAATAATACAGGTCTTTATTACTCACTGTTCCCAAGTCTAATTAACAGTATATGCCTTATTTGTAGATGTTTTCAGTCCACTTAACAATGAAGCACTATTACACTAATGAATTTACAAGCACTAATTTATTCTTAAACTAACTTCTTTACCATAGGTCCATTAACAACACGAACACAACTATTTTTTTATACACTTCTATTTATTTATGTATACTTCTAAAAGCTCAAACTACTATTACTTTACAACGTTATAATTTATATTAGACATTCTAGTATAGACTAACTCTTACATTCATAAGCGGCCTTATATATACCCTGCATTAAAGATATTACTCATTATCTAGTATTTTCTAGAAGGATTCTCGAATCCTGAAGAATACGCTGTGCCCCGGGCGGTTGTATGTTTGACGGGTTGCCTAATAGTGAATCGCAACACTGCCCTCTCTTTAAAACCGTTACGTCTCGTAACTGTAAATCCATCTTAACGCCAATTCGATGACTGGTGACGGTATCGGCAGCTATCTCCTCTGGTGCATCCACCGCGTCGTTGGAAGTAACAGTCAACACTTTTTTTTTGGTCTTGGTAGGCAACCGGTTGATAACAACAAACAAGAACCTGGACGTTGGTTCCCTGGAAAACTACTTCTAGCATATTTCGGACTATCCTCCAATCTAAGCGATCCAGTCCACAGCCCAGCTTGGGCACCGCTAGTCTCGTTACTCCATTTTCCATCATCTGCGCCTTAAGATTTAGCAAAGCCTCTCATAGATGTCCATAACTAGGTCTCTGCCATGAAGAATTTTTGGTGACCAGATAGTAAACATAACGATTTTTATCTTGAAGAACTAATTCATCCACACATCCAAACTTTTTCTTGAAAACAACAGCTATTCCCTTGACATTGCCAAATCTTGAGCTACGCAATGTGCAAGGGAATACTCTTCTGGTGCTCTAAACAGATCTTGCTGTTTTTCAACAACAACGCCAAATCTTGCCTTAGCGGAACCACCATACGCCGCCATAAAGCTCTCAAAATTTACATTTGGCTCATGATTAATAACCTGCCGAACACCATTATCATTATTCGAGTCTTCCTGGTTGTTGCCAGCGTAGGATGTTAAATGGTCAAAGTGTACCACTTTCGGTTGCGATCTCTTCTCCAGGTTTAAATCCAAACCGAAAATCACATGGTAGCCGCAATTCACGTGCTAGCATTACGCAAGCGGGCGAGTACCCTGTGCTGTCATGTACCGAAGATCGGTACGCCAGTAGGAACAAATGTAGATATTGGTCCCAGTCTCGTTGATGTTCAGAGACAACTTTGGCCAGGTACTTCCCTAACGTTCTGTTCATTCTTTCAACCATTCCATCCTATTGGGGATGAAGTGGCGTGGTTCTAGTCTTCCTGATCCCAAAATGCTTGCAGACATTTTGAAACAATGCTGATTCGAAGTTCCGATCTTGATCGGAGTGTAATTCCAACGGAACTCCAAAGCGACAAAACAACTCCTTCATTAGTACATCTGCAACCGTCTCGGCTTCTTGGTTAGGTATAGCATATGCCTCCGGCCATTTGGTAAAATAATCCATTGCAACCAAGATGTATTTATTTCCTTTCTCTGATTCATGAAACGGACCAGCTATATCAATGGCTACCCTCTCAAACGGATTCCCCACGTTATACTGTCTCATTGGGGTTTCCGTTTTGTGACCGGGCCATTTGCAAAGGCACACAATTCACATTTCCGGCACCACTCCTTCACATCATCTTTGCAGTTCACCCAATAGAATCTTTCTCTCACTCTTTCGAGAGTTCTTTTCACGCCAAAGTGCCCTCCGGAAATACCATCGTGCAAGTGCTGCAACACTTCCGGCACTCTGCTTCTCGGCACTATCACTTGAAGTCTCTCAGTGCCATCTTCAAATTCCAGGCGTCGTTTCAAGATTCTATTTTCCATCATCAAGGAGTCCCACTGTGCCCAGTATGCCTTCAGGCTCCTACTTAAAATACTAATTTCTTCCCAAGCTGGTCGTTGTCCTCTATTTTTCCACTTAATAATACGTCACAATTCGGCGTCATTCTCCTGGTCTTCTCGTATTCTTTCGGGTTGCCAAGTATCATCGGTTACCGTCATTCTATGGATGACACTTATTTTCTCCTCCATCTTAGAGCAATGATAGCAGTTTACTGGACAAGGTCTCCTTGACAAAGCGTCTGCATTCCGATAACTAGTTCCTACCCGATGTTCTGTGTCAAAGTCATATTCCCGCAGCCGCTCTATCCACCTTGCAACTTGCCCTTCAGGATTTCGAAACTGCAGTAACCATTTCAGTGCAGCATGGTCTGTTCTCAACAGGAATTTACGGCCGTATAAGTACTTATAAAAGTGCTCTACGGATTTGACGACGGCCAACAGCTCCCTTCTTGTCACACAATAGTTCCTTTCTGGCCGCGACAAAACCTTGCTGAAATACCCAATAACTTTTTCTTGTCCGTCCTGCACTTGAGAAGGAACGTCTCCTATAGCTGTGTTACTGGCATCGGTATCCAACACAAATTTCCCCTCCATCCGTGGATAACTCAAAATTGGTGCTGTAACTAGTAGCCGTTTCAGTTGTTCAAATGCTCTGTGGCAGTCGTCATTCCAATCATATTCTTGTCCATCTTCGGTTAATTTCGTTAACGGTTTAACAATGTTCGCAAACCCAAGTATAAAACGTCGGTAATATGTGCACAATCCTAGAGAACTGCGTAGTTGGTGTATATCTGCTGGTGTAGGCCACTCTTGTACCGTTTTTATTTTGTCAGGGTCAGCTCTTATTCCGGTCTCCGAAACGACATGGCCTAGGTATTTTACCTCTTTTCCAAATAGGTGGCACTTCTTGGGGCTTAATGTAAGGTTTGCCCCGCGTAATCTTTGGAATATCTCCTCTAGGTTCTTAAGATGTTCTTCAAAAGACCGGCCTAACACTATCACGTCGTCCAGGTACACGAGACATGTCTTCCAGGACAGTCCACGCAGTACCGACTCCATCAATCGTTCAAAAGTAGCAGGAGCATTGCATAATCCAAATGGCATGACCTTGAACTGCCATAATCCAGTTCCAATTGTAAACGCAGTCTTTTCTTTATCGTTTGGCTCCAAGCCTACCTGCCAGTATCCGCTTTTCAAGTCTAAGGTCGAAAACCATTTAGATCCGGATAGAGTATCTAAGGTGTCATCAATTCTGGGCAAAGGATAGCTGTCTTTCTTTATCACATTGTTAAGCCGCCGGTAGTCTACACAAAACCTTGTCTGTCCTTTTTCTTGACAAGCACTACCGGGGATGCCCATGGACTATTCGAGGGTTCAATCACTCCCTGTTCTTCCATATCGGTGATAATTTGCTCAGCTTCCTTACGTTTTGCCAAAGGAAGCCGCCTGGGGTGTTGTCTTATCGGTTGCGCATCTCCAGTTTTGATCTTGTGTTGCACAACATTCGTCCTTCCTTTCTCACTATCATCCAGTGCAAACACACCTCGATATCGTCCGACCAGTTCTTTTACCTTGCCCAGTTGGTCGCCATTTAATGCTTGACACGAGGGTATCAACATATCCAGCAATTTCTGTGAGCAACCGTTGGTTGGTTTATTTTTCGTGTCGTCCACACAACGTTTAATATGACATACTGGAATGCAACTTCCCACAATCATGCCTTTCTTCACGGTCACTGTATGGGGATTAATGTTCAGCACCCTTACTGGTACCATATTTCGAGACTTTACCAGCGTTCTTCCAATCAGAAGTCCCTCCTGACCCATTCCCGATTCAGTTGCTTCCATCATGCATACTTGTCCTTCCCGGAGCGTACCATCCGGGCGTCCCATTACTATCATTTCCGCCTTCTCGGGTATTTTCATATTGCAAATCATTCGAACTTGCATCGTCTGGTTACTCGTCCCTTGAAATGGAATCTCATCATCATCTATCCGAAGCACATTTTCTTTCATGTTTACATGAAACCCATATTCTCTCATGAGATCCATTCCCAAGATCACTTCTTCTGGAATTTCAGCTACCCGCACTCGATGATTAATTAATTTGTCCCCAATTGTCAACATAACGGCAATCTCTCCGTGAGTACAAATTTTCTCACCACTTGCCGTTCGAAGACACACCGATACAGGTAGCACTTTTCCACGACCAACCAAATCTGGTCTCACGATAGTTTTTGTCGCTCCTGTATCCACGAGTAATCCGACACCCCTACCATTAATTCTTCCATCGATATAAATGCTGTCCAGACTCCCCATTGACGATGCAGCACGGATGATAATCTCCGGGGCACTACGTTGTGCTGTCGACGTTCGCCCCCTTACGTCGACTTGCTTTAGTTTTCCTGCTGCTCAACCGGTTGTTTTTTTGGTTGAGTGCAGCGTCTCTGTATATGACCAACTTCGCCGCAGTTCCAGCATCGCAGACCCCATCTCCGCGGTCGTTGTCTTTCAAGCTTTTCCACACGGTTGATTATTTCATCTATGCTGTTCTGCGCTTGATCAGGTTCCTTTAAGGCAGACCGAACTTTGTGACTCATTCTGTGTGATGTCTGCTTAGCTGCTTCAAATTTAAGCGCATGAGCCAGTGCGTCATATAACATTTTTGGCCGTACTAATCTTAGCGCTTGCTGTATTTCGCCATCTTTAACGCCATCCACAAATGTTTGTACAGCCAGTTGTTCGAGGAAACTATCTGGTGCTGTTGAATATGCCAATCTAACTAATCTGGCGATGTCAGCTTCGAATTCTTGCAGGCTTTCACTTGTCTTTTGCAAGCGGTTCTTAACTTGTGCGTGGTAAACCTGTTGAAGGTGTGCATCTTCATATCTCATCTCAAGCTTCGATGTTAAAAGGCCGTAATCATTCTGCTGGTGATCAGGAATCGTTTGTAAGATGTTAAGAGCTTCACCTCGTAGGACCACTATTAAGGAGATAGCCTTCTCTTTGTTGCACCAACCGTTGACTATTGCCGCAGCTTCAAATTGTTTCAAATATGTGGGCCAAGGTGTTTTGCCATCAAATGTGGGTGGTTTCACTTTAAATTTAGACGGTATGGACTCGCTTCTTTCCATGGTTCTTATTTCTGGAATGTTCTCATTTACAACTTGATTTGCTATTTCAAGTGGCCGTGTTGTTAGTGAAATCACCTGTTCTTGCAGCCTCATCATATCTTCTTCCATTTTTACCAATTTACTGTCCAACTTTTGCTCAACTGTTTTTACCTGATCAGTGACATCTTCTTTCAATGCAATGGAGCTTGCTATTAATCTTTGTTCTAACGTGACCGTCTTTTCATTCAACTCTTCCATTTTCATCGCGTTTTCACTAAGCCGTTCTTCTATTTTCTTAGCATTTTCAGTAAGGTTTGATTCCAGTTCAACTGACCTCACTAAATTTTCATTTAGTGTCACTTCCAGTTTAGCCGACCTCTCCTCCATTTTCTCAGCATTTTCACTAAACTTTTCCTCTAATTTCGTAGTATTTGCGCTTAACTTTTCCTCCATACCGGATTTAAAATCCTTAAGGAAATTCATTAAAGTCTCTGCCTCCATCTTACTTTGGTTTCTTGTAACAGGCATATACAAACTACTTAAATGTCTTTAGACTTGTGCTTTAAATTAATCACTATATACCCCACACCTGGCACCAGTGAAGCGGGCTACTGCTACCGCGTTCCTTTAATTTAAAACAAGTAATAATACAGGTCTTTATTACTCACTGTTCCCAAGTCTAATTAACAGTATATGCCTTATTTATAGATGTTTTCAGTCCACTTAACAATGAAGCACTATTACACTAATGAATTTACAAGCACTAATTTATTCTTAAACTAACTTCTTTACCATAGGTCCATTAACAACACTAACACAACTATTTTTTTATACACTTCTATTTATTTATGTATACTACAAGCTGCATGTACGTTAGACACAGCATATAACATTTATGTATACTTCTAAAAGCTCAAACTACTATTATTTTACAACGTTATAATTTATATTAGACATTCTAGTATAGACTAACTCTTACATTCATAAACGGCCTTATATATACCCTGCATTAAAGATATTACTCATTATCTAGTATTTTCTAGAAGGATTCTCGAATCCTGAAGAATACGCTGTGCCCCGGGCGTTTGTATGTTTGACGGGTTGCCTAATAGTGGATCGCAACAATATGTAGTTTCTAGTTACAAATAAAAACTAAAATAAATTTCAAGTATTTTACATTTCAATTTATTATTTTCACTGCTCACTGAATTTACAATGATATTAAAAGCAGAACTACTAAAAAGTAAATGCAACATTCTAAAAATATTTATGTAGGATAAATATTTCACTTCTGGTGATGTTTTCTTTTTAACTGATGTAATCTAATTAAAGTTTCATCAATAAACTCATCACTTGCAGTCTTTGGAAGTTCAGCCAATTCAGATGCAATGTATTTTGCAAAATCCATGTATTTGTTACTGTCGGATTTGCTGACATTTTGCATAGCAGAAGAAATGTCACCTAAGACTCCCAATATTGGCAACTTTCTTTTAGTCTTCTTAGGAGATTTATATTTCATTGAACTACTTGGCATATTGAAAAAAGTCATCAGTATCACTTCTTTCAGATAGCTAAGATATTGGAAAAGAACTTTCTTCAGATCCTTATGATTCGTGGTAATCTTCCTCTAAACTCATACCTTCAGAAATATTTTCCTTATTGACATGTACTGCTGCAGTTACAGAGCTCGTGTCCACAAGAGGGTTTGATGACGTTCTAAATTTATGGCATGCATTAATTATATTAAATAGAATTTAGGTAATTACATACTTTCTAGGTGTTCTGTTTTCAAACATATAATAAAAAAAAGACATGACTGGCCTCGAAGAGATTGGTACATATACAGCACCACTGTGGCTTAATGCTGTTATTTTTTGTTTTTCCCTGTGATATTTTTCTCGAAAAAACTTCCATTTCTTTTTGCATTCTTCGACTAAAATTGATAAATTACTAACTACTTTGTACTTACTAGGTTCTTCATATACTACCTGGTGATTGAACAGAAAGAGAAATATTGTCCCAAGCACGATCGGTCATTAGCTTATTGCTGTGACCTTTCTTTTGCAAATAATATATTGCAGGATAATTACATATTACTTTGAGCAACAATTCTTCATTAATTACGGAATCCTGTAATTCATTCATCTTCATGTTGTTGTACAAAACCTTCAAATTTGTAAATTAATTCTGTTCTTGCTTGCTTTTGTCAAGCAGCTTGCATCAATTCGAAGTGGGATTGAAATAAAGCAAGGTGGAAATTTGTATTGTAAATTTAACTACAGATTGCCATATGCCATGCGTTGCAATTTGTCTTAAAAGCCTAATTCAAATTGAATGTAAATCTAGCATTAGATTGAACTTTAGTTTACACGGGGAAAGGGTAGCTCTGAATCAATTGTTATTCTTTTTGGTTCGTTCGGAGTTTAAAGCGATTGAGAATCTATTACCGTGGGATTATAATGGTTTTCTCTAAAGCGTGTTTGCCTGTGCCGAACTATCATCAATAATATTAATTTTGTAAGTTATATTTAAGTATTTTGAGACATTTTCTTATCGATGACGTATCCTCACGTAAAATTAAACTGTCGTAAAAGTATATTACCCTATAAAATTAAGAAAACTTTCATAATTTCTACGCATTTAGTTTTAAATAGTTCGATAGGAACAAAAATATTATTTATATAAACAATTATTAGTAAACTTGTTATGTCATTTTTCATAGCCTGGTGACAAACTTGATCGAAATTTTGTTTCGTGCACATGCGATTTCTATATCGCAAATTAAATAGTTTATTCACTTCCTTTTACTCGTAAACAAACAATATTAATATTTCATTTCGAATTTAAGTTCGGTGAAAATATCCACCATGTTAACAGTATTCATAATTATTAAATATAATGTAATATTTCAAGAGTTTAAATTACTTTATTTCTGCCTCTCACCAATACATTACTGGTAGTGCTCTGAATATATATAAACTTGACATGCAATTTATTATGGTAGTCCGATGATTCCCAGAATAAAGTATGGGTAGAACTAACTCGCCTATGCGCATTGTTATATTATATTGATGGAGAATGTGCATTTAAAGCAGTATTACAAAGCATAGCAGTAGACTTGAATGTCTAACAGTTACTGTGGAATCGACTTTGGCTACCTTTTTACATTTTTCTATAGCTATTATTATTATTATAATATCTAAAGAAATGCAACGTAATTAATGAAAGCGTATTTTCTACGAGCGTCTCGCGGCAGTAATGACATGGCTGCAATGACAGTTTAGGTTACTGTTAGAAATAGATATTGTTGCAAGCTACTACTAGACAACCCATCAATTACACACAAAACGCCGCAAGCACTGTTTATTCTCTACGGTTCCAGAATTCTTCTAGAACATACTAGATAATGAGTCATATCTTTAAATCTGAGTATATATAAGACCGCTAATAAATGCAAGGGTCAGTCTATACTTGAACGTCTAATATAAGTTATATCGTGTACAAGTAAACGTAGTTGAGCTTTGAGTGTATATACATAAATGTTATATGAGCTAAACGTGTCTATTGTACATGCAGCTTGTAGTATACATAAATAGATAGAGCTTGGATTGAATAATAGTTGTGTTAGTATTGTTAATGAACCTATGGTAAAGAAGTTAGTTTAAGAAGATATTAGTGCTTGTAAATTCATTAGTGTAATAGTGCTTCATTGTTAAGTGGACTGAAAACATCTATAAATAAGGCATATACTGTTAATTAGACTTGTGAACAGTGAGTAATAAAGACCATTATTATTACTTGTTTTAAATTAAAGAAACGCGGTAGCAGCAACGCGCTTCAATATTATTATTAAAAAACACACAACACAAATCACTTAACACGCATATCAAAACAGTTTGCAATAGTTTTAGAACAATTGTTCTGATATGCGTGTTAAGTGATTTGTGTTTTTCTATAATATTATCCATTTCTAACAGTAAGCTAACCTAGTATTGCAGTCATGTCATTACTGCCGCGAGACGCTCGTTGTTTTCTGCATGTATTAGGCAACCCTAGATACAGATTTCCTACACCGAAAATCTTATATTATATTGATAGAGAATGTGCATTTAAATCAGTATTACAAAGCAAAGCAATAGACTTCAACGTCTAACCGTTACTGTGGAATCGACTTGGGCTACCATTTTACATTTTTTATAGCTATCATTATTATAAAATCTAAAGAGATGCAACATAAATAATGAAAGCGTGTTTTCTGCATGTATTAGGCAACCCCAGATACAGATTTTCTACACCGAAAATCTATACAAAGAATTATTTCATTGTTAATACATTTTTAACTAATGGTGCGTAACATTTCAAGTTTAATAGAATTTTGCAATACCATTTTACATCTTTATCACAATAGATAAAGTGTAACAATTTTTAATTTTTAGGAACAAAATTCCATTTCGAATGGACCTGCACCTTGCCGAAGTTCTAGATTACTAGAACAGGTGAAATGGCTTGCGTGTTCTAATGAGCGAAAGACCCAAACTACACGTCCAACTAAAGTAGTAGGGTCGTTAGTGAGGAACCAGACTAAAACAGGTCCCCGAAAGAGGGCAGCGGCTCTTTCGGTACTTAGAGTGGCAGATACCATAGGGGTCGGTATGGCAGTCTAAGACACACTACCGCGATGTGGAAGGCAACGGGAAACCACCACATTACTTACCAAGTACACAGCGTACTTAAATTGAAATAAACATGATGGCATTTTCTGGGGTAACAGATTCCGGAGGTAAAATAGTTCCCCATTCGGATCTCCGGGAGGGGACTTTTTCGGAGGATACGATCGGAAAGTCCAGAATAAGAGTCGGGCACATTTTGCGAGTCGGAGTGTGGAATGTTAGAAGTATGAAGCAAGTAGGTAAGCTAGAGAACTTAAAAATAGAAATGAATAGGTTAGCACTAGACGTAGTAGGAATCAGCGAAGTTCGGTGGCCAGAGGCGGTGGATTTTTGGAGTGGAGACTTCGGGGTAATTCATACAGGAGCAGAGGAAAGAAATTTGGGTGTGGGGATAGTTATGCGATAAAAGATAGGATACTGTGTAGAAAACTACGTACAAAAGAACGAAAGAGCACTCATGGTAAGATTAGAATCTAAACCGGTAAACACAGTAATAATACAAAGATACGTGCCCACCTCTAGTTACAGTGACGAAGAGGTAGAAGCGATCTACAAAAATATCGAAGACATATTAAGATACGTAAAAGGACATGAAAATTTAATAGTTACGGGGGATTTTAATGCAGTGGTTGGTGAGGGTAGGGAAAGAGCAGTAGTATGTTTATTTGGTTTAGGCACGAGAAACGACAGGGGAAATAGGCTGGTAGAATTTTGCGACAAGAACAATTTAATCATCACAAACACATTATTTCAACATCATGCTAAAGACAATATACGTGGAAGATGACAAGAGATATAAGTAGATATGAAATAGATTACATTCTTGTTAGACAACGGTCTAGGAATCAAGTAAAAGACTGTAGAAGCCACCCAGAAGCAGATATTGACACTGACCACAACATCAAATTATGAAGACCGCACTTAAATTTAAAAATTTAAAAAAAAGAAATGGAAAAAGACAATTTGACTTTGAGAAATTAAAAGATAAAGATATTCAAGAAAGATTCGGAAAAAAGTCAAATGAATTGCTGAAAGATATCGGGAAAATTTCTGATACTAAGGAAGTAGAAACAGAATGGAATAACATTAAATCACCCTAAACATGGTGGCCAAAGATATTCTGGGGTATACACAAAAAAAAAGAAACCATGGATAACAAAGGATATTCTGAATTTAATAGAACAAAGACGAAAATTCAGAAACGAATCAGACGATACATGAAAACAGAGATACAAAGCCATAAAATAATTCGAAAATGCAGGAAAGCTAAAGAACAATAAATTGATGAAAATTGCAAAGAGATACAAACTAAGATAAAAGTAGGAAAGACAGATGAAGCATACAAACTAAGTAGAATCAATTTTAGGGATATTAAACCGAATAGCAAAAATATAAAGAATGCGGGAGTAAACGTCATTATAGAAAATGTAGAGAAAGTGAATACATGGCAAGAATATATTGGGAATTTATATGCAGGAGAGGAACTGCCATCGTTAGAACAAGAATCAAACATTGAAAATGATGACTTGGGATATTTCATACTTAGAGATGAGTTTGAATTAGCATTAAAGGGTCTGAAAAATGGCAAGACGCTGGGTACAGATAAGGTGCAAGCAGAAACTCTAAAAGCCGCTGTACAAGCAGTAACAGAACGTCTCTTCCAACTTGTAAGCTATATGTACGAGACCGGCAAGATACCCAAAGATTTCAAACGTACCATCATAGTAACTATACCAAAAATGAAAGGCGCGGATAGATGTGAAAATTTTAGAAACAATAAGTTTGACAGCACACGTGTCAAAAATATTAACTAGAATTGTACAAAGACGAATGGAAAAACGAGCTGAAGAGATACTAGGGGAAAATCAATTTGGGTTTAGGCAAAGCAGGGGAGCACGGGAGGCTATTTTAGCTCTGAGAGTGATATTGGAGAAAACAATAGTAATTGGAAAAAGCGTGTATATAGGGTTTATAGATCTGGAAAAAGCATTCGACAATGTAAAATGGAAAAAAATGTTCGAAATACTCAAAAAGATTGGAACGAGTTATAGGGATAGACGAATAGTACATAGCTTATACAAAGAGCAAACAACAGTAATGGAATTAGAGCAGGAACGTAAAGAAGTAAACATTAGGAAAGAGGTGAGACAGGGATGTGCCCTATCCCTATTAATTTTTAACTTGTACATTGAAGAGACAATGAATACTATCAAATGCAGGAAGACATTTGGAATTACTATGCAAAGACAAAAAATTGATATGCTTAGATTTGCAGATGATATAGTGGTATTAGCATCTAGCAAAGAAAAGTTAGAAGCTGCTCTTAATGAAATGGAAACAGTTCTAACAGAAGGATATGGTATGAAAATTAACAAAAATAAAACTAAAGTGGATTGATGAAAAGTGCAAAGAGGTACAAACTAAGATGGAAGTATAAAAGACAGATGAAGCATACAAACTAATTAGAAGCAATTTTAGGGATATAGAACCGTATAGCAAAAATATAAGGGACGCGGGAAGAAATGTCATTATAGAAAATGTAGAGAAAGTGGGTAGATGGCAAGAATATATAGGGAATTTATATGCAGGAGAAGAACTAACTGCATTAGAAAAGGAATCAGACATTGAAAATGATGATTTGGGATATCCTATACTTAGAGATGAATTTGAAATAGCATTAATGGGTCTGAAAAATGGTAAGGCGCCGGGTACAGATAAGGTGCAAGCGGAGACTCTAAAAGCCGCTGGTCAAGCAGTAACAGAACGTATATTCCAACTTGTAAGCTATATGTATGAGACAGGCGAGATACCCAAAGATTTCAAACATAACATCATAGTAACTATACCAAAAAAGAAAGGCGCAGATAGATGTGAAAATTTTCGAACAATAAGCTTGACAGCACACGTATCAAAAATATTAACTAGAATTGTACAAAGACGAATGGAAAAACGGGCTGAAGAAATACTAGGAGAAGACCAATTTGGGTTTAAGCGAAACAGGGGAACACGGGAAGCTATCTTAGCTCTGAGGGTGATAATGGAGAAAACAATAGAAAAAGGGAAAGCGTGTATATAGGGTTTGTAGATCTGGAAAAAGCATTTGACAATGTAAAATGGAAAAAATGTTCGAAATACTCAAAAGATTGGAATGAGTTATAAGGATAGACGGATAGTACATAGCTTATACAAAGAACAAACAGGAGTAATAAAAATAGAGCAGGAACGTAGAGAAGTAAACATCAGGAAAGGGGTGAGACAGGGATGTTCCCTATCCCCACTAATTTTTAACTTGTACATTGAAGAGGTAATGAATACTGTCAAATGCAGGAAGACATTTGGAATTAATATGCAGGGACAAAAAATTGATATGCTTAGATTTGCAGATGATATAGCGGTAGTAGCATCTAGCAGGGAAGAGTTAGAAGCTGCTCTCAATGAAATGGAAACGGTTCTAACAGAGAGAAAATTAACAAAAGTAAAACTAAAGTACTAGTATGCAAAGGAGGGAAAAATAAATCAAAAACAAGAATACAAATATGCAACACGAACTTACAAGAGGTTAAAGATTTCTGCTACCTAGGAAGCCAAATAACGCAAGATGGGAAAAGCACAAAAGATATAAAACAAAGATTAGCACAAGGTCGTGCTACATTTAACAAGAAAAAGCAACCACTGTGCTCAAAGACCACAAACATAGAAACAAGGAAAAGATTGCTCAAAACATATGTGTGGAGCACAGCACTGTATGGCTGTGAAGCCTGGACAGTGGGAGATGCGGACAAGAAAAAGGTAGAAGCCTTTGAAATGTGGTGCTACAGACGTATGATGAAGATACCATGGACAGACAAAGTTAAGAACGAAGAGGTACTAAAAATGGTAGGGGAAGAAAGAAATATGTGGAAAACAATAAAAAATAGGAGAGATAGGATGATAGGCCACATACTACGGCACGAGGGACTAATGCGGAATATACTAGAACCGAGATAGGAAAAAAGAGAAGAGGTAGACCTAGGTTAGACTACTGCACACAGATAGTGAAAGATGTAGGCTGTAGGAGTTTCAGGGAAATGTGTAGGCTAGCTCAGAAGAGAAATCAATGGAGGTACGCATCCAACCAGTCCCAAGATGGATAAATTAATGACGAAGAAAGAAACTGCACTTAAACATGATATTTATTATAAGCAACTACAAGCATTGGAGGGGCAATATTCGCGAATAATGGTAATTGCATAAAAGCATTTACTGGAAAACTATTATTTCGGCAAATGTCTAAGTGTTGGGGGATCTTGGCAGCCACAGGTTGCTTAACCCCCCTTCTATAAATCTCAGTGAAAAAGGGCATAATATTAGAAAACAATAGAAGAAACATAATATTTATTATAAGCAACTACAAGCATTGGATGGGCAATATTCTCGAATTATGGTAATTGCGTGAAAGCATTTACTGGAAACCTATTATTTCGGCAAATGTCTAAGTGTTGGGGGATCTTGGCAGCCACAGGTTGCTTAACCCCCTTCAATAAATCTCAGTGAAATAGGGCATAATATTAGAAAACAATATAAGGGGAACCGAGCTGTATTGCTGTGTGAGAATTTCAGGGAACTATGTAGGTTAGGTTTAGAAAAGAAATAAGTGCAGGTACATGTCCAACCAGTTTTAAGACGGAAACCCAATGACGAAAAAATAAGCGCAGATAAATCTGATGATTATTATAAACAACTAGTTGTTTGTTGTAAAATATCTGCAACTAATGTTGACTGTGCGAAAAGATATATTGGAAAAATATTAAATCAGTAAATGTTCAAGTGCTGGGGAACTTGGCAGCCACAGGCTGCTTACCCCTTCGCAACCACTGAATGTCGGAAAAATAGGGTATATAATTGTAAAACAATAGAAGGTGACCGAACTGCATCTAACAAGAAAGAACGGCGCCTATGATGAAAGACAACAAACATAGAACAAAAAGTTGTTGAAAGCGTATGTGTGGAGCACAGCACAGACAGTATGCCTACGAAATACGAGCAGTCTGAAAAGCAGACAGAAGAACAGTAACGGCCTTTGAAATGCCGTGCTTCAGATGTTTGAAGATGGACAGACAAAGGTAATAACAAATAGGTTATAGAAACAGTAAGGGAACAAGGATATCTTTGGGAAAAAAATATGAGAAATAGAAGGGCAGAATACGTTCTAAGGCATTTTTGGAGAATAGCATAGGATATATGACAAGCAGAGAAAGGAAAAAGAGGTGGATGTAGACCTAGATCAGATAGCGATAGATGCAGACTGTGCAAATTTTGGGGAAATCTGTAGGTTAGTTCAGAATAGGAAACAATGATGGTACGCGTCTAACCAGTTTCAGGACTGAAGACCCAATGATGATGAAAACTAAAGTACTAGTATGCAAAGAAGAGGAAAAATAAATCAAAAACGTTAATACAAATAGGTAACAAGAACTTACAAGAGGTTAAGGATTTCTGCTACCTGAGAAGCCAAATAACGCAAGATGGGAAAAGCGCAAAAGATATAAAACAAAGATTAGCACAAGGTTGCTACATTTAACAAGAAAAAGCAATTACTGTGCTCAAAGACAACAAACACAGAAACAAGGAAAACAAGGAAAAGATTGCTTAAAACACATGTGTGGAGCACAGCACTGTACAGATGTGAAGCCTGGACAGTAAGAGAAGCGGACAAGAAAAAGGTAGAAGCCTTTGAAATGTGGTGCTACAGATGTATGATGAAGATATCATGGACAGACAAAGTTAAGAACAAAGATGTACTAAAAATGGAAGGGGAAGAAAAAAATATGTGGAAAACTGTAAAATATAGGAGAGATAGGATGATAGGTCACATACTACGGCATGAGGGCATAGTGCGGAACATATTAGAAGCAGAGATAGGAAAAAAGAGAAGTAGAGGAAGACCTAGGTTAGACTACTGCACACAGATAGTGAAAGATGTAGGTTGTAGGAATTTCAGAGAAATGGGTAGGCTAGCTCAGAATAGAAATCATTGGAGGTATACATCAAAAAAGTTCCAAGATGGATAAACTAATGACGAAAAAAGTAACTGTACTTAAACATGGTGATTATTATAAGTAACTACAAGTATTGGTTGGGCAATGTTTTCAAATAATGTTAATTGTGTGTAAGGATTTACTGGAAACTATAAATTCGGCAAATCTCTAAGTGCTGGGGGATCTTGGCAGCCACAGGCTACTTAACCCTCTTCACTGAAGCTCGGTGAAATAGAGCATAAAATTAGAAAACAATAAAAGTTCAGAATATAAATAAGTGCAGGTACGTGACCAACCAGTTTTGAGACAGAAAATCAACCTAATGACGAGAAACTAAGTACAGATAGGTATGATGCTTATTATAAACAACTACAGTTGTTGGTTGTGAAATACCTGCAACTAATGTGGACTGTGCGAAAAGACATATTGGAAAAATATTAAATCAGCAAATGTTCAAGTGCTGGGGGAACTTGGCAGCCACAGGCGTCTTACCCCCCTTTACAACCACTGAATGTCGGCGAAATAGGGTATATAATTGTAAAACAATAGATGGGAACTGAACTGCATCTAACAAGAAAGAACAGCGCCTATGATGAAAGACAACAAACATATAAACAAGAAGAAAAATGTTGAAAGCATAGGTGTGGAGCACAGCACAGTATGCCTCTGAAATACTGGCAGTAGGAAAAGCAGACAGAAAAACGGTAGCAGCCTTTGGAATGCTGTGCTTCAGATGTATGAGGATGCTAGCATGGACAGACAAAGTTAATAACAAATAGGTTATAGAAATAGTAGGGGAACAAGGAGATCTATGGAGAAAAATAGGAGAAATAGAAGGGCAGAATACGTTCTAAAGCATTTTGGGGAATAGTATGGGATATATTACAAGCAGAGATAGGAAAAAGGAGGTAGATGTAGACCTAGATCAAATAGTGATAGATGCAGACTGCAAATTTCAGGGAAATGCGTAGGTTAGTTCAGAATAGAAAACAATGAGGGTACGCGTCTAACTAGTTCCAGGACTGAAGACCTAATGATGATGATAAGGAACAAAATTGTTCGTCATGTAGCTGTTAAGTTTTCTTGTATAGATAAAGTTTAAATGTGAGGACATATCGGTTAAATTAAGTACCTAAGGACCGTATTCATAAACTATTCTCAAGGCTAACCTTTGCTAAGTACCACTTAAAGGCAAATGTCCTTCTTTGATACAATTTATGTATCATAGACAACCCTTCGTACTCGTGAAAGGCGATGTTCAAGATTCTAGGCTAAGGGAACTTACAAACTTCTCACTAAAAAATGTTAGTCGGCCTACTTAGGTGTGAATTTGTATATACGAATATAGGTTATGTTATTGGTTTGGTGTATTGTATGTATTTAAATAATTAAAAATGTGGTATAATAAGAATATCAGGTTAGTTTGTGTGTCCTATTAATAACAAGTGATTTTGAATTATATAACGTCAAATTAGAATCATTGTAATGCATTAATTTTTAGCAGGGATATCAAAAAGGTGTATACAGAACAAGAGAAGGCACTATCAGTATCGCGTGTTCAACACTACAGCGACATTTTAGAAAATACCTCAACCGGCGGCGCCACGTGGCAGCACAACAAGCACTCTAGCAGAAAATCGCCAGTTACTATAATTCCCAACCTGAGGTTTCGTTGCGAAGAAACGAAAAAAGTGCTGGAATAATTTAAAGCAAATGTACAATATAGAATAGTTCACAGTCAGAGTTTGAAAACATTTACTTACGCTATAGGAAACGAAAACTAAACGCTAAAGAAAAAAAGAGTTTCTTACAAACAGGAGGCGGGCCACCAGCTGCTTTGACTAATGAGGATGATATTATGAAATCTATTGAAATTGTTGTTCCTCATTTGAATTCGGAGGTAGAAATTCTATTAACATTTGATAGTAATGGCTACTTCAGTGATAATGGACAGGTGCAACCAAGTATCAATGAAAAATGTACAAATCTAAGTGATACTCGTCGAGGTATAACGTCATATTTGTTAATATTGGTTTATAGTATAATTGTAGAATATGAACATGATTATTTGTCAACTCCTGTAATGGTTGCTAGAAGAAATAGTCCAGTAGGTCTTTCAACTGGTCACGCATCTTAAACATATATATATATATATATATATATATATATATATATATATATATAAAGTAAGATGTATCTGTAAACAAACTCTTATGAAAATAATAAGAGCCATTGACAAATACAAATCGGGCTGGTAGTTATATAGCCATTAACAAAACATTAGCTTTATTAATTCATAGGGGAGGAAACATCCACTGACCAATGGTTTCGGCTTGTTAGCCTCATCAGAGTGGACTGTTCCCAGGAACCCTATGAAGTAATCGAAGCTATTATAATGATATAATTTCGAAACAATCACTGTACTATGGCAAAAGTAAATAAAACCGCCATCAGGTGATAAAACACCAACACTACTAAAGTGTGGAAGTACAGAATTGAACCGAAACTACATAATAAATTTTAAAATGACTATAAAAGTACGTTGGGCCTTTGAGATTTGCGGAATGTTACAGCAAAATTTATATTGCTAACGTAACAATACCTTCTCGTGGCGACACCCGAGGTTCAAAATGCTCCATAGGCTTAATGTCAAATTAAACAAAGACAAGTTATTTGCAGTCCGCAATAAAAAAATTGTATATAAAGTAAGATGTATCTGTAAACAAACTCTTATAAAAACTAAAAGGGTCTAAAATTTTATGGGGAACCAGTTGTTCGTCCAACCAAATAATTAAAGAAAAATAAACCGTGAAACAAAGAAGATACAAAAAATTTAAAAAATGGCTTTTGATAAATTTTAAAACTGCGGTACGATAAAACAAATTTCAAAAAAATAAAAAAAATAAAAACTAAAAGGGTCTAAAATTTTATGGGAACCAGTTGTTCGTCCAACCAAATAATTAAAGAAAAAAAACCGAAACAAAGAATACAAAAATTTAAAAAATGGCTTTTGATAAATTTTAAAACTGCGGTCGATAAAAAAATTTCAAAAAATAAAAAAATAAAAACTAAAAGGGTCTAAAATTTTATGGGAACCAGTTGTTCGATCCAACCAAATAATTAAACCTGAAAAAAAACCGTAAACACATTAAGTTGAAGTAAGAATGAACCAATATAATAATTTAAAATCTATAAATTGCCTTAATTTGGGATTTAGAAATTTATTGTCAACACCTTTGTGCGAACGGGTCATGCAATAAAAAAAAAAATTATTATAAAAAAAATTATTAAGAAGAATTGAAACAAACCTTATAAAATAATAACATTGACAAATAAAATCGGGCTGGAGTTTGCCATTAACAAAATTATTTATTATCAGAGAAACACCAGACCATGGTTTCGTGTTACCCCGGGGTTCCCAAGACCCATAGATGCATTATAATGATATAATTTGAAACAAATGTACTATGGCAAGTAATAAACCGCAAGGTAAAACACAACATATAAAGTAAGTAATTGAACCAAACTCTAATAAATTTTAAAATGACATAAGTACGTGCTATTGATTAAATTAAAATTACGGTACCAGATAAAACAAAATTTAAAAATAAAAAATAAAAACTAAAAGGGTCTAAAATGTTTATTGGGAACGCAGTGTTCGTCCAACCAAATAATTAAAGAAAAAAAACCAAGATAAAAACAACCAAATGGAATACAAATTGAACAAATACAATAAATTTAAAATACTTAAAATATTGGGCTTAATTTCGGAATGTTCGCAAATTTATTGCTACGAAAAACCTTCCGGACCCGGGTTCAGCCATAGAATTAAATAACAAACAATTATTCATCGCAAAAAAAAATGATAAAGTAGATAACAAACAAACTTATGAAAATAAAAGACATTGACAAATACAAATGGTGTATATACATAAAAAACTTGCTTTATAATTTGGGAGAAACATTATGCCAAGTTTGCTTACCTCTCGGAGCGTTCCCAAGACCCATGAATAATAACATAAAGTTAATTTGAAACAATATGTATATGAAAAGTAAATAAACCGCACAGTATAAAAACCAACAATACAATGGGAAGTAGATTGATATACATAAAAATTTAAATTATTATAAATTCATGGGGACTTCCATTGCCAATTTTGCAATTTTACTGCATAGAAACTTTCCCAAGAACCCATGAAGTAATCGAGCTATTATAATGATAAATTTCGAAACAATCACTGTACTATGGCAAAAGTAAATAAAAGCCATCAGGAAAAACAACATACAAAGTGTGGAAGTACAGAATTAGAAACTACAATAAATTTTAAAATTAAAAGTACGTTGGCCTTTGTTTGCGAATTTACTGCAAAATTTACATACGTAACAAACCTTTCTCGTGGGCAGAACCCGGGTTCATGCAAGCATTCAATAACAGCAAATGTGGAAAGTTAAGAACCTATAAAAATCATAATATTATAATGATATTAAAAATCACGTACTGGCAATAATAAAACCAGCACATTGTAAACTAATGGAAAATCATCAGTTTGAACGAAACTCATATAATTTTAAATCTATAAGAAGTTTAAACTTATGAATTTCAGAAATTACTTATAGCAAATAATAAACCATATTGAAACAATACAAAGACACAATGACAAATAATTTAAATATATAAAAATTGCTGTTGCGATTCAAAATTTATAAAATTTAGCAACCTCCATTGATTAATGCAATTATTTTTCAAAATTATTATATAAATTTTAGCTAATAATGTCTTTGTTTATTTAATTGCCTATGGGATAACCGTGCAAAAGGTTTGTTACGTTAGCAACAAATTTTGCTGTAACATTCCGCAAATCTCAAAGGCCCAACGTACTTTTATAGTCATTTTAAAATTTATTATGTAGTTTCGGTTCAATTCTGTACTTCCACACTTTAGTAGTGTTGGTGTTTATCACCTGATGGCGGTTTTATTTACTTTTGCCATAGTACAGTGATTGTTTCGAAATTATATCATTATAATAGCTGATTACTCATAGGGTTCTTGGGAACAGTCCACTCTGATGAGGCTAAGTCGAAACCATTGGTCAGTGGATGTTTCCTCCCATGAATTAATAAAGCTAATGTTTTGTTAATGGCTATATAACTACCAGCCCGATTTGTATTTGTCAATGGCTCTTATTATTTTCATAAGAGTTTGTTTACAGATACATCTTACTTTATATACAATTTTTTTATTGCGGACTGCAAATAACTTGTCTTTGTATATATATATATATATATATATATATATATATATATATATAAAGTAGTATAACTGATTAATTGTAGAACCATTATCTAATACTATGCCAGCAGCCCTTGGAAATAGGTTCAGTGAATGGAGTAGAAGGATCTATAAGGAAAAGGAGCTTTGGATACAAAAGCCGAGAGAATCAATAGAACAACAAAGAGCACTCTGCACTGTTTGCATGGAAGCAACTACAGTCGAATCAGAATATCAAAAGCTTCAGCTAGAAATGTTACATGAAAAACAAATTTTAATATAGGAATCTTTTATTTTAATGACAAGTTTGTATTAATGTTTATATTTTAAGAAATTTACGGTTAAGGCTTCAATATTTTTATAACTCAATTACTTTGTAAATATTATAACACTACTAATACCATTAATTACTAACCTGTTAACATTATCTTATTGATAAACTTTATACACTAATATATTAACAAATACTTGTAAATATAAAAAATAAACCTGAAATATATTTTTAATTTGTATACTTATTAACATCATTGTAATCATTGTTTAAAAATGTGTTACTATAATTGCTTGCTTAAATGTTAACCCGGCAACGTTTTGATGAGCTATATTTTTATTAACATCATCTTCAGGTAGCAGAGGCTCATAAGTCATTTCATCTAAATTGTACTTTACATAATATTGTGCAACACTGCAGTGGCACATATTATAGCAGCTGAAGTTTCCATAGTTGTACCTCAAATTCTTCAACGGCATGGGAATTGTTGTTTCATACCCCAAACAATTGTTCGACAACATTACTGGTTAGAATGTGACTTTGTTGTAATTGTGTTCCGATGGGGTGTTTATATTTAATAATAGAGTCAAAATGTATAATCGACAAGCATAACGATTATCACCTAGTAACAATCCACAAATACTGCGGTTTTTTAATCGTATTCAAATAGCACTTTTTTCAAGTATTGTGTGCAGATCCGGGATGGCAGACAATAATATTCAAAATTTCCAATAATCTTTTAAAGACATTACCATAGTGTTGTGATTGTGTTTTTAATTACCTGAACATTCATAGGAAAGTAACGCTTACGATTGCGAAAAACTTCTGCAATATCTGTTCCAGGATTTACTATAGATGTGTGTACCATCAATACACCCAGAAACTGAAGGAAATCCATGCAATTGAAAAAATTGTTGAATGTGTACTGTTTGATAAACTTCTGTTTCTAGAAATTTTATAAATTGCCTACTTATATCTCTAAACATTACAGATATATTTTTGATGATTCTGGAAACGTTAGCTTGGATAATCCCACGCAAATCTCCATGAACATGCTACAATACAAAAAAAGTGTGATGTTTACATATTCTATGTAGCTGTTGCAAACTTACTTGAAAACTACCAGTTGCAGAGAATCGTAGTGTAACCAGTAATTGTAAAATAGGTGGAATTGGCCAACCACGATTGTTTAATTGTTGCGGACAATTGATTATTAGATACACAATATCCCTAATAGTAGCTTTTGTGTAGCGATATCGTTTGGAAAATTCATATTTTCTGTAAAATTTCATTGGATTTTCTGAATCTCAAATATACTGCTTTGGTAGTCTACATAAAAAGTATTTGAATAATGCAATTGAAGACGTGATAATCTCACATATATTGTCAAAAGTTGGTTTTAAACTGTTTTTGAATATGCTATACCAATACTTCTTGCAATAAATTAGGTAATTGGTTAAATATTACCCTTAGGGCACACATTAATTACAATCATTCTTTTCTATTAAGAATTTCTCCTGATCTAATAGATAAAATATCTACAGTAAATTAATCAACCAAATGCAGTATAGTCTCATTCGATGTAGTAAACTTATTTCCAAGCATACCTCCGAATGAACGAGTACCACTTGTCAATAATTTTCTTCATTCAATTAACCTTTTCGATGACCAACTCTCTTGTATAGGTATTTTACTTCATTTAACTATGAAACAAATTTTTTTCAAATTCAACAGTAAATTTTATTATAAATCTAAAGGTTCTGCCATTGTTTAAATTTTTATTATAAGTCTAAATAGTAGTTTCCTTCAAAATTCAAGTCCGGGCAATAACTAATAAAGCTTTTCAGTCTTTTTCAATAAAGAAACTAACATGGACTGATAGGGTTCACAATTGGTGGGTCAAAACGGACAAATACATCAGCAATAAAAACAAAATTGAAACCTAGCATAGCCATTAGAGATATTAATATAAACCCATATTCTAGGGGAAAATGTTGTAAATCTATTTAAGTATTATTTCTTTTAAAAGACAATATCAGATGGTTCTCAAAAAGAATCGCAAATCTACCTCAAACAGCGTTTACGTTTTTTACAATAAAATATAACAGTATTTATGGCATGGATATTGTCTGCTTACTATTTGCATTATACTGTGTTATTTTATGTCGGCATTGATTGAAACGTTTATGCCGCCATGAGTCATAAACTTCAGCTCTTGGTTCTAAGAGAAAGTTCGGGATCATTTTTCTGGAGTATCGGTTACTTCTAAAGACGTTGGTGGAAGTGGCCACACTAAATAAACAGTAAATATTATGATACCATGCGTCTTGTAACACCATTTGTTGAGCGATTATATACAAAAGAATAGGAGATTAGTTTTTGCTACAAGGTCACATTTTTTAATATTAATAGAGAGCTCGTTTTCACACAAAAGTAAAAATTCAAAATGATGGATTAGTTATACATACATAAGTAAAAATTAAATTGCTTTGTTTATTCTGAAAACTTCTGCAGCCTCTAGACCGTGACGTGGCTTGTATATGTTTAAGATGGTTTTGCAACACGACTTCTGTTCATTAAATAAAATAAGCTTGTTTTTAAAACCAAATTTTTAGAATCATTTCGAGTTTCTTTATTATCTAATACTAGTTATAAACAAGCAACAATTTAAAATAAGGAGCATTAAACAAATGGAACTAATCTAGAATTTTTTGATCTACAAGCGTGCCTCATTGACAAAATTTATTAGATGTGTAACACTAATACCCATTACATTTTTACATATTGGCTTAAAACTCGATGACCATGTACATTAGAAAATCGTTCTATTTTTTGTATGCTTGCGACTAGAGATTTTTAAAATATGCATTTGGGAGAAGATAAGATTGATATGTTCTTAGTGAAAATTAAATTTTTAAACTAAATTTTTATTTAAAAAATCGAACCTTTCGAACCAAACTTTGAGCTAGGTTCGATTCGGTTCAAAAAATTTGCCGGTCTGGTTCAAGGTTCGGTTCGAAAAATCGAACCGAACATCGAACCTGTTTGGTTCGTGTCCATCCCTGATAATAATCTTCAATTTAATTTCTTTGTTTATAAATGAATTCATAATATCTACCGTTTTCCAGCATCATGTAGGGATTTTCTCAGACTATACACGATGATATGGAGTTATCTATTACTAAACATACAGTGCTTTGACCAATGCCAAGTTATATGTCAGTTTGCTTTACAGTTGCGGTTTTACTAATTGTTTCAACATATTACACATACAAATTATATGCCATTAGCTTTTGATCCTTTTTGATTCGTTTTCCATTAAAGTTTTTGAATGCGTGCGCCGCTTTGCCCATAATCATTAACATTTATTTCTTATTATTCACTCTTATTTCTGTGATCATAATACACATCTATACAATACTAGAACAGTTCGTTTTGATGTGGAAATAATACTACAGTGAGCAACAGTTTTACAACGATATGAATTCACGTAATAAAAACTCAAAGTAGTAATACAAAGAACGAAAGAGGCGAATGTTGGTAGATTTTATGCAAACGACTTTAAAAGCAAAATCCACCGACCACAAAGACAAACACATACAAAACCACCGAATTTCATAGAATAAAAAAACACAGAAAAGAGAAAAATAAAATAGAAATGAATTAATTGGAATTGACATTTAATAACGCTTTAAAATTACTAAAATTTTGCATAAGTCAAAATAGTATAATAGCTCTAACGAATTATTTTATACCGTACGTCCCATTTTGGATTTTATCGTGTTAGATTTCAATTGCAGTTCATATCTCCAATATGAGTGGAGAAAAATGTTTCAAATATGGGTTATTGAGTATTTTATTCTTAATCAATTTTATCCTCATATTTTATTAAAAAAAATTAAAAGGTTCGCCCTTTGTATCCAAAATAGCAGTGCCATACAGACGCGATGCACATTAAATAACAAATAAAAAATGTACGTTTATATATAAAATTATAAGTACTCCGAAGAACATATGCGCTGATTTGAATTTAACATTTGATGTTCATAATTTTCATGGCAACATATATTTTGGATACAAGAAGTAAACCCTTCCCAGTCAACAGAGTGACGTCAAAATCACGTTCTTTTTTTGTCACCTGCAAAGTCGAGCGACGTATTTTTCAACGTCAAAATGACGTAAAAATAATGTGGAATTGTCACAGATATATGACGTCATTCAGGAAAGTGACAAACACGTCCCATAATGACGTTATTTCACGTGAAAACGACGGCTATTTTACTTTCTAATACATACCTAAATGATGTGGTCTCCACCTTCTTGTGACGTGAAAAACACTTCACTGTCTAAACACGCGACATATTTTTCACTCTATTTATCATAAAAAGGATATAATTTGAAAAATTATATGCTTTTTGTGGTAAATAGGAGGAAAAAAATATCACATGTACAAGACAAACCCATCAGTGTAGGTACTCATAGCTATACAGCTGTTTTTTTACAATACTTGAAACATACAATAGGTTGTAATGTTTCAATTTTTTTAAATATATTTCAAAAATGCAATCAGCTACCTTGATTCATGATAGAGTAAAAGTGACGAACAAAAGATATAATGCGCATAATCTCACTATGAAAAAATTTCTATTTAATTCCAAATTATTACTGTAAAAGCTACTGTTTCAAATCCAGGGTTCATCCTCAGGCACTACTATCAAATATGAGCAGATTATGTTTAGAAGCGTTCTGCAAGATAAAAATTAAATTAACTAACAAAGTACTAAATAGAGTGTTTTAACCAAACCAGGGAAAAACGATTTTCAAATTTTAAAAACTAAACTAAAAACTACATAGTAGAATATACACTATTCAAATATGCAGCTCTTCTATGGGGGCATAAAAATTATTAATATTAACAAAAGGCAATGTTCCCATCGACATCAAACAAAATGGAAAGAGATCTAAAATTCAATGTTAATGATATTAGTCAATAAAGAATTGAAAAAAGAGGGAACACACCAATCTTATTGGTACTAACCTAACTTGGTGTTTACACATTTAAGAAATATAAGATTTTAAATCATAAACAATGTGCACAGGTAATTTGGGAATGTAGAGCTAAACAACTGAATACACAACCACAAAACTTATGCACATAATTTAATAAATAAATGCTATCAACCAAAATTATTACAATGATAATTGTAGAAATAAATTTAAAACAAAAATAATAGTATAAATTTCAGAATAAAATTTTATTTTTAAAGATTAAATATGCAGTTTACATTTTGAAAACATTACAAACAATAAAAAACAGCATGAATGTCCCAAGTACGATAAAGCCCATAATGAACAATACTAATGAAGGTACATTTACATTACATTAAATTACAGCAAATTAGTTAAACTGATCTGCATCAAAAATTCAGACAAATGCTTAAAAAATAAATATTACATAATTGTAAGTTGATCTACCATTAGTGGCATATCAGTTAAATTAAAAAAATATTCCTTAACAACTATTAAACATTGTTCAAATAGAAAACCACAAATTGAAAAAATTTAAATATTAATTAATAATCGTTTTAAACTACATTGTAATAAATAAATGTTCTTTGGATTTTCAGACCAACACCTTACAACCACTTTCAAAAAATAAGTACTCTAGTATGATTATAATACATTATTATATAAATTATTATTTAATAAATTTCTCAAAATACTAAAGCAAAAAGTACAATATTCCCCAACAAATAATAAAGCAGCATACATTCAAACACACACAATTATATTCTATTTGTTTTGAATACAGATTACAATGTTTTTATAAGTTTGTTGCTTTTTGCTCCTCTCAAAATAAAATTAAGTATTTTTTAAGAAAATGTCACTGTTAGGTGTCGAATCTGCTGTTTTTCGATTCCAAATTATAAAGTTATAAAAACTAATTATCAAATATTTTAAAATGTTTGTGAGGTTTTAGCAGAAATAAAGACTTCAGTTTTCAAACCTATGAATAACCTTCTCACTTCTTCAAATTAAAAATTTTATAAAAATGTTCTTAGAATGACGGACACATTTTTATAAAATTATAATTTAGAAAACATGTGAAGTTTATTATTAATTAGGTTTGAAAATCAAAGTCGATATTCTTCCAAGACATCACCAATATTAACGGCAAGTATTTTAAAATATTTCAAAATTAATTTTTATAATTATCACTGATAAAAGTTAAAATTTAAAAACAAAAAATCAACACCTAACCAAGACATTTTTTTAAAAAATCATTTTTATTTGAAGAGGTGTGAAACAGCAACAAAACATGAATCCTCCTTAAAAATTAACATTTGCCAAATATTAATACAGATTACATAATTCGTATATTGATAGTTTTAAAATAACACACACCATGCATTATTAGACACATACAAAAGATGTATGTAGTTTCCAATTAACAAATACCTTGTAATTAAAAGCATGCTTGAAACAGATTAACATTAATGAAAGTGGTAAATTGTGTACTTGCCCATACATATGTGGAAGATTTGGTATATGCTGTTAAATAGAATTTTTAAAAAGTTTTAGCTCTGGTAGGGTTCAGCAGTCCTACTTCGAATTATCTACAAAAACTCAAATTCTTTTAAATTTGGTAGTCCTTTTCTATAATTTTCATTAATATAACTCAATTCAAACCTAATTTGCAAAATTGCATGTATTTCCGCTATGGCGTGTAATCAAATATCATTACGTAAATTATGTAAAATATAAGTAAAAATTAATAATATGCTTTAAAAAGTAAATGATAAATTATGGGCAAATGGAATTGATACCCAGCTTTGATTTTTATATGGAAAACTAAGCATTTACACCGAATATCACTTGAAGGCACTACAATAATTTTATATACTAAGTTTCTCACTACATATATTTGAAGACATTTTGATTCCAAAAAATAGTTATATAATGACTCATATAATAAATATTTCTTTGCAATTAATACAAAGTTGCTTTTTGAATCAACAAGAATATTTTGTATTTGTAAAACAGAATGGTGTGCAATCATGCAGTATGAGTGTGTCTTACAATGATCGTTGATAGAAAAATGCACATTATCAAAAATCGTAGTTTTAAATTATTTGTGGTGCAATACACTGTTAGTCTTTGTAACAAGATCTCTTCCACCCAAACTTGACAAATATAAAGATTAAAAAATTTAAAATAATGTATAAATTAAAAAACAAAAACATTCTCACCAAGCTTATTCCATTTTGGTAATATTGTAATAAATATGTATTTAAGGTTTTCACATCATCAAAGGTGCCTAAAGGTAACTGCATTGGAATATCTGATGCTATTTCTGAAGAGTTATTTGAAATTTTAGATTTCCTAAAATGTGCCAAGATTTGCTTGTTCTACTCACATAGTTCAACTAATATTTTCCAAAACTGATCTTTGGATGCTAAAACAAAAACTACAATTCAAGAATTGTTATAATAGCATATGCATACCACCACTAAGTATGATCTCCTCATTATTGGAGATTAAAGAAGGTTCAGAACAATTTCTGAATGATATGTACTGCAATCGAGTTCTGTTATCTAATATGCTATTCACATAAACACTAGCACATGGCGAGCTAGTGAGCAAACAACTTTCTGTATCTGATTTGGCAGTCAAATTTATTCGCGAGTCTTGAGTGGTCAACAATGAAACTAAAAAGTATAGATCGGAACAAGTGTTGGTAGATAACATGTAATATACCTTCACCAATCTGAAGTTGGTCTTGAACAAATGATTTTCCAATTGGTCTTGAAATAATACTGGGAGATTTAACTAAAGTTTGATTACAACTACTTGTTTGCAACAACAAACTTGGTACTACATCCATATTTGAACTGTGTTGCCAGCGGTCCTTATAAAATTTCTATTAATGGTTTTCGAAGAAACTACAATAAGACACATATTATTCAATATTATAGTAATGATAAATAACAACACGTACTTAAATTTACACTACTGCTAACTCGAGATGGATGAGAAATTTTCGTCAATGGTTGCTCGTTTTCACTAGTATTCTAGTATTCTACATCGCAAATGCCTAAAACGTTTCGAGATTGAATAAATCTCTGCAGTATCCAAATCACAGGGAATATCTGATGTGCTTTCGCACAATTTCAACTTTTTATGCGCTGTGTCGTAATCACCTACAATGAGCAAGTATTAAAAATGAACCTTATAAGTGCAATAAAACCACAATATTAATATGCAAACACTTTTTTCAGGTTTTGATGTATTTTTTATTAACCAAACTATGTAGTTCCTTTTGTATAACGTGGTACACTGGTGTGACCGATACCACTTTACATTTAATATAAACCAGTGTATGGTGGTGTCAATTACAACAGGTAGATATATTACAACATATGACTATAAAATAGTAAATGCGGTATTGAATAGAAAGGCTAGTCATAAAGATCTTGGAATTATATATGATAGTAAATTACTATTTAATCAACATATTTGAGCTATAACAAGCGAAGCCTATAAGATACTAGGATTTGTTGTAAGAAATACAAAATATTTCAAAGACTCTTCAGTAATTACATCATTATATAATTCACTTGTTGTTCCTAAACTTGAGTATGCATCAGTAATTTGGAATCCACAGTATGGAGTAGGCATCGTTGCTATTGAGAAAATACAAAGAAAATTTTTGAAGTATTTGCACTATAAAAAGCACGGACTATACCCACCAAGCGCAACTATTAGAAACTATACTTGAATTTAAAAGCTTAAGAAACAGAAGGAAATACTTAGATGCTATCTACATTATTAAACTTTTATTAGGCATGATAGACAATAATAAGTTTCTTGCAATGTTATCTTTACATTGTCCATCACTAAATACAAGATGCTCATCTATGTTTTATGCAGTAAATGTTCCAACAACAAATACATATCGCAATAGTCCATTATTAAGAACCTACAATAAACAAAACTGACATAGACATATACTCCAGAGACTTGAAATCAATTGAAGAACACTTAAAAACAGTTGACTGGTGTTAATAAAATTAATTCTGTTATTAGTTGCTAGGACTTGTATGATAAATGTGTTTTATTGAATATTTATACCTGTAATTGGCTGATGCTGTTGGTATGAAATAAATAAATAAAATAAAATAAAAATAAAATAAAATAAAATTTTAGTGAAATTAAAGTTTAGATCAATGCGTTCCCATATCCCGATAAGACGCTAAAATAGAAGAACAAAGGATATCAAATGCTTATGAACAGAACTTCTAAATTTCAATGCAACTATTAAACAATCGGTTCAGTCCATAATTCGTTAAATTAAACAGGGCGATAGGATTAATATTATACTATAATATAAATATACAAACATACCTTCTTTAGAAAATATACGACTTATTTTATATAATGTCCACGATTCGTGTAGATATTCACCCTTTTTAAGGCGTTATTAAAGACTGATGGTTGTTTGTATGGAGGCCACCAAACTTCTGTTGCGTGGAATAACCTACTCGTGGTGAACAACAGCCAAGCCACCGCCGCTATCACCTTCTGTAAACTCCACGCAAATAAATTTCATAATAAGTATTTGATTACCTATTAAATTACTATATTATTTGATTGTTAAGTACACAACGTGCGTGCATTCCAAGATTAACCAGTCTACATTAAACAAAAGGAGGGAAATGGAGAAAATAACCCAGAATTGGTTGTAATTTGTAATCATACACGACAGGACAAATAATCAGATAGACACTTTGAGGAGTCTGTCGCAAATATCAAACAGCGCAAGCGTCATTAGATTAATAATATAATAAACTGCATTATGAAAAATTGTGTCTAAATTAATATTAATGAACATGTGCGCATAATTCTTTGGCCCGTTATATTTCCAGTTTTATCTTAAGCAGAATAAAAAAAAGTGAGTTGAGAGGTGCTGTGTTTATCACGTCTAATTAACGGTTTTTTACTGACGTTAAAAAAAAGGTCTGAGTGACGTCAAAAACACATGACAAATTGGTTGATATATACCTCTCCAAAAATCCACCTTAAATCGACGTGAAAATTACGTGAGGTGACGTCACCCTGCTGATTGGGTTCTTTTCATTTTTGAAAAAATGTCACCCTATTTTGTGCAACTAACTACTAAAATTTGTTAATAATGATGACAGTTGAAATGAGACAAACGGTATTTTAAAATAGAAAGTAATGTCATATTTTAAATATTATAAGAACTATGTATTTGTTGGTGTTAGCTTCAAATAGACTAAAATTTGGAGTTAAAAGATTCCTCAAAAGAATAAAATAGTTATTATAAAAAAAAATTAATTTTGCATTTAAAGCTATTTCCTTATAACGGTTTAACATAATGAATCAGAAGTGACTTAATAGCGCATACTATTATTTCATATATTACAAAGATACGCGACGGAAACATATGACCGGTACACCTTTTTTAATGAATTGCACCAAGATATTTAATTAAGTTAGCTACCAGTCTACTTCACAAAAATTAATAAACATTACTTCGTTACACGATATTGTAAAGCACCACATTGGTAAACCCTTTTATCTAATCACTGAAGCAATTCTTTATATCCTTCCACCGACTTCTATAAACTTTATTGGCAAGTAATCCTTTACTATATTAATCGCAATTAAAATTTATGGGGAGTTAAAATAATGAATATTCGTCGTTGTTATTTCTGTCACAGTCAAATAGCAAAATCATTATCTCTCGGGTAACGAAGTATAGTATAAAAAATTTAAAAATAAAAAATTCCGCTACCGGGAATCGAACCCGAGCCTCCTGGGTGAAAGCCAGGTATCCTAGCCACTAGACCATAGCGGATTAGGGTGAAAATGTTGTTAATAAAGTATATACGTGTATACTGTCGAGACCATTATTAAACATAATTATTATTATAATAAAATTATTTTAATATAGGATTAATTCAAAATTGTTTATACATTCTAAATAATTTATAGAATCATTCATTCAACCAATTTTATTTAGAAGAACAAACAGCCTTTTAACTAGGTGCTTAACTTTTTCATAACATGTTTATTTGAAAATTAATTCAAATACAAGGTAATAAAATATTGCTTGCGGGTAATTTTTCTAGCTGTAGCTTTCAAAAATCGTACAAAGAGATACTTTAGGTTACCCTAATCGAAAATATAGACCTTTCGGAACAATTACAAGCATTAACTCTGCCTCTCAGAAACTAATTAGCTCCAAGTATACTGCTAGAAAACACGGTTCCCGCTTACGTTTTGACGTACAGATAATTACACCTTTTAAAAAATATTAGCAATGTTGTGTTTCCGATACATTTAAATTAAAATATGAATAATAAAATTTTCTTGTAACAATATTGTTCTGCATTCAATGTGCGGTTCTATCAATTAAAAGTATTTGTTACATTTACTAGCACCAACGATTTCTGTAAAATGTATCTCACATGTGTTGTGCCTTACTTTTTTTCCGATGTTATAATAAAGTAATCACACGACGAAATATAGAGTATATTTCGGAGCAGCTGGCATCGACCTTTATAGGCTTCGGAGGCTGCATGGACTTATAAATCTCAGGGAGGAAATTTTGGGGATATCAACAATTAAACTGAGAGAATATAAATCAAGTACCTCGGCTATATTACAAAATAATTTCAATTCGAAACAAAATATATAATTAGGTAAAATATTAAGTTGCATTAATTTGTCTAACTTTGTTGTTACTATTATTAAAACAATTTTAATTTTACTAAATTTGGAAGAACCTTCAAACATAAATAAATATTCGTTTCACCTTCGTGTAAGGATACTGATATGCCACTATTATTATAAGCAACAAATAAGAGGAAACAGTTTAGTTAATAACATTTCAAAAACACATATGTATCTATCTTGTGTTAAATACTTAATGAAACTTTTATTACTTTAGCAAAAAAAACAAAGAGCAATAAAAGTATTTAAACCTGCAGTTTCATGAAACTTACGGTGTACACTTTCGTTATATAAATTCTTTACTTAAGATTTCCTGAACATATGTTACCTTGAAACGGAACTATATAAATTTAACAAAAGTCTACAGACAAGTAAAGCAGTCCAAAGTACAGTAACAAAGCTTTTGATTCAATTTTTCTTGTATAAAATTATCTCATAAAGAAACAAATATACAACACGTACCTGTGTATTTTCTTAATTACCGTTTTTTAAGAAAACCTGTTGCTTTATATTGTACTTCAAATTAGAAACTCAGACAGGTGGTTTGTGAACCATATCCAAATCTGGTAGTTGGATCGATTTATATAAAGGAACAGCCATCTGCCATCCAAAGTAGGTAAATTTTAAAGGTAACAAAACACCAATTTCATTTTGTATTGTAGTAGGAAGGTAAAATGCCAAATCCCAAATAATTAAATCCCCTGCAATGTTATTTCGACGGCCTTGTACAGTACATAATTTATAAACAAATTAAGATTCCAGATGCATCTTTTGTTATAATATAGTAGATGTACTTTTATACTACACTAGAGAAAATCATAACAAATAATTATACTTCCACATCTGCCCACTTTGATCTCTCGGAAGGAGGACCCTACAATACAAATTTTGTATAAGTATTCGGAAGTGCCACGAGGTACATTCAAATTGTCACAGATTTTATCTATAACAATCCTTACCATCTTTAAACTAATTGATGGGTTATTTAGCGGCAAAACTTTATATGGTATTATCACGTACTTCTATAAAATTATTTTTGTTAAAATATTATAACAGCGTAGGAATTTAATACATACCATCTGAAGACCAGGTATCTTGAGAAACAAATGGCATGATATCTCACAGCCGGGTTTTAATAAAGATCCTGCTATGCGCAGACAACTAAATATCGATCGGCCGGTAATACAGGGAGAAAACTAACGTCAAGGTAAATCTTTTACTAATTGTAGATTCAAAACTACTTCAAATCAAATCAAATCAAATCACTTTATTGGTTTTATACCAAAAGGGATAGAATTCAGCACTGCTGATTTTAGATTCCACCCTAAAATATAAAATACAAAATATACGATTATATACATAATACAATAAATATCTAGGATAGTCTAAGACAGTCGCTGCTCCCTTATTAATACATCATAAAACTTTAGCCTAAATATATTTTTATTATTAGTCTCGTCAAATAGTGTTCTATATTTGTTTATTAAAACAGGTGCTACATAAGCATAACATGATTCAAATTTCTTTGTTGAGTGTTGCGGAATACTGAAATCATTTGTATTTCGTAGGTTAATACTATGCTGAGTAGCTCTGATTTGTATAGCTTCAAACAAGTAGTTTGGTCTACATTTGGCTAATATAGCATATATGTACACAGCGAAAAGGAGTTCTGCACGTTTATCATATTTAAGTATACTCTTAGAATTATAGTACGGTGTTATATGTTGCTTACGTTCAATATTATATGAATATATAAAACATACATTCTGAAGTACTTGTATTCTTTGCCTTAAGTAGCCTGCTAAAAATTTATAGTAAACTACACTACAGTAATCTATATGACACAACACAACACTATTACATAAGTTCCATTTAATGTTTGAGCTTAACAGAAATTTGTAACTGTAAAGGGTCCGCATTTTACTATAACACAAACCTATTCTTTTGTTGATATGTTTTTCAAACGTAAGATGCTTGTCGAGAGAAAGGCCTAAATATTTAACACAGTCAGCAAATGTCACTACCTTATTGTTTATTTTGATATCTAGAGATCTTTGCACTTCAGATTTAACATGGTTAACCTGTGAACCAACGAGTAATGCAAGTGTTTTGTTAGCATTAAGGATAAGACCATTGTCGTGTACCCATTTATCCACTACAACAAGATTTTCATTCAGTTTTACTATTGCATCATCGACAAGTGAAACATTACTAGAAACATAAAGTAGGATATCATCTGCATACATATGATATTTGCATTCTGGTGATAGTATTTCTGGAAAATCTGACGTAAAAATAGCAAAGAGTAGAGGGCCCAAGATACTACCCTGTGGAACACCTCGTGAAACACAGCGGAACTGGGACTGTTGTCCATGTAGTTTAACTGATTGCTGTCTGTTACTCAAATAGTCTTTAAACCAATCTGTTGCAATATTATCACACCCATAGAAACGAAGCTTAGCAACAAGCAGGTTGTGATTGATTAAGTCAAACGCCTTACTGAAGTCTAGAAATAATAGATAAACAATATTTGATGTATCAATTGAGCATGTAAGATCATTAACAACCTTACTTAGTGAAGTTGCTGTGCTATAGCCAGTGCGAAATCCAGATTGGAATGTGGGTAATAAGATCCATTTTGATATGTGTTCAATTAGTTGTGTGTAAACTATGTGTTCCATAACCTTTGACATTATAGGCAATATACTAATTGGGCGTAAATCAGCATATGTAGTAGCCAGAGGTTTTTTTAGCAATTGGAGTGATAGTCAAATATTTCCAAGCTATAGGGAATTTGCCTGATTCTAATGATACATTTATAATATGCGTTAAAACATTAATAATGAATGGCATTACCAACACTAATATTTTCTTATTTATGCCATCAAATCCTTGGGCATTAGACCTGATCTTCATGATCGATTTCTCTACCACATATACATTTACTGGTTGTAGAATGAATGGCCCATTTATAGCTTTGTGAATGTTTTGATTGTAAAAGCTTATTTGATGACTTGGTATTGATCGATCTGGGATGGATTCAATAAAGAATTCGTTGATTTCATCAGGATTTTGAATTTCATTTGAAATTTGGGTTTTCGTTTTTGAATGTATTTGACATCTATCAAAAATATTCCATAGCTGCTTAAGATTGTTAATATTATTCCTGCATTGATATTCAAGATATGCTTTTTTTTCATTCCTTACTGCTGTTGTGATAATGTTTTTTAGGTCTTTATAAAAGCGAAGCTTAGTATTGTTCTTAGTCTTAATATACTTGCTATATTCCAAATGCCGTAGACGTATCATCAGTCTGATGGTGGGCGTTATATATGGTGGCGTTTTCTTTTTTATATAAGCTGTACGTATTGGAGCATGTTCATTAAATAATAATGTTAATGCATTATTAAGATAATTCACTTTATCATTGAGGTCTGGTAATGATCTTATTAAATCCCATTGAATGTGACTAGCATCATAATTAAAGTTATTCATATTAAAGTTCTTAAAACATCTGTATGTGAAGCTGTATGGCTCATGTTTGCGTACATTTACATCAAATGTACAAAGTACTGCTCTGTGATCAGTCATGTGATAGAGATCGATAGTTTCACATGATATCATATTGATTTGAGGACTGGCACATACTATATCGATTAATGTTGATGTAGTTTCAGTAATTCGTGTTGGATCCTTCACATGTTGTGTAAGATTGAAAATGTTCAACAGTGAACTTAATTTTTTACACCTTGTGTCATGTTGAATGAAGTCAAGATTTACATCCCCAATAAGAATGATATCATCATATGTTGTACAAACATGTGAAAGAACCAGTTCAAGATCATTTAAACATTCCAATGTTGTACTCGGTGGTCTATAAATAAGTCCTGCTGCAATGTTGTGTTTGTTGGTTTTAATGCTAATCCATAATTGTTCTAACAGAGGATGTTCAACATAATTTATATCCAATATTTTATGCGCCAGACTGCTGGCAATATACCAGCATAATCCCCCACCTATAGTTGGGCGATCATTTCTTATCAAATTGTGACCTGCAATGCTAATCTATGCAGATGGAAAGTTACTTGATTGAGAGTCATGTTTCTGCAACCCCAATAAGATCACAATCATTTAATGAAATAAAAGATACAAAATCATCGAAACAGGAATTGATGGAACGAATATTTATAAAACATAACCGCAATGGCTGGATTATTTGCTGATTTTTTAGGTCATGTGAGATATTGTAAACAGTTTTTTGATGTAGTTGCTATATAGGAGTATAGTATTCTATCTTTGCAGCTTCTCTTTTGTATGCTTGTATATAACACGGACATTCTTTGTGTACAGCAGGATGCCTGTTATCAATATCCATGTTCAACTTTTCCTTTGCATATGTACAGTTTGAGCATTTGTTAGCATCAGCGCTGCAGTTTTTATAGTTGTGTTTTCCAGCACACAACAAACATGTTATTTCCGACTTACAATCATGAGCATGATGATTGAACTTTAGGCAATTGAAGCACTGAGTTACGTTGATATGATTGTATATGATACCCATTGACCAACCAATTGCAGCTGTTTTCATATTTATTAGATGGTTATGTGTTTTTCGATCAGCTTCCAAAATGATTGTTGACTTTCTCATATTTTTATTTTCAATGGCTTTTAAAACTTTAATATGGAAGCTGTTTTCTTCAGAATGTATTTTATTTTGTTTGATTATTTTTTCTAGGATTTGAGTGTGATCCATTCCATCTACATCGTCACGTTTAACGTTAACTATTCGTACTTTTGGTTTTTTTAGATTAGGGGCTTCTACATTATATCTTTTACCTAACTTTTCTGCAATCTTATTTTGTAACATATCACGACCCATTTCAGTTCTGCACCCAATGACAACCTTGCCTTTTGATGCTTCGAATACTTTAGATACATTAATCCCCATTTCAGCAGGGTTGATTGCATCTTTAATTTCAGATTTAGTATCCTTACTTTGCTGAATGTTTACTGGTTTTACCACAAGTATTGGATCAGATTTTGTTATGCTAGCATACGTTTTCATGGGTTCATTGGTCATATTAAATTGATTGGTAGTGAGTCTTTTGGAAGCCATCTCCATGAATTCAGTTTTAAAACTTTCAAACATTGTACTGAGATTTTTCAATATTTCTTGATTGCTTAATTGGATAATGTTTTGTATGTAATTGTCATCATTATTAACACTAAACAAGCATTCTTTGCAGTGGAATAGAAGCACCCTCTTTTTGAGTTCAAGGCATCGAACTTCAGAAGAGGTAATATTACTGAATACATCACAAAATAGCTTTTTTACATTTATCACAGGTAAAAACTTTATTACTTACTTTACACAAAGTACAGCTCAACATTTTCAATCTCCCTGTACATTCAATAATATATATTGGTATTTAATAAATAGATATTGCTTATCACAGCTTTATATTTACCACATTCTTTTATCATACCAGGCATTCAGCATATGCTTGATAATTTGGTGTTATATCTTATTTTATTTAACTTAAATGTCTTTAATATTACAAGTAATGAAAGTTCTATTTTATGTAACTGTAGGGTCCTTATCTATCAGATTCAGCTGAGCTGTAGTTCAAATTACTGGATGCACTACACTGATTAATTTGATACCAAATTTATAAATTAAAACTTAATTGTTGCAATGTGTTTAATTTATTACTGTAAGCACAAATTTATACATCTGCACACAACAAAAGTTGCCATAGTACATTCACTTGTGTTATTGGTTAAAACCTACCAATAACATAGAGGTTACTTTTTATTACTTCCAATCGAAGTAATAACCCAAATAACTTGTGGTATAATTAGAGGTACATTTATTTCAAACGAAATTAAGTATTTACATGGATGAAAATTACGAATTCGTGTTATGACATAACACAAACTAAATATAATTCATCCTTTAAATATACAAAGTACGGTACATGAAGATAAATCAAAGAGGAACTTCTTTAATTTATAAAAAAAAGGAAGGGAGAAATACGTAAAGAAATCATTTAAAAACTGGAACATGACCAGTGGAAAACTGGCATGTTACAGTGTATACTGCCGCGGATAGATGTCGCGATGTAATATATGTGATTATTTCTTTCGTCTATCAAATCCAAGCTAATCACCAATCACACTTTCGATTATGTCATGATTCAAACCAATCAAAACAAAGTATCAGCGACTATACTGCCTGATGTTAAATATCAGTGACTATTTGCCATAATCCTTTTTTTCGCTTCTATAAAGTAGGCATAATTCCGTTTGACAAATGCTCAAATTAATTTATAAACGTCAACTTTATAAAAATTTAAAATGTGGTACAAACAATAGCGATGAAATTAATAATAAAATACAATTAAATGTGCCAAATAATACAAAAAAAGCAAAAAGAGCATATGGTATCAGTTCGAAAAGTTTTGCGATGAGTGCAGATATGTATTTAATAAAAATACACCAATTTCCATATTGAATAATATACGCAAAGATTGGGCTTGGAACGTGAAGAAAGAAAGTCGCAAAGACTATAAAGAGTATACCGTAAAATGCATGTGGAATTCTGTAGCTAAAAGCTTACAGGAACTTTATTATAATAAATATAATGTGATGATAATTGATCCATTTCAAGGAATACAATTTAAAAGTGCCCGAGATGCCAAGAACGCAAAAAGACGCGAGTTGCAAAAATGCCCAGAAAAGAGGAAACAAAGTTCCACTGCTTTGAATGTTGAAAATGTGTATACGATAGTCGACTGTTGTGATGAAGATACTCCCGAGGGCCTCCAAAGGAAATTTTATTTTATAGTGTCGGTAGAATTGGCATGGCGCGGAGGAGAATGTGTATCTTGTTTGGTTCAATATTTTAAATTTGACATCCAAATTGATGGGACAGAATCGGGTAGACTAGAAAACAATCCAATTTTTACAAAAACATGCCAAGGAGAATATAAAAAAATGTGCGAACAGTAAAGTTGAACCTAATCAAAATACTCAAATATGTCTTGTAAGATTATTTAAAAAATTACTGGAGAAAAGAGGTCCTAATATTACTTGTCAACGATTATTTTTGACACCAAACCCATTTTGGACAAGGGGCAAATCTATGATACAAAAATTCACCAATCAGAAAAATGAAATTTCGAAGTGAACTAAATTGGCAGTAGAGTTTATTCGTTTAGATACAAAACGCTTAAAAATTACAAATCACTCTTATAGATCCACCGCAGTTTCTCAACTTGCAAAATCCGGCGTACGGGAACAACAACTAATTCAAATAACGGGACATGCTAATTCATCATCCATACAGTTAGTAAATTAAGGGGACAAAATTCAGTAAACACAGCTGCTACATCTTCAAAAGCTGATCAGATTCCCAAATTGTTCACACAGGCAACGTTACATATAAAACTTGTGTGTTTAAGTTCAAGTAATGTATAATTATTGTTGTTACGCCAAAATTACTAAAAGCCAAGCTAAATATTATTAAAAATAAATTGTATTTTGTGTTCCGAATTACATTTTACAGCGACTTTTTTTATTGTGGCTAAATTTCTCGTGTTTTTTACAATTTATCCTGACACAATTTTGTCATTAATAATCAAAGATTAAAGCCCTCGAGCTAAAGCTCGCGGGCTTTAATCAGATTATTAATGACAAAATTATGTCTCGACAAATTGAAACAAAAAAACACTCAACATTTAGCCACCATAAAAATAGTCGACTATTTATCGAGGTCTTGTTATATTACATCAGAATATTGGAAAACTTGAGAATTATTTTGTAATTTTTCAAATCTAAACCATCGCTTTCTGTGCACAAAGTTTCGAATTTCGACAGTTTACATGTAGATTCATATTTTCTTGCTACCCAAATCGTTTTCTTTTTATATCCGTCTTATGGATTTCCAGTTTTTTGTTCCGCGGTTAGTAGTATTACAAAATAGCATAAGAAACAGAATCGAGTTTTATTTATCCGGAAGTGCTTTAAATACGTAGTCCACTTCGCTTTATTTTTTTCTTAAAAGAGTGCTTACAATATTTGTGCGATTTTAAACAGACTTGCTGCACCAAACGTAACAAGGATGCTATAAAGCAGTAACAATTTTTTCTTACTGTCGGTTATTGAATCTCACCAATTTTATATATATATATATATATATATATATATATTGCTGTGTTAACAAGGCCATTTAAGGGTAGTTAGGACCGATAGTATAGCGCACTTCATATGAAATACATGAGGGTTCAGAAAACGAGATGGTTTTCTGAAGAAAACAAGAAACACGATGACTAGACTGTAAATGACAACGCCCTGTATATAAACCATAATCATAATTAATTTAGTTAATAAAAAATATTTTGAAGATTTATTTGAATAAACAAATTCGCAAGTCGTAAAACAACATAAACGCAAGCTGAAACGCGACACGCATGGATAACGCATCTTTATTACGCAAAGAATCCTAAAACAAGCAGGTTTAATAATGCGTAAGATAGCAAACGCATATAATTTAATGCATAAATTGTATTAAGTCTACGTGACTAGAAAGCTAAAATCGACACCTGATATATTGGAAACGAACAAGGCATGGTGAATAAAACCAAAGGTAAACAAATTTGTTTGAACAAACAATGGTCTACTTATCTAGAAGTATGAAAGTCCAAGGGAATCAATGCTATTAACTCGAAATGGTACGTGACTAAAGCAACGCGTTGATTTTAACAAACAATAAAGCAGATTTAACGTTGGGAGTATAAAATCACTAAGCTGAATACGGAAGCAGTTGGACCAGGGACTGATTCGAGCTGAAAACAACAGGTTAGCCAATTTGAATGTTTTATTATTTCTAATTGTGAATATTTCGTTGTACATTTCTAACCTGAATAATTTAAAAATTAACATTTTATTGAATATTTCTAATTTAAATACTTTAAAAATTGCTTTCATGATAATTTATGTGAGGGGTCGGTAAGGATCGTTTTTTTTAGTACACGTTGTAAATTACGTAAATATTTAAAGAAGTTGAATGAACGTTCATCGAGCTTGTTAATAATAATAATAGTGATTTTGCTGGCTTTTTGATCAACTTTGGGAATGATAATTATTAATTTTTTTTATTCAATTATTAAATAAAAGTTCTATTTAGAAAATTCTTAAACTTTTCATACGTTGTAAATATTTTTGAGAACATTATAATAATTTGTGCTTAATGGTGTTTTGGTTTAAAAATTAGAACAGGAAGTAGAGCTAGAAGGTAAATTTAAAGTCTTTGTTTGTCGTATTGTCGCAAGCTCCGTGCGTAATTAAAAACTGAGCTAGCCAACGCAATTAAAATTATATATTAAAAATCAAAAATTTACAGATTAAAAAATTTAACCTTTTTAATTCACAAAAAGGGCGTGCAGGGGTATTGCTACAGTATCACAACAATATATATTTATATATATATATATATATCCAATGATGTAATAAGGAGGTAATAAATGGTTATTTAGCACAATATTCTGTAAGAAAAACCACCCCCAAAAGCTGAGAAATTACGATTTATAATATACATGTTCTGTAAAAAGGCACCCTGTACGTAATTCAACTTATTATTCTTTTAAACATAAGTGAACTTCCTTATAAAACAATACCCATTAAGCACATATTGTGTTGGAGAGTACCATTTAAAACGAAATACAATTTTTAAAACATGTTCTAATTGGTGAAAATACAAGAACATTCTTTGATTGAAAACCCGTATTTTTCTAAAATATAAATGCTAATTAATTTTCATTAATACATTGAGTAACAAAGTACTATTTGAAAACCAATCCAGTAATTCAGAAAAACGCTGCTTTTATTCGAAATTGTTTGTAATGCCGTAAATCATATCTAAATAAAAATGACAGTTAATTATCTTTACAACATGAATAAACGGCCCAATTATTAGAACGCTATAAGACAGGTAAGAACTATCAATCAGATAAGATAACACGCTCTTAATGGTCATAAATTATAACAAAAGCGATAACGAATGAGTATTTTACATTCAGTCCTACAAAAGGCATTAATTAAAAAATTATTTTATAACTCAATAAATCTTAAACTGACAGGTAATTTAAATAAAAATACACGTACAATTAATAAAATTACAGTTGAATATTACATCATATAACGAATCAGACCCACTGGAAAGATGTAGAATTCAAGAAACTGTGACGTATTGAAACTTTATTATATAAAAACCGGTAAATAATTAGGAAAAATTCTTTCATCAACAGCGTTCACAAATTGCCTGCACTTGCCGACGATACTTGTGATCAATAAAAGACAAACTATAATGAAAGTTGAATTTTGGTGATTTATTATTTATTAAAAAGAGAAACAAATTACATTTGAAACTGATGAACTAAACGTCGACGTGCTAGAGTAAAATCCTATTGAAGTAAGATAGAGCCCATAATGAACAATACTAATGAAGGCACATTTACATTACATTAAATTACAGCAAATCAGTTAAACTGATCAGCATCAAAAATTCAGACAAATGCTTAAAAAATAAATATTATATAATTGTAAGTTGATTTACCATTAGTGTCATATCATTTAAATTAAAAAATATTCTTTAATAACTATTAAACCTTGTTCAAAAGGAAAACCACAAATTGAAAAAATTTAAAGATTAATTAATAATCATTTTAAACTACATTGTAATAAATAAATGTTCTTTGGATTTTCAGACCAAGACCTTACAACCACTTTCAAAAAATAAGTACTCTAGTACGATTATAATACATTATTATATAAATCCATATTTCTCAAAATACTAAAGCAAAAAGTAGAATATTAAGAAAATGTCACTGTTAGGTGTCAAATCTGCTGTTTTTCGATTCCAAATTATAAAGTTATAAAAACTAATTATCAAATATTTTAAAATGTTTGTGAGGTTTCAGCAGAAATAACGACTTCAGTTTTCAAACCTATGAATAACATTTCTCACTTCTTCAAATTAAAAATTTTATAAAAATATCTAAGATGACGAACACATTTTTATAAAATTATAATTTAGAAAACATGTGAAGTTTATTATTAATCAGGTTTGAAAATCAAAGTCGATATTCTTCCAAGACATCACCAATATTAAAGCTAAGTATTTTAAAATATTTCAAAATTAATTTTTATAATTATCACTGAGAAAAGTCAAAATTTAAAACTAAAAATCAACACCTAACCAGAACATTTTTTTAAAAAATCATTTTTATTTGAAGAGGTGTGAAACAGCAACGAAACATGAATCCTCCTCAAAAATTAACATTTTGCCAAATATTAATATAGATTACATAATTCATATATTGATAGTTTTAAAATAACACACACCATGCATTTTTAGACACATACAAGAGATGTATGTAGTTTGTAATTAACAGATACCTTGTAATTAAAAGCATGCATGGAACAGATTTACATTAATGAAAGTGGTAAATTGCGTATTTGCCTATACATATGTGGAAGATTTGGTATTTGCTGTTAAATAGAATATTTAAAAAATTTTAGCTCTAGTAGGGTTCAGCAGTCCTACTTCGAATTATCTACAAAAACTCAAATTCTTTTAAATTTGGTAGTCCTTTTCTATAATTTTCATTAATATAACTCAATTCAAACCTAATTTGCAAAATTGCATGTATTTCCGCTATGACGTATAATCAAATATCGTTACGTAAATTAGGTAAAATATAAGTGAAAATTAATAATATGCTTTAAAAAGTAAATTATAAATTATGGGCTAATGGAATTGATACCCAGCTTTGACTTTTATATGGAAAACTAAGCATTTAGACCGAATTTCGCTTGAAGGCAATACAATAATTTCATTACTAAGTTTCTCACTACATATATTTGAAGACATTTTGATTCCAAAGTATAGTTATATAATGACTCATATAATAGAAATTTCTTTGCAATTAATACAAAGTTGCTTTTTGAATCAACAAGAATATTTTGTATTTGTAAAACAGAATGGTGTGCAATCATGCAGTATGAGTGTGTCTTACAATGATCGTTGATAGAAAAATGCACATTATCAAAAATCGCAGTTTTAAATTATTTGTGGTGCAATACACTGTTAGTCTTTGTAACAAGATCTCTTCCACCCAAACTTGACAAATATAAAGATTAAAAAATTTAAAATAATTTATAAATTAAAAAACAAAAACATTCTCACCAAGCTTATTCCGTTTTGGTTATCTTGTAATAAATATGTATTTAACGTTTGCACATCATAAAAGGTGCCTAAAAGTAACTGCATTAGAATATCTGATGGTATTTCTGGAGAGTTATTTGAAATTTCAGATTCCCTAACATGTGCCAAGCTTTGCTTGTTCTGCTCACAAAGTTCAACTAATATTTTCCAAAACTGATCTTTGGATGCTAAAACAAAAACTACAATTCAAGAATTGTTATAATAGCATATGCATACAACCACTAAGTATGATCTCCTCATTATTGGAGATTAAAGAAGGTTCAGAACAATTTCTGAATGGTATGTACTGCAATCGAGTTCTGTTATCTAATACGCTATTCACATAAACACTAGCACATGGCGAGCTAGTGAGCGAACAACTTTCTGTATCTGATTTGGTAGTCAAATTTATTCGCGAGTCTTGAGTGGTCAACAATGAAACTAAAAAGTATAGATCGGAACAAGTGTTGGTAAATAACATGTAATATACCTTCACCAATCTGAAGTTGGTCTTGAACAAATGATTTTCCAATTGGTCTTGAAATAATTCTTGTTTGCAACAACAAACTTGGTACTACATCCATATTTGAACTGTGTTGCCAGCGGTCCTTATAAAATTTCTATTAATGGTTTTCGAAGAAACTACAATAAGACACATATTATTCAATATTATACTAATGATAAATAACAACACGTACTTAAATTTACACTACTGCTAACTCGAGGTGGATGAGAAATTTTCGTCAATGGTTGCTCGTTTTCACTATCAGATTTATCTGTGTCTAGTATTCTACATCGCAGATGCCTAATACGTTTCGAGATTGAATAAATCTCTGCAGTATCCAAATCACAGGGAATATCTGATGTGCTTTCGCACAATTTCAACTTTTTATGCGCTGTGTCGTAATCACCTACAATGAGCAAGTATTAAAAATGAACCTTAAAAGTGTAATGAAACCACAATATTAATATGCAAACATTTTTTTCAGGTTTTGATGTATTTTTTATTAACCAAACTATGTAGTTCCTTTTGTATAACGTGGTACACTGGTGTGACCGACACCACTTTACATTTAATATAAACAAGTGTGTGGTGGTGTCATTTACAACAGGTAGATATATTACAACATATGACTATAAAATAGAAAATGCGGTATTGAATAGAAAGGCTAGTCATAAAGATCTTGGAATTATATATAATAGTAAATTACTATTTAATCAACATATTTGAGCTATAACAAGCGAAGCCTATAAGATACTAGGATTTGTTGTAAGAAATACAAAATATTTCAAAGACTCTTCAGCAATTACATCATTATATAATTCACTTGTTGTTCCTAAACTTGAGTATGCATCAGTAATTTGGAATCCACAGTATGGAGTAGGCATCGTTGCTATTGAGAAAATACAAAGAAAATTTTTGAAGTATTTGCACTATAAAAAGCACGAACTATTCCCACCAAGAGCAACTATTAGAAACTATACTTGAATTTAAAAGCTTAAGAAACAGAAGGAAATACTTAGATGCTATCTACATTATTAAACTTTTATTAGACATGATAGACAAGATGCTCATCTATGTTTTATGCAGTAAATGTTCCAACAACAAATACATATCGCAATAGTCCATTATTAAGAACCTACAATAAACAAAATTGACATAGACATATACTCCAGAGACTTGAAATCAATTGAAGAACACTTAAAAACAGTTGACTGGTGTTAATAAAATTAATTCTGTTATTAGTTGCTAGGACTTGTATGATAAATGTGTTTTATTGAATATTTATACCTGTAATTGGCTGATGCTGTTGGTATGAAATAAATAAATAAAATAAAATAAAAATAAAATAAAAATAAAATAAAAATAAAATAAAAATAAAATAAAAATAAAATAAAAATAAAATAAAAATAAAATAAAAATAAAATAAAAATAAAATAAAAATAAAATAAAAATAAAATAAAAATAAAATAAAAATAAAATAAAAATAAAATAAAAATAAAATAAAAATAAAATAAAAATAAAATAAAAATAAAATAAAATAAAATAAAATAAAATAAAATAAAATAAAATAAAATAAAAATAAAATAAAATAAAATAAAATAAAATAAAAATAAAATAAAATAAAATAAAAATAAAATAAAATAAAATAAAAATAAAATAAAAATAAAATAAAATAAAATAAAATAAAATAAAAATAAAATAAAAATAAAATAAAATAAAAATAAAATAAAATAAAATAAAATAAAAATAAAATAAAAATAAAATAAAAATAAAATAAAAATAAAATAAAAATAAAATAAAAATAAAATAAAAATAAAATAAAAATAAAATAAAATAAAATTTTAGTGAAATTAAAGTTTAGATCAAGATCAATGCGTTCCCACATCCCGATAAGACGCTAAAATAGAAGAACAAAGGATAACAAATGCTTATGAACAGAACTTCTAAATTTCAATGCAACTATTAAACAATCGGTTCAGTCCATAATTCATTAAATTAAACAGGGCGATAGGATTAATATTAATATTAATTTTACAAGATGGCTGCTGATGTTGTTGTGTCTGATGATATGTCTCATGAAAAAGTTTATAAATGTTGCAAAACTAAAGCATGTAATACATTAATTTGTATCAATTGTTATTCACCTTATCACCAAAGCTGTGTAGATAGAAATAAAAACATTAAAAGTATTGGAAATAATAAGGTTATCTGTTGTGATGAAAAAGTAACCTATAAATCTCAACAAAGTGAAGTATTGAATACACAGATCAATTTACTTAAAGAATTAATTGTACAAAAAGATGTAATTATCAATGATAAGGAAGTTATTATTAAACTTCTGCAAGATAAAGTCCAACAATTGTTATTAAATCATCAAGAATTTTCACAGGTACAGCAAACAAAGGACATAGATTGCAGTAAACAAGCATATGCTAATATTGTTAAATCTGATGAAAATGTTCTTATCATTAAACCTAAAACTCAACAGGAAGCTATAAAAACCATGAGTGAAGTGAAAAAAAGCATCAATGTTAGAGACTTGGGTATAGCTATCTCTAAAATTAAAAACATGAACAGTGGGGGCATACTAATAAATTGTACTACTAAAGAGGATCTAAATAAGCTTAATACAGAATCTCAAATGAAGCTAAGAGATGCGTATAATATAAGGGTTCCCAGTAAGCTTAAACCTCATATCAAGATTATAGGAATACAAGAAGAGATCAGTCATGAAAATCTAGTTAAAGCAATTATTAACCAAAATAATTTTGTGAGTGATGATGCAGAAATCAGAGTGGTCACATTTAAAAAAATGATTAACCGATATATGGTAATAATACAAACTGATCCGTCCACTTACACTAATATTATGAGCAATGGTGCACTTTGTATAGATTTCTCAGTCTGTTCCGTTTTCGAATATGTTAATCTACGCAGATGTTATAGATGTCATGGCTTTGATCATACAGCTAAAGTATGTATGCGGCTACAGCATTGTGCAAAGTGTGGATCTAGTCAACATTTTATACAGGACTGTAAAGAAGTCAATAAAAATTGTCCGAACTGTGCAGATTTCAATCACAGATTTTCGTTATCAATGAATACATTGCATTCACCATATGATAGAACATGTCCTGTATGGCAGAAAAATGCAGTCCCAACGGGCTAAAATTGCATATAAGACATCCTAGCCATTACAGCAATTACATAAGTTATCTTCCTATAGTAGTACGGAGACTATTAAAAGTGATATTCACAAGATGGCAAAAGGTAAGAGTTACAAGATCATTGATTCGCTACACAATAATGTTACGTGTTATTACCAGAATGTCAGGGTCTTCGCATCAAAATTGACTCCTTTAATAGAGCACTTGCTTGTGCAAATTATGATATCATTGTCCTTACAGAAACGTGGTTAAATAGTGATTTCAGTAACAATGAACTTTTAATAACAGTTATGTGGTATTTCGTCAAGATCGTAATTATGCCAATCAAAGTTGTAACAGAGGTGGTGGTGTGCTTATTGCTACTTTAGCCTCTTATCCAACTAAGATTGTTAAATCCTCTTCTCGGCCCTCAATAGATGAATTGTGGGTGCACATCAAGTATGGTACATTACAATATATGTTGGGCGTGGTCTATATTGCCCCAAGTAGTTCCCCTGAGATTTACAAACATCTTGCCGAATCGACTGAACATTTAAAGGATCGGTTTCCTGAGGTTACTTTTATAATATTGGGTGATTTTAATCTTCCTGAAATTATCTGGATTTTGGAAGATGGGATTCTCATGCCTGGAAATTTTCACAGCAATGCTGGGAAGAAATCTTAGAATTGTTTTTCTTTTTGGGATTTCAACAACATAATTATATAAGAAACAATAATAGTAGAATTTTAGACCTAATTTTTACAGATCAGCTTGATGATGTGAAGATTATTCAATCTATTTCTCCATTAGTAAATATTGATAAGCAGCATCCTGCTCTTGAGTTTTTATTTAAGTCGGTGAAAGTAAGGGATACTATTAACACCTCTGAAGATGCAGTATACTATTTTGAGAAAGGAAATTATCATGCACTAAATGACTTTTACAAAAGTTATGATTGGAGCTTTATTAATGATATAAATAACATAAATGAGGCGTGTGACAAATTTAATGAAGCTCTTTTTGGTGGCATAAAGCAGTTTGTTCCACTAAAAAGAAAATTTGTTAATAAATATCCTAGATGGTATAATCTTGACACTAAAAGATGCATTAACCAAAAGAATAGGCTTTATAAAAAATTTAAGCACACCGGATCTTCTACTGACTATCAGAATTACTCTGCGGCTCGTAGGACGTGCAAGAATCTGATCGACTTGACTTATTTTTTGTATGTGTCAAATATTGAAAATGGGGTCTCTTCGAATATGAAACATTTCTGGTCTTATATCAATGGCATTCGTAAAGAGACGGGTATTCCCGCTAGGATGGAATTAAACACTAATCAGTATGACAATCCGGTTGACATTGCTAACGGATTTGCCAAACATTTTCAAGCATGCTACACAACCCACAAAAATATTTCTCATGGTACCTCACACTTATATTATAGTAAGAGTACTGTAAATTTGTCGTTTCATAAGTTTACTAAGGAGGAGATAATGAAGAAGATATCTGAACTTGATGTGAATAAAAAAGCGGGACTTGATGGTATTCCTCCACTTATATTGAAGAAGTGTGCAGAATCACTTTGTAAACCATTATCACAACTTTTTCAAAAATCTTTTGATGTGGGGGAATTTCCATCAACTTGGAAAATTGCAAAGTTGTTCCCGATCTTTAAGTCTGGTAAAAAAGACCAAGTAGATAATTATAGAGGAATATCACTATTATCCACTATTCCTAAGTTAATGGAAGCTATTATTTCTGACGAAGTTTTGAAACCTTTAAAATTGCATAGTCGAAGAACAACATGGATTCTTTAAGGGCGCTCTACTTGTACTAACTTGGCAGTCTATCAGAATTTTCTAATTTCGTCACTTGAAAGTGGCAAACAAATAGATGTGATATACACAGATATCCACAAGGCATTTGATAGTGTGTGTCATGAATTATTATGTTCCCAATTACATTTATTGGGAATACATAGCAATTACCTTAAATGGATAAGTTCTTATCTGGTTGGACGAGTTCAAAAGTTGTTATTGGTGGGGCAAGTTCAATTGATATTTCAGTTACCTCCGGAGTTCCTCAGGGTCTCATTTGGGTCCCATTTTATTTAGCCTTTTCATAAATGACATATCCCAAATACTACGTAACACTAAGTTCCTGTTGTATGCAGATGACCTCAAACTGTTTGCAGCTGTTGGTTCTACACAAGACTGTATCATGATCCAAAACGATATCAATAACCTTGTTCGATGGTGTGACATGAAAAAGCTGTGCTTAAATATCAGTAAATGCAAAGTTATGAGATATTACAGATGCAGAGACCCGATTGTTTATGAGTATGTTTGTAAATCCCAAGTTCTAGAATCTGTTTCCACTATTAATGATTTGGGTGTAACATATGATTCAAAGTTAGCCTTCAGCTGCCACATTGATAACATTAATATTAAAGCTTTCAGGATGTTGGGCTTCATCAAAAGGTACACAAAACATTTTTCAGATGTTACTGCAATCAAAGCTTTGTATAATGGTTTAGTACTTAGTATCCTTGAATACAATAGTATTATTTGGTCTCCTATTTATATTTGTCATTCTACGAGACTAGAGCGTATTCAAAATAAATTCACTAAGTATCTCTTGTGGAAACTTCACTTTACACATGACGCTTTTACAGCAAGTACCAGATTGCAATTGTGTGGCATGACTACTCTGCACCAGAGAAGACTTAATGCTATGCTAATATTCTTGTTCAAGCTTGTCAATGGTCTTGTAATTTTTAAATCCTTACTTGCTGAGGTATTGCTTCGAATACCGCAGCGTAACACACGTATGGTACGTTTATTTCAAGAAAGGCAACATCGAACTAACTATGGCACCTACCACATATCAGATCGGCTATTGGTTAACTATAATAAACATTTTTCAAGAATTGATTTGTTTACTTTAAGTATGAGTGCAGCGAAGAAGATTACATGATCCCTTAGAAATAAAGGAGCATGCAATATTTAGGATTATTACTCTATTGTGCGTTTTATTCTACCATATTGTTATATTATTATGTTGTTATGTTATTATATTTTTATTTTTAGTTAAAGGTGGTCAGTTGGAAACAATGTTTCTGTAGTGCCATATTTTTTAAATAAATAAATTATACTATAATATAAATATACAAACTAGAGCTGGCAAAATTCGAAAAAGTTGTATTCGATTAATCGAATTTTGCAGTATTCGCAAACCGATTAAACCGATTAATCGATTTTCTATCGAATATTCGGTTAATCGAATATTCGATTAACCGATTAATCGAATATTCGATTAATCGATTATTCGATTAACTGACTAATGGAATAATCGGTTAATCAAATATTCGATTAATCGGTTAACCAATTATTCGATTGTTAACAAATTTTTTAGTTAACTAATTGGCTAGTTCATTAATCGGTTACTCAATCAATCGTATGGTTGTCTAGATATCTATTAATCGACTAACCCTTTAATCGACTAATCAACTAACCCAACAAATTATTTCTAACCAAATAATCGTTTGTCTGATTAATTCACTATCGTGCGGGGTAGTCAATTACAAAATCCATCAAGTCGTGTTTCATTTTATTTTCAAGTATCCTCCATTCAATAGCAAGATCTTGTCCTGAACTTGTACTATGTATAGTTGTAGTTTTGTCTTCCCTCACGTTATAGCTTGCACACATAGGAAAAAAAAAACTTGGGCTCTATATACGTAATACAAATAATACCTCTATAATTTAGTTAGGTATTATAAGTTCAAGTTAGAAACAAACTTACAAAATAATTTTAAAATTATGAACTTGCAGTTTAATAAGCAAGAACTAAATTATAAACTATAATAGTGGACCCACTCAGGTAATCGGAAATCGAACAGCTATTAATACAGGCGTTTCCTTACTATATTATTGTATACTCACGTAGGTAGTTGATTTTAATCTATTAGGTAATCAAACTAAATTATATATACGTCACAGATCATGTTAGTCAATTAACACAATAAAAAATTATTCTTCCAATTGATTCAAGTCAGTTAATCAAATAACAGTGATTATAGGTGTTGTTGGATGTATTTCTAATTTATTTGACAAAAATGTATCGTTTGTAATTTTGTGTACAGGTCCGGTTCCTGTACACAGGTCAGAGCACGCTTTAGTTTTATTAGTTCTTGGAAGGTATAGTTTAAAGTAGAATCGAGGATCTTCCTTTGTATTATAAAACGGACGTTGCTCCTTTTAGGATAAATCTTTTACAACATGTTTGTACTGTTATATTTTTAATTTTACTAGAGCTTTCGTTCTGTAAGGACTTGCCTCTTAATAGAAATAAAAGCAAACCATTTTTCTTTTAACTGTATTTTATTTACCCATTATTTTTAATAGGTGTGTCCTATTAGTCGACTAATCGAATTCGATTATTCGAATATTCGATTATTCGAATATTCAATTATTGGAATATCCGATTAATTGATTATTCGAATATTCGATTAATCAATTATTCGAATATTCGATTAATCAAATAATCGATTTGTTAATTTTTAAAAACCGCGATTTTCGATTAATCGATTAATCGAATAATCGATTAATCGAATTTTATTGCCAGCACTAATACAAACATACCTTCTTCAGAAAATATACGACTTATTTTATATAATGTCCACGATTCGTGTGGATATTCACCCTTTTTAAGGCTTTATTAAAGACAGATGATTGTTTGTATGGAGGCCATCAAACTTCTGTTGCGTGGAATAAAACACTCGTGGTGAACAACAACCAAGCCACCGCCGCTATCACCTTCTGTAAACTCAACGTAAATAAATTTCATAATAAGTATTTGATTACCTGTTAAATTACGATATTATTTGATTGTTAAGTACACAATATTCGTGCATTCCAAGATTAAACCATTCTACATTAAACAAAAGGAGGGAAATGAAGAAAATAACCTCAGAATTGGTTGCAATTTGTAATCATACACGACAGGACAAATAATCAGATAGACACTTTGAGGAGTCTGTCGCAAATATCAAACAGCGCAAGCGTTATTAGATTAATAATATAATTAACTTCATTATGAAAAATTGTGTCTAAATTAATATTAATGAACATGTGCGCATAATTCTTTGGCCCGTTATATTTCCAGTTTTATCTTAAGCAGAATAAAAAGAAGTGAGTTGAGAGGTGCTGTGTTTATCACGTCTAATTAACGGTTCTTTACTGACGTTAAAAAAAGGGTCTGAGTGACGTCAAAAACACATGACAAATTGGTTGTTATATACCTCTTCAAAAATCCACCTTATATCGACGTGAAAATTACGTGAGGTGACGTCACCCTGCTGATTGGGTTTTTTTCCTTTTTGAAAAAATGTCACCCTATTTTGTGCAACTACTAAAATTTGTTAATAATGATGACAGCCGAAATGAGACAAACAGTATTTTAAAATAGAAAGAAATGTCATATTTTAAATAATATAAGAACTATGTATTTGTTGGTGTTAGCTTCAAATAGACTAAAATTTGGAGTTAAAAGATTCCTCAAAAGAATAAAATAATTATAAAAAAAAATTAATTTTGCATTTAAACTATTTCCTTATAACGGTTTAACATAATGAATCAGAAGTGACTTAATAGCGCATACTATTATTTCATATATTACAAAGATACGCGACGGAAACATATGACCGGTACACCTTTTTTAATGAATTGCACCAAGATATTTAATTAAGTTAGCTACTAGTCTGCTTCACAAAAATTAATAAACATTACTTCGTTATACGATATTGTAAAGCACCACATTGGTAGACCTTTTTATCTAATCACTGAAGCAATTCTTCATATCCTTCCACCGACTTCTATAAACTTTATTGGCAAGTAATCCTTTACTAGATTAATCGCAATTAAAATTTATGGGGAGTTAAAATAATGAATATTCGTCGTTGTTATTTTTGTCACAGTCAAATAGCAAAATCATTATCTCTCGGGTAACGAAGTATAGTATAAAAAATTTAAAAATAAAAAATTCCGCTACCGGGAATCGAACCCGAGCCTCCTGGGTGAAAGCCAGGTATCCTAGCCACTAGACCATAGCGGATTAGGGTGAAAATGTTGTTACTAAAATATTTAAGTGTTTACTGTCGAGACCATTATTAAACATAATTATTATTATAATAAAATTATTTTAATATAGGATTAATTCAAAATTGTTTATACATTCTAAATAATTTATAGAATCATTCATTCAACCAATTTTATTTAGAAGAACAAAAAGCCTTTTAACTAGGTGCTTAACTTTTTCATAACATGTTTATTGAAAATTAATTCAAATACATGGTAATAAAATATTGCTTGCGGGTAATTTTTCTAGCTGTAGCTTTCAAAAATCGTACAAAGAGATACTTTAGGTTACCCTAATCAAAAATATAGACCTTTCGGAACAATTACAAGCATTAACTCTGCCTCTCAGAAACTAATTAGCTCCAAGTATACTGCTAGAAAACACGGTTCCCGCTTACGTTTTGACGTACAGATAATTACACCTTTTAAAAAATATTAGCAATGTTGTGTTTCCGATACATTTAAATTAAAATATGAATAATAAAATTTTCTTGTAACAATATTGTTCTGCATTCTAGTGTGCGGTTCTATCAACTAAAAGTATTTGTTACATTTACTAGCACCAACGATTTCTGTAAAATGTATCTGACATGTGTTGTGCCTTACTTTTTTCCCGGTGTTATAATAAAGTAATCACACGACGAAATATAGAGTATATTTAGGCGCAGCTGGCATCGACCTTTATAGGCTTCGGAGGCTGCATGGACTTATAAATCTCAGGGAGAAAATTTTGGGGGTATCAACAATTAAACTGAGAGAATATAAATCAAGTACCTCGGCTATATTACAAAATAATTTCAATTCGAAACAAAATATACAATTAGGTAAAATATTAAGTTGCATTAGTTTGTCTAACTTTATTGTTACTATTATTAAAACAATTTTAATTTTACTAAATTTGGAAGAACCTTCAAACATAAATAAATATTCGTTTCACCTTCGTGTAAGGATACTGATATGCCACTATTATTATAAGCAACAAATAAGAGGAAACAGTTTAGTTAATAACATTTCAAAAACACATATGTACCTATCTTGTGTTAAATACTTAATGAAACTTTTATTACTTTAGCAAAAAAAACAAAGAGCAATAAAAGTATTTAAACCTGCAGTTTCATGAAACTTACGGTGTACACTTTCGTTATATAAATTCTTTACTTAAGATTTCCTGAACATATGTTACCTTGAAACGGAACTATATAAATTTAACAAAAGTCTACAGACAAGTAAAGCAGTCCAAAGTACAGTAACAAAGCTTTTGATTCAATTTTTATTGTATAAAATTATCTCATAAAGAAACAAATATACAACACGTACCTGTGTATTTCCTTAATTACAGTTTTTTAAGAAAACCTGTTGCTTTATATTGTACTTCAAATTAGAAACTCAGACAGGTGGTTAGTGAACCATATCCAAATCGGGTAGTTGGATCGATTCATATAAAGGAACAGCCATCTGCCATCCAAAGTAGGTAAATTTTAAAGGTAACAAAACACCAATTTCATTTTGTATTGTAGTAGGAAGGTAAAATGCCAAATCCCAAATAATTAAATCCCCTGTAATGGTATTTCGACAGCCTTGTACGGTACATAATTTATAAACGACTTAAGATTCCAGATGCATCTTTTGTTATAATATAGTAGATGTACTTTATACTACACTAGAGAAAATCATAGCAAATAATTATACTTCCACATCTGCCCACTTTGATCTCTCGGAAGGAGGACCCTACAATACAAATTTTGTATAAGTATTCGGAAGTGCCACGAGGTACATTCAAATTGTCACAGATTTTATCTATAACAATCCTTACCATCTTTAAACTAATCGATGGGTTATTTAGCGGCAAAACTTTATACGGTATTATCACGTACTTCTATAAAATTATTTTTGTTAAAATATTATAACAGCGTAGGAATTTAATACATACCATCTGAAGACCAGGCATCTTGAGGAACAAATGGCGTGATATCTCACAGTCGGGTTTTAATAAAGATCCTGCTATGCGCAGACAACTAAATATCGATCGGCCGGTAATACAGGGAGGAAACTAACGTCAAGGTAAATCTTTTACTAATTGTAGATTCAAAACTACTTCACTTGTGTTATTGGTTAAAACCTACCAATAACATAGAGGTTACTTTTTATTACTTCCAATCGAAGTAATAACCCAAATAACTTGTGGTATAATTAGAGGTACATTTATTTCAAACGAAATTAAGTATTTACATGGATGAAAATTACGAATTCGTGTTATGACATAACACAAACTAAATATAATTCATCCTTTAAATATACAAAGTACAGTACATGAAGATAAATCAAAGAGGAACTTCTTTAATTTATAAAAAAAAGGAAGGGAGAAATACGTAAAGAAATCATTTAAAACTGGAACATGACCAGTGGAAAACTGGCATGTTACAGTGTATACTCGCGGATAGATGTCGCGATGTAATATATGTGATTATTTCTTTCGTCTATCAAATCCAAGCTAATCACCAATCACACTTTCGATTATGTCATGATTCAAACCAATCAAAACAAAGTATCAGCGACTATACTGCCTGATGTTAAATATCAGTGACTATTTGCCATGATCCTTTTTTTCGCTTCTATAAAGTAGGCATAATTCCGTTTGACAAATGCTCAAATTAATTTATAAACGTCAATTTTATAAAAATTTAAAATGTGGTACAAACAATAGCGATGAAATTAATAATAAAATACAATTAAATGTGCCAAATAATACAAAAAAAGCAAAAAGAGCATATGGTATCAGTTCGAAAAGTTTTGCGATGAGTGCAGATATGTATTTAATAAAGATACACCAATTTCCATATTGAATAATATACGCAAAGATTGGGCTTGGAACGTGAAGAAAGAAAATCGCAAAGACTATAAAGAGTATACCGTAAAATGCATGTGGAATTCTGTAGCTAAAAGCTTACAGGAACTTTATTATAATAAATATAATGTGATGATAATTGATCCATTTCAAGGAATACAATTTAAAAGTGCCCGAGATGCCAAGAACGCAAAAAGACGCGAGTTGCAAAAATGCCCAGAAAAGAGGAAACAAAGTTCCACTGCTTTGAATGTTGAAAATGTGTATACGATAGTCGACTGTTGTGATGAAGAAACTCCCGAGGGCCTCCAAAGGAAATTTTATTTTATAGTGTCGGTAGAATTGGCATGGCGCGGAGGAGAATGTGTATCTTGTTTGGTTCAATATTTTAAATTTGACATCCAAATTGATGGGACAGAATCGGGTAGACTAGAAAACAATCCAATTTTTACAAAAACATGCCAAAGAGAATATAAAAAAATGTGCGAACAGTAAAGTTGAACCCAATCAAAATACTCAAATATGTCTTGTAAGATTATTTAAAAAATTACTGGAGAAAAGAGGTCCTAATATTACTTGACAACGATTATTTTTGACACCAAACCCATTTTGGACAAGGGGCAAATCTGTGGTACAAAAATTCACCAATCAGAAAAATGAAATTTTGAAGTGAACTAAATTGGCAGTAGAGTTTATTCGTTTAGATACAAAACGCTTAAAAATTACAAATCACTCTTATAGATCCACCGCAGTTTCTCAACTTGCAAAATCCGGCGTACGGGAACAACAACTAATTCAAATAACGGGACATGCTAATTCATCATCCATACAGTTAGTAAATTAAGGGGAGAAAATTCAGTAAACACAGCTGCTACATCTTCAAAAGCTGATCAGATGTCCCAAATTGTTCACACAGGCAACGTTACATATAAAACTTGTGTGTTTAAGTTCAAGTAATGTATAATTATTGTTGTTACGCCAAAATTACTAAAAGCCAAGCTAAATATTATTAAAAATAAATTGTATTTTGTGTTCCGAATTACATTTTTTAGAATTTTTAGATTAAAATTTTGTACATTGTTCTCGACTCAAGAAATAATCTTCCAAAATATAACGCGACCTTAATAAATCAGCGACTATTTTTATTGTGGCTAAATTTCTCGTGTTTTTTACAATTTATTCTGACACAATTTTGTCATTATTAATCAAAGATTAAAGCCCTCGAGCTAAAGCTCGCGGGCTTTAATCAGATTATTAATGACAAAATTATGTCTCGACAAATTGAAACAAAAAAACACTCAACATTTAGCCACAATAAAAATAGTCGACTATTTATCAAGGTCTTGTTATATTACATCAGAATATTGGAAAACTTGAGAATTATTTTGTAATTTTTCAAATCTAAACCATCACTTTCTATGCACAAAGTTTCGAATTTCGACAGTTTACATGTAGATTCATATTTTCTTGCTACCCAAATCGTTTTCTTTTTATATCCGTCTTATGGATTTCCATTTTTTTGTTCCGCGGTTAGTAGTATTACAAAATAGCATAAGAAACAGAATCGAGTTTTATTTATCCGGAAGTGCTTTAAATACATAGTGCACTTCGCTTTATTTTTTTCTTAAAAGAGTGCTTACAATATTTGTGCGATTTTAAACATACGTGCTGCACCAAACGTAACAAGGATGCTATAAAGCAGTAACAATTTTTACTTACTTTCGGTTATTGAATCTCACCAATTTTATATATATATATACATATATATATATATATATATATATATATATATATTGCTGTGTTAACAAGGCCATTTAAGGGTAGTTAGGACCGATAGTATAGCGCACTTCATATGAAATACATGAGGGTTCAGAAAACGAGATGGTTTTCTGAAGAAAACAAAAAACACGATGACTAGACTGTAAATGACAACGCCCTGTATATAAACCATAATCATAATTAATTTAGTTAATGAAAAATATTTTGAAGATTTATTTGAATAAACAAATTCGCAAGTCGTAAAACAACATAAACGCAAGCTGAAACGCGACACGCATAGATAACGCATCTTTATTACGCAAAGAATCCTAAAACAAGCAGGTTTAATAATGCGTAAGATAGCAAACGCATATAATTTAATGCATAAATTGTATTAAGTCTACGTGACTAGAAAGCTAAAATCGACACCTGATATATTGGGAAACGAACAAGGCATGGTGAATAAAACCAAAGGTAAACAAATTTGTTTGAACAAACAATGGTCTACTTATCTAGAAGTATGAAAGTCCAAGGGAATCAATGCTATTAACTCGAAATGGTACGTGACTAAAACAACGCGTTGATTTTAACAAACAATAAAATACGATGGAATACTCAAAAACCTTGTATGAAAGAATCATGCATAACAACGAACTCTGCGCTTGTCAATAGATAGACGATGCATTTAAATACGACCGGATTTGTAAACAAACTAGTTCAACATGAAGTAAGGTTTAGTTCACATCTCTTAGAGGAAAATATTTTCGTGAAGTGATTTATTGTGTTGTATGAAATAATACAATGGTAATTATGGAAAATTAGGTTTGTCGTTTTACCCTTCAAAAGCGTAAGTAACTAAAGGTTGTTTTAATTTAAATTCTAATATTAACATTAATCAAAAGGACCCTAAACAATTACTGGAAAATAATTCTAAACAATGACTAGAGTATAATTCTAATCAAATACTGGAGAATAATTCTAAACAATTACTGGAGAATAATTCTAAGCAATTACTGGAGAACAATTCTGAATGATTACTGGATAAGCGATTATAAATAATTACTGGATCAAATGAGGAAATGCAACAAGCATTTACTTCAATTTTTAATTGCCAAGAAGAGTAATTTAAGGCTATGCTAAGAGGGATGCAGACCATGTCTAAATCAGATTTAACGTTGGGAGTATAAAATCACTAAGCTGAATACGGAAGCAGTTGGACCAGGGACTGATTCGAGCTGAAAACAACAGGTTAGCCAATTTGAATGTTTTATTATTTCTAATTGTGAATATTTCGTTGTACATTTCTAACCTGAATAATTTAAAAATTAACATTTTATTGAATATTTCTAATTTAAATACTTTAAAAATTGCTTTCATGATAATTTATGTGAGGGGTCCGCAAGGATCGTTTTTTTTTAGTACACGTTGTAAGTTACGTAAATATTTAAAAAAGTTGAATGAACGTTCATCGAGCTTGTTAATAATAATAATAGTGATTTTGCTGGCTTTTTGATCAACTTTGGGAATGATAATTATTAATTTTTTTTATTCAATTATTAATTAAAGTTCTATTTAGAAAATTCTTAAACTTTTCATACGTTGTAAATATTTTTGAGAACATTATAATAATTTGTGCTTAATGGTGTTTTGGTTTAAAGATTAGAACAGGAAGTAGAGCTAGAAGGTAAATTTAAAGTCTTTGTTTGTCGTATTGTCGCAAGCTCCGTGCGTAATTAAAAACTGAGCTAGCCGACGCAATTAAAATTATATATTAAAAATCAAAAATTGACAGATTAAAAAATTTAACCTTTTTAATTCACAAAAAGGGCGTACAGGGGTATTGCTACAGTATCACAACAATATATATTTATATATATATATATATAATGATGTAATAAGGAGGTAATAAATGGTTATTTAGCACAATATTCTGTAAGAAAAACCACCCCCAAAAACTGAGAAATTACGATTTATAATATACATGTTCTGTAAAAAGGCACCCTGTACATTATTCAACTTATTATTCTTTTAAACATAAGTGAAATTTCTTATAAAACAATACCCATTAAGCACATATTGTGTTGGAGAGTACCATTTAAAACGAAATACAATTTTTAAAATATGTTCTAATTGGTGAAAATATAAGAACATTCTTTGATTGAAAACCCGTATTTTTCTAAGATATAAATGCTAATTAATTTTCATTAATACATTGAGTAACAAAGTACTATTTGAAAACCAATCCAGTAATTCAGAAAGACCCTGCTTTTATTCGAGATTGTTTGTAATGCCGTAAATCATATCTAAATAAAAATGACAGTAAATTATCTTTACAACATGAATAAACGGCCCAATTATTAAAACGCTATAAGACAGGTAGAACTATCAATCAGATAAGATAACACGCTCTTAATGGTCATAAATTATAACAAAAGCGATAACGAATGAGTATTTTACATTCAGTCTTACAAAAGGCATTAATTAAAAAATTATTTTATAACTCAATAAATCTTAAACTGACAGGTAATTTAAATAAAAATACACGTACAATTAATAAAATTACAGTTGAATATTACATCATATAACGAATCAGACCCACTGGAAAGATGTAGAAATTCAAGAAACTGTGACGTATTGAAACTTTATTATATAAAAACCGGTAAATAATTAGGAAAAATTCTTTCATCAACAGCGTTCACAAATTACCTGCACTTGCCGACGATGCTTGTGATCAATAAAAGACAAACTATAATGAAAGTTGAATTTTGGTGATTTATTATTTATTAAAAAGAGAAACAAATTACATTTGAAACTAATGAACTAAACGTCGACGTGCTAAAGTAAAATCCTATTGAAGTAAGATAGAGCCCATAATGAACAATACTAATGAAGGCACATTTACATTACATTAAATTACTGCAAATCAGTTAAACTGATCAGCATCAAAAATTCAGACAAATTCTTAAAAAATAAATATTACATAATTGTAAGTTGATTTACCATTAGTGTCATATCATTTAAATTAAAAAATATTCTTTAATAACTATTAAACCTTGTTCAAAAGGAAAACCACAAATTGAAAAAATTTAAAGATTAATTAATAATCATTTTAAACTACATTGTAATAAATAAATGTTCTTTGGATTTTCAGACCAAGACCTTACAACCACTTTCAAAAAATAAGTACTCTAGCACGATTATAATACATTATTATATAAATCCATATTTCCCAAAATACTAAAGCAAAAAGTAGAATATTAAGAAAATGTCACTGTTAGGTGTCGAATCTGCTGTTTTTCGATTCCAAATTATAAAGTTATAAAAACTAATTATCAAATATTTTAAAATGTTTGTGAGGTTTCAGCAGAAATAACGACTTCAGTTTTCAAACCTATGAATAACCTTCTCACTTCTTCAAATTAAAAATTTTATAAAAATATCTTAGATGACGGACACATTTTTATAAAATTATAATTTAGAAAACATGTGAAGTTTATTATTAATCAGGTTTGAAAATCAAAGTCGATATTCTTCCAAGACATCACCAATATTAAAGCTAAGTATTTTAAAATATTTCAAAATTAATTTTTATAATTATCACTGAGAAAAGTCAAAATTTAAAAATAAAAATCAACACCTAACCGGAACATTTTTTTAAAAAATCATTTTTATTTGAAAAGGTGTGAAACAGCAACGAAACATGAATCCTCCTCAAAAATTAACATTTTGCCAAATATTAATATAGATTACATAATTCATATAATGATAGTTTTAAAATAACACACACCATGCATTTTTAGACACATACAATAGATGTATGTAGTTTGTAATTAACAGATACCTTGTAATTAAAAGCATGCATGGAACAGATTTACATTAATGAAAGTGGTAAATTGCGTATTTGCCTATACATATGTGGAAGATTTGGTATTTGCTGTTAAATAGAATATTTAAAAAATTTTAGCTCTGGTAGGGTTCAGCAGTCCTACTTCGAATTATCTACAAAAACTCAAATTCTTTTAAATTTGGTAGTCCTTTTCTATAATTTTCATTAATATAACTCAATTCAAACCTAATTTGCAAAATTGCATGTATTTCCGCTATGACGTGTAAGCAAATATCATTACGTAAATTATGTAAAATATAAGTAAAAATTAATAATATGCTTTAAAAAGTAAATTATAAATTATGGGCTAAAGGAATTGATACCCAGCTTTGATTTTTATCTCGTTTCTACGTCGACAGTTCAAACAACATACGAATATAATTTTTGTACATACCAGAACTCCAAATTGCACCTAAATACTTGCTTGAAAGCTCACGTATGTATTAACAACGGAAAATTCCATTCCAAACAAACAGCTGCGCTGCATACTGAAAAACACGTCACTTGGCTTCCATTATCTGCGTTTCAATTTACAGATGTTCCAGGAGTAATTCACACCACAAGAAAGCAAATGTTGTTTGTAATTAACTTGAATAAATTATATATGTGATTCCATATTATACAAGAATAGAATTGTTTTCATTTAATTTCGCATGAATACCATTCAGAAAAGTTGCTTATTTATAATTTACGTTGCAATATATTTTAAATTAAATTATTCCCAAAGTTACATGTTCCTAATGGTCTTTTAACAAAAACTTCATCGTTCTTCACGACTGGTTTCAACAAAAACATGGACCATCCAAAACAATTTCTGAAGATGGCTTACGTGCAATCTTCCACCGTGCATGCTTCCAACACCAAAAATCAATGAAGGACATCGCTCTAAGAACAACTATCGACCTGCTTGAACCCCAGCTGTGTTAGAAGTGCCGGCCGAGCTTGTTGCCGCCTGGTAACAGCGATACCTTGCAGGTTCCTGAGTAGAGGGGCTTTAAGAAGGATACCAAACAAAAGCTTTTATATTGTCTCCGTAGAATTTAACTTTTAACATGAACTAAATACTAGTTCTTTATTGGACAATAGATGTTATTAAATTAAGTGGATTGGATAACATTATAATGTATTATATTATTTAATATTTAATAAAAGGATTGATTATACAGATATATATATTAGGTGGAAAATAAAATTGTTACACTGCCTCTTTCTAAGAAAAAAAAAATTCTGGAATAAATACGAAGAAATTTTTTTGAATTTATTGTTACATATTCACAACTTATTATTATTAATTTTTACAAAATAAAACAAAAATTACCACTTAAGATATAACATATTTGAAAATGAGTGACGAGTAACTACGCGTACTATACGCCACAAGGGGACAAATTCGGGAAGTCTTAATCGGTAGGGTGTCATTATCGTTTAATCATATTCGGGGTTATTATATCACTCATTTATACTCGAAACTTAAACAACAAAACATATGATACTGCCGTATTATGATTCCTTAATGAAAATATCAAATTATCATGACAAACATATTTTTACTATATTAACCGTAATTTACATATTTACAAAAGAAGAAAAGGACTCTCACTACTTTTGAGATCCACTCCAAACATAACTTCAAAACAGCAAACAAGTCTTGAAATCACTAACGTTCAACAATCTACCGCATGTATATGCAACCAAAATGTGGAAATATCTCTTTCCCAGAAGAGACAAGTAAAACGTCACCACGTCTTACTTCTCACAAATCTCACTCACGCATGAATGAACAAAATAGAACGTTGCTATCTCACACAATATTCATATTAAACATAGAACATTGCTATCTCACGCAATATCCATAATCAAACATAGAACATTGCTATCTCACGCAATATTCATAATTAAACATAACTATCATAGTTACTAACAATATTGACCTCCAACCAATATTTAATATGGACTCAAACTACTTGATTCCCATTATAATTATCAAACACCTTAATCTTAAATCCGAAAGAAAATAATAACCACTATATACAACTTTATTTATCAAACACTTTAATCATAAAGATACCTAAACATTCCTTTATAACCTTGAACTAGAGAATTATACGACAAATGAAATCATTTGACAAACGGAAACATGTAACTTTTTATCTTGACTCAAATGAATAACTTGCAACTAACAATATCAGCACAGTCTAGTATCAACCTTACTGCACTACAAAAATTCTTTTTATACTTCTTATCCAACGTCTAAATTTTAGACTACCAAACAGTATTCCAATACAATATTTAAATCCTTTACTAAAAGATAAGACAGAAATAATTCCTACTATCAACCATTAAATATATCAACAACACTAATTAATGTTCAGAAACGTTCTCTTTTTCAATATCACCACTGAACTCTGAATAAGGTTTTAAGTCCTTAACATGCCATCTGCCTGCCCTTGAACCATTTTCATTAATCAATTCATAAATTAAATTCGAAACCTTCTTTTTAACAATACTCAAAACATATTTTGGCGCTAGCTTAGCTGTAAATTTATCACTTGCTTTCGAAAGAACTTTATTTGACCTCCAAACTTTGTCACCTACTTGAAAGAAATGTTACGTCTCCTTAAATTATATGAATTACTAGACTGCATGTAAGCTAAATGTAACCTTTTCTGTACGTCTATAAAAATATCAAATAGTCCTTGATGATCTGACACATACGAAGGTCTATCACTAGAAATAAAATCAATATCAACTGAGGGTTCCACATCAAGACCATAAAATCTTCCAGACACAGGAACATGTCTACCAAAAACTAAGAAATTTGGCGAATAACCAGTGGCATGATGTTTTGCAGAATTAATCGCATACTGAATTTGGGGTAACTCTATGTCCCAAGTATCATGTTCTTTAATATACGAACGTATAGCTGTTCCGACTGTTCTATTTATCCTCTCTACAAAATTACATTGGGAGAGTAAACTGCATTAAACCAAATTTTTTGAACGTCATATTTTTACATACTGCCTTGAAATTTCTACCACTAAATTGTGAGCCATTATCACAAATAATATATTTGGGAACGCCATAAACTAAAAAACTTTTCCTCCAATACACTTTCTATTATATGCGCTTTTGCACTACGAACGGAAACATTAACGTGAATTTTGAGAACCAATCACCAATAACTAATAACCATTTGTGTCCAACCTTGGACCGTGGAAATAAGCCCATAAGGTCTATAGCGATAATCTGAAAGGGAACTTCACTTCTTTTCCTTTCCCATTAAACCAAGGGTCCTCTATTCGATGCCTTCTGTGCACCACACGTTAAACAATTTTACAAAATTTTAACACATCAATACGCATTTTTGGCCAATAAAAATTCTCTTGTATGCGTGCCAATGTTTTAAAAAAACCAAAATGACCGGCCACTGAAGGGTCATGATTTATCCGAATAACCTCTTCCTTCTGTGATCTAGGGACTAAATATTTCCATTCCTTACATTCGACGAGGTGGTAAACTTGATGAAAGAAATTTAAATACATAATTATCTTCTATCTTCCATTGTGGGTAATCATCAGGTGAAGCTAAAATTTTTTCTCGAAGAGACACATACCAGGGATCCACATTATCTAACTTGATCTCAACTAAATTATCAACATGACTTCAAACATTAAACCAATGAACTTCAAACTTTAAGAACACCTTCTCTTTTAAATTCGCAGACAATGACAATTTTAAACATAATAAATTTATAATTTAGATTACTCTCAACCTTCCATCTAGGATAACAATAAATCAATGTTCTAGTACACTCTTACACTACTCATAATCAAACTGTCAAGATAGACAAAAGTACTTCACAACGCATAAACTTGCTAGGGTGACAAACTCCTCTGTGAGTCTCACCTAGACTTATAAACAAAAAATTATAACCTCATCACCAATCTCAAAAATAGTGATGCCAAAATCGCTAGAGCGACAACTTACCTCGAGTCTCGTTTAGACTAATGTAATGCTGAGCGACCGACTTTTCCTAAGTCTCGTCTAGACTGACATACTGCTAATCCGACCAACCACGACGACAAGTTTCACTTAGACTTACAACCAATTAACATACTGCGTTGCAATGCGGATATAAATAAATCAAAAATTGCTATCAAAATAAATTATATCAAAACAAAACGTGCCTATGCACAAGAGCAATCTTGAAACGGTTTACCGACAGTAAAAACCAGTGTACCAAATTATAAACATCTATCATCTCTACTATAAAAAATTTATCAAACAACTATTGTAGCTAATACAAATGGAAGAAAAACCTAAATACAAATCACTATTATCAACTACACTGTGAATTATTATTCACTGAAATACTACAAGCTGCGACTAAAAGAACAATAATATTCCTATCGAACAATTTTTCCATGTAAGAAAGCTTCTTCTAATTTCTTACACAACTTTATTAATGTTGACATACTATCTATTTCCGTTAGAGCTAATTGACAAATAAAATCAGGTAATGTTGTTTCTTTGGCTAATAATCGGCCTAACATTTTCCTCTTATCCTGCATCGGTCTGCTGCTAACAACTCCACGAATTCTCAATTCATAATCCAACTCATCTTTATGCAAATAAACTACTTGACACGTCTCAGCCATCATGGGATAGACTAACTAACTAATTACAAATTAAACTCAATTAAACAACAACATCAATAGACTAAACCAATCTGAGGGTAAATGAGTTACGAATCACAAGTGTAAACAACCAAAGTCAATCGAAGCCTATACTTTATGTGTTTATACAATTGGTACAGCAATCGAGGCCTACACGCTGGGCGCTATTTATAGGGTTTTTGCATATGGAATTAAACTTAGTTTAATGAGAATTTCCGATAATTAAAAAGGAGCCCACGGCAAGTTCGGATGGAAGGTGGCTCTATGTTGAGGAAATCTCGAAGGATAGCGGCTAGTCGAACTTATATGCTCTGGGTAGAGAATGAGCTGTGGGTCGGGGTGTAATTGCAACCACTAATAATAAAAATAAGGCGCCACCGTATTTTTTTATACTGAGAAGACCTAATACAAGTCCCTTGTACAAGGCTAATGCGGAAACCTTTCTCCTATAACCGCTATATAATTTTTAAAGACCTAATCTTTGAAGTATCTTACCTTATGGCTCGACCTTGACCTTAGCAATCCTGCACTGCACCTGTGAACAGATTAAACAAAGAAAAGCACTGTTTGTGCATTCAAACTCAAAAATAATTGAATACAATCAGAATCGACTTTCATTCCTCTTAAATAAAAGATAGTCTTTAGTCCGAAAATAAGAATCTATTCTTTTTGGTATCCAATAAAGTAATTTTCTACAAAAAATATGTCTTCCTTTATAAGTTAATTTAAATTAGAAAGAGTTAATTACAATGGTACTGAATATATCCGTACCAATTACTATTTAATGAGGTTTATATAACAAATCGACAAAGCATAAAATTGCTTATTTATAGAAAGAGTTAATTATGGTAAATTTACCTTAATTTCACAGTAGATAATTACAGATAATTGTTCATAAAATATCAAATGTAGAAATTTAATTTCTAAAGGTTCAAAGTTATAAGAATTTACTTTATCTAATTAGTAGTGACATCTTCTGATGTTTCATTGAGTTAATAAAAGAATTTGTAGGAACAAATTACAGATTCATATCGTATGACTACGAAAAATATAATTGAGGTCTGTCCTTGACCTGTTCAAAGTTAACACAAGTCGGTTAAAGTAAAATTTATCTCGTTTCTACGTCGACAGTTCAAACAACATACGAATATAATTTTGTACATACCAGAACTCCAAATTGCACCTAAATACTTGCTTGAAAGCTGACGTATGTATTAACAACGGAAAATTCCATTCCAAACAAACAGCTGCGCTGCATACTGAAAAACACGTCACTTGGCTTCCATTATCTGCGTTTCAATTTACAGATGTTCCAGGAGTAATTCACACCACAAGAAAGCAAATGTTGTTTGTAATTAACTTGAATAAATTATATATGTGATTCCATATTATACAAGAATAGAATTGTTTTCATTTAATTTCGCATGAATACCATTCAGAAAAGTTGCTTATTTATAATTTACGTTGCAATATATTTTAAATTAAATTATTCCCAAAGTTACATGTTCCTAATGGTCTTTTAACAAAAACTTCATCGTTCTTCACGACTGGTTTCAACAAAAACATGGACCATCCAAAACAATTTCTGAAGATGGCTTACACGTGCAATCTTCCACCGTGCATGCTTCCAACACCAAAAATCAATGAAGGACATCGCTCCTAAGAACAACTATCGACCTGCTTGAACCCCAGCTGTGTTAGAAGTGCCGGCCGAGCTTGTTGCCGCCTGGTAACAGCGATACCTTGCGGTTCCTGAGTAGAGGGGGCTTTAAGAAGGATACCAAACAAAAGCTTTTATATTGTCTCCGTAGAATTTAACTTTTAACATGAACTAAATACTAGTTCTTTATTGGACAATAGATGTTATTAAATTAAGTGGATTGGATAACATTATAATGTATTATATTATTTAATATTTAATAAAAGGATTGATTATACAGATATATATATTAGGTGGAAAATAAAATTGTTACAATACTAAGTTTCTCACTACATATATTTGAAGACATTTTGATTCCAAAGTATAGTTATATAATGACTCATATAATAGAAATTTCTTTGCAATTAATACAAAGTTGCTTTTTGAATCAACAAGAATATTTTGTATTTGTAAAACAGAATGGTGTGCAATCATGCAGTATGAGTGTGTCTTACAATGATCGTTGATAGAAAAATGCACATTATCAAAAATCGCAGTTTTAAATTATTTGTGGTGCAATACACTGTTAGTCTTTGTAACAAGATCTCTTCCACCCAAACTTGACAAATATAAAGATTAAAAAATTTAAAATAATTTATAAATTAAAAAACAAAAACATTCTCACCAAGCTTATTCCGTTTTGGTTATCTTGTAATAAATATGTATTTAACGTTTGCACATCATAAAAGGTGCCTAAAAGTAACTGCATTAGAATATCTGATGGTATTTCTGGAGAGTTATTTGAAATTTCAGATTCCCTAACATGTGCCAAGCTTTGCTTGTTCTGCTCACAAAGTTCAACTAATATTTTCCAAAACTGATCTTTAGATGCTAAAACAAAAACTACAATTCAAGAATTGTTATAATAGCATATGCATACAACCACTAAGTATGATCTCCTCATTATTGGAGATTAAAGAAGGTTCAGAACAATTTCTGAATGGTATGTACTGCAATCGAGTTCTGTTATCTAATATGTTATTCACATAAACACTAGCACATGGCGAGCTAGTGAGCGAACAACTTTCTGTATCTGATTTGGTAGTCAAATTTATTCGCGAGTCTTGAGTGGTCAACAATGAAACTAAAAAGTATAGATCGGAACAAGTGTTGGTAGATAACATGTAATATACCTTCACCAATCTGAAGTTGGTCTTGAACAAATGATTTTCCAATTGGTCTTGAAATAATACTTGTTTGCAACAACAAACTTGGTACTACATCCATATTTGAACTGTGTTGCCAGCGGTCCTTATAAAATTTCTATTAATGGTTTTCGAAGAAACTACAATAAGACACATATTATTCAATATTATACTAATGATAAATAACAACACGTCTTAAATTTACACTACTGCTAACTCGAGGTGGATGAGAAATTTTCGTCAATGGTTGCTCGTTTTCACTATCAGATTTATCCGTGTCTAGTATTCTACATCGCAGATGCCTAATACGTTTCGAGATTGAATAAATCTCTGCAGTATCCAAATCACAGGAATATCTGATGTGCTTTCACAATTTCAACTTTTTATGCGCTGTGTCGTAATCACCTACAATGAGCAAGTATTAAAATGAACCTTAAAGTGCAATGAAACCACAATATTAATATGCAAACACTTTTTCAGGTTTTGATGTATTTTTTATTAACCAAACTATGTAGTTCCTTTTGTATAACGTGGTACACTGGTGTGACCGACACCACTTTACATTTAATATAAACAAGTGTGTGGTGGTGTCATTTACAACAGGTAGATATATTACAACATATGACTATAAAATAGAAAATGCGGTATTGAATAGAAAGGCTAGTCATAAAGATCTTGGAATTATATATAATAGTAAATTACTATTTAATCAACATATTTGAGCTATAACAAGCGAAGCCTATAAGATACTAGGATTTGTTGTAAGAAATACAAAATATTTCAAAAACTCTTCAGCAATTACATCATTATATAATTCACTTGTTGTTCCTAAACTTGAGTATGCATCAGTAATTTGGAATGCACAGTATGGAGTAGGCATCGTTGCTATTGAGAAAATACAAAGAAAATTTTTGAAGTATTTGCACTATAAAAAGCACGGACTATACCCACCAAGAGCAACTATTAGAAACTATACTTGAATTTAAAAGCTTAAGAAACAGAAGGAAATACTTAGATGCCATCTACATTATTAAACTTTTATTAGGCATGATAGACAAGATGCTCATCTATGTTTTATGCAGTAAATGTTCCAACAACAAATACATATCGCAATAGTCCATTATTAAGAACTTACAATAAACAAAATTGACATAGACATATACTCCAGAGACTTGAAATCAATTGATGAACACTTAAAAACAGTTGACTGGTGTTAATAAAATTAATTCTGTTATTAGTTGCTAGGACTTGTATGATAAATGTGTTTTATTGAATATTTATACCTGTAATTGGCTGATGCTGTTGGTATGAAATAAATAAATAAAATAAAATAAAAATAAAATAAAATAAAATTTTAGTGAAATTAAAGTTTAGATCAATGCGTTCCCACATCCCGATAAGACGCTAAAATAGAAGAACAAAGGATAACAAATGCTTATGAACAGAACTTCTAAATTTCAATGCAACTATTAAACAATCGGTTCAGTCCATAATTCATTAAATTAAACAGGGCGATAGGATTAATATTATACTATAATATAAATATACAAAGTTTGTATTACAAACATACCTTCTTCAGAAAATATACGACTTATTTTATATAATGTCCACGATTCGTGTGGATATTCACCCTTTTTAAGGCTTTATTAAAGACTGATGATTGTTTGTATGGAGGCCATCAAACTTCTGTTGCGTGGAATAAAACACTCGTGGTGAACAACAACCAAGCCACCGCCGCTATCACCTTCTGTAAACTCCACGTAAATAAATTTCATAATAAGTATTTGATTACCTGTTAAATTACGATATTATTTGATTGTTAAGTACACAATATTCGTGCATTCCAAGATTAAACCATTCTACATTAAACAAAAGGAGGGAAATGAAGAAAATAACCTCAGAATTGGTTGCAATTTGTAATCATACACGACAGGACAAATAATCAGATAGACACTTTGAGGAGTCTGTCGCAAATATCAAACAGCACAAACGTCATTAGATTAATAATATAACAAACTTCATTATGAAAAATTGTGTCTAAATTAATATTAATGAACATGTGCGCATAATTCTTTGGCCCGTTATATTTCCAGTTTTATCTTAAGCAGAATAAAAAGAAGTGAGATGAGAGGTGCTGTGTTTATCACGTCTAATTAACGGTTCTTTACTGACATTAAAAAAGGGTATGAGTGATGTCAAAAGCACATGACAAATTGGTTGTTATATACCTCTCCAAAAATCCACCTTAAATCAACGTGAAAATTACGTGAGGTGACGTCACCCTGCTGATTGGGTTCTTTTCTTTTTTGAAAAAATGTCACCCTACTTTGTGCAACTAACTACTAAAATTTGTTAATAATGATGACAGCCGAAATGAGACAAACGGTATTTTAAAATAGAAAGAAATGTCAAATTTTAAATAATATAAGAACTATGTATTTGTTGGTGTTAGCTTCAAATAGACTAAAATTTGGAGTTAAAAGATTCCTCAAAATAATAAAATAGTTATTATATAAAAAAATTAATTTTGCATTTAAACTATTTCCTTATAACGGTTTAACATAATGAATCAGAAGTGACTTAATAGCACATACTATTATTTCATATATTACAAAGATACGCGACGGAAACATATGACCGGTACACCTTTTTTAATGAATTGCAACAAAATATTTAATTAAGTTAGCTACTAGGCTGCTTCACAAAAATTAATAAACATTACTTCGTTATACGATATTGTAAAGCACCACATTGGTAGACCTTTTTATCTAATCACTGAAGCAATTCTTCATATCCTTCCACCGACTTCTATGAACTTTATTGGCAAGTAATCCTTTACTAGATTAATCGCAATTAAAATTTATGGGGAGTTAAAATAATGAATATTCGTCGTTGTTATTTTTGTCACAGTCAAATAGCAATATCATTATCTCTCGGGTAACGAAGTATAGTATAAAAAATTTAAAAATAAAAAATTCCGCTACCGGGAATCGAACCCGAGCCTCCTGGGTGAAAGCCAGGTATCCTAGCCACTAGACCATAGCGGATTAGGGTGAAAATGTTGTTACTAAAATATTTAAGTGTTTACTGTCGAGACCATTATTAAACATAATTATTATTATAATAAAATTATTTTAATATAAGATTAATTCAAAATTGTTTAGACATTCTAAATAATTTATAGAATCATTCATTCAACTAATTTTATTTAGAAGAACAAAAAGCCTATTAACTAGGTGCTTAACTTTTTCATAACATGTATATTGAAAATTAATTCAAATACAAGGTAATAAAATATTGCTTGCGGGTAATTTTTCTAGCTGTAGCTTTCAAAAATCGTACAAAGAAATATTTTAGGTTACCCTAATCGAAAATATAGACCTTTCGGAACAATTACAAGCATTAAAACTGCCTCTCAGAAACTAATTAGCTCCAAGTATACTGCTAGAAAACACGGTTCCCGCTTACGTTTTGACGTACAGATAATTACACCTTTTAAAAAATATTAGCAATGTTGTGTTTCCGATACATTTAAATTAAAATATGAATAATAAAATTTTCTTGTAACAATATTGTTCTGCATTCTAGTGTGCGGTTCTATCAACTAAAAGTATTTGTTACATTTACTAGCACCAACGATTTCCGTAAAATGTATCTGACATGTGTTGTGCCTTACTTTTTTCCCGGTGTTATAATAAAGTAATCACACGACGAAATATAGAGTATATTTTGGCGCAGCTGGCATCGACCTTTATAGGCTTCGGAGGCTGCATGGACTTATAAATCTCAGGGAGAAAATTTTGGGGGTATCAACAATTAAACTGAGAGAATATAAATCAAGTACCTCGGCTATATTACAAAATAATTTCAATTCGAAACAAAATATACAATTAGGTAAAATATTAAGTTGCATTAGTTTGTCTAACTTTGTTGTTACTATTATTAAAACAATTTTAATTTTACTAAATTTGGAAGAACCTTCAAACATAAATAAATATTCGTTTCACCTTCGTGTAAGGATACAGATATGCTACTATTATTATAAGCAACAAATAAGAGGAAACAGTTTAGTTAATAACATTTCAAAAACACATATGTACCTATCTTGTGTTAAATACTTAATGAAACTTTTATTACTTTAGAAAAAAAAACAAAGAGCAATAAAAGTATTTAAACCTGCAGTTTCATGAAACTTACGGTGTACACTTTCGTTATATAAATTCTTTACTAGATTTCCTGAACATATGTTACCTTGAAACAGAACTATATAAATTTAACAAAAGTCCACAGACAAGTAAAGCAGTCCAAAGTACAGTAACAAAGCTTTTGATTCAATTTTTCTTGTATAAAATTATCTCATAAAGAAACAAATATACAACACGTACCTGTGTATTTCCTTAATTAAAGTTTTTTAAGAAAACCTGTTGCTTTATATTGTACTTCAAATTAGAAACTCAGACAGGTGGTTAGTGAACCATATCCAAATCGGGTAGTTGGATCGATTCATATAAAGGAACAGCCATCTGCCATCCAAAGTAGGTAAATTTTAAAGGTAACAAAACACCAATTTCATTTTGTATTGTAGTAGGAAGGTAAAATGCCAAATCCCAAATAATTAAATCCCCTGTAATGGTATTTCGACGGCCTTGTACGGTACATAATTTATAAACGACTTAAGATTCCAGATGCATCTTTTGTTATAATATAGTAGATGTACTTTATATTACACTAGAGAAAATCATAGCAAAAAATTATACTTCCACATCTGCCCACTTTGATCTCTCGGAAGGAGGACCCTACAATACAAATTTTGTATAAGTATTCGGAAGTGCCACGAGGTACATTCAAATTGTCACAGATTTTATCTATAACAATCCTTACCATCTTTAAACTAATCGATGGGTTATTTAGCGGCAAAACTTTATACGGTATTATCACGTACTTCTATAAAAATATTTTTGTTAAAATATTATAACAGCGTAGGAATTTAATACATACCATCTGAAGACCAGGCATCTTGAGGAACAAATGGCGTGATATTTCACAGACGGGTTTTAATAAAGATCCTGCTATGCGCAGACAACTAAATATCGATCGGCCGGTAATACAGGGAGGAAACTAACGTCAAGGTAAATCTTTTACTAATTGTAGATTCAAAACTACTTCACTTGTGTTATTGGTTAAAACCTACCAATAACATAGAGGTTACTTTTTGTTACTTCCAATCGAAGTAATAACCCAAATAACTTGTGGTATAATTAGAGGTACATTTATTTCAAACGAAATTAAGTATTTACATGGATGAAAATTACGAATTCGTGTTATGACATAACACAAACTAAATATAATTCATCCTTTAAATATACAAAGTACGGTACATGAAGATAAATCAAAGAGGAACTTCTTTAATTTATAAAAAAAAGGAAGGGAGAAATACGTAAAGAAATAATTTAAAAACTGGAACATGACCAGTGGAAAACTGGCATGTTACAGTGTATACTGCCGCGGATAGATGTCGCGATGTAATATATGTGATTATTTCTTTCGTCTATCAAATCCAAGCTAATCACCAATCACACTTTCGATTATGTCATGATTCAAACCAATCAAAACAAAGTATCAGCGACTATACTGCCTGATGTTAAATATCAGTGACTATTTGCCACGATCCTTTTTTTCGCTTCTATAAAGTGGGCATAATTCCGTTTGACAAATGCTCAAATTAATTTATAAACGTCAACTTTATAAAAAATTAAAATGTGGTACAAACAATAGCGATGAAATTAATAATAAAATACAATTAAATGTGCCAAATAATACAAAAAAAGCAAAAAGAGCATATGGTATCCGTTCGAAAATTTTTTTGATAAATGCAAATATGTATTTAATAAAGATACACCAATTTCCATATTGAATAATATACGTAAAGATTGGGCTTGGAACGTGAAGAAAGAAAGTCGCAAAAACTATAAAGAGTATACCGTAAAATTCATGTGGATTTCTGTAGCTAAAAGCTTACAGGAACTTTATTATAATAAATACAATGTGATGATAATTGATCCATTTCAAGGAATACAATTTAAAAGTGCCCGAGATGCCAATAACGCAAAAAGACGCAAGTTGCAAAAATGCCCAGAAAAGAGGAAACAAAGTTCCACTGCTTTGAATGTTGAAAATGTGTATACGATAGTCGACTGTTGTGATGAAAAAACTCCCGAGGGCCTCCAAAGGAAATTTTATTTTATAGTGTCGGTAGAATTGGCATGGCGCGGAGGAGAAGGTGTATCTTGTTTGGTTCAATATTTTAAATTTGACATCCAAATTGATGGGACAGAATCGGGTAGACTAGAAAACAATCCAATTTTTACAAAAACATGCCAAGGAGAATATAAAAAAATGTGCGAACAGTAAAGTTGAACCCAATCAAAATACTCAAATGTCTTGAAAGATTATTAAAAAAATTACTGGAGAAAAGAGGTCCTAATATTACTTGTCAACGATTATTTTTGACACCAAACCCATTTTGGACAAGGGGCAAATCTGTGGTACAAAAATTCACCAATCAGAAAAATGAAATTTCGAAGTGAACTAAATTGGCAGTAGAGTTTATTCGTTTAGATACAAAACGCTTAAAAATTACAAATCACTCTTATAGATCCACCGCAGTTTCTCAACTTGCAAAATGCGGCGTACGGGAACAACAACTAATTCAAATAACGGGACATGCTAATTCATCATCCATACAGTTAGTAAATTAAGGGGACAAAATTCAGTAAACACAGCTGCTACATCTTCAAAAGCTGATCAGATGTCCCAAATTGTTCACACAGGCAACGTTACATATAAAACTTGTGTGTTTAAGTTCAAGTAATGTATAATTCTTGTTGTTACGCCAAAATTACTAAAAGCCAAGCTAAATATTATTAAAAATAAATTGTATTTTGTGTTCCGAATTACATTTTTTAGAATGTTTAGATTAAAATTTTGTACATTGTTGTCGACTCAAGAAATAATCTTCCAAAATATAACGCGACCTTAATAAATCAGCGACTATTTTTATTGTGGCTAAATTTCTCGTGTTTTTTACAATTTATCCTGACACAATTTTGTCATTAATAATCAAAGATTAAAGCCCTCGAGCTAAAGCTCGCGGGCTTTAATCAGATTATTAATGACAAAATTATGTCTCGACAAATTGAAACAAAAAAACACTCAACATTTAGCCACAATAAAAATAGTCGACTATTTATCAAGGTCTTGTTATATTACATCAGAATATTGGAAAACTTGAGAATTATTTTGTAATTTTTCAAATCTAAACCATCACTTTCTGTGCACAAAGTTTCGAATTTCGACAGTTTACATGTAGATTCATATTTTCTTGCTACCCAAATCGTTTTCTTTTTATATCCGTCTTATGGATTTCCATTTTTTTGTTCCGCGGTTAGTAGTATTACAAAATAGCATAAAAAACAGAATCGAGTTTTATTTATCCGAAAGTGCTTTAAATACGTAGTCCACTTTGCTTTATTTTTTTCTTAAAAGAGTGCTTACAATATTTGTGCGATTTTAAACAGACTTGCTGCACCAAACGTAACAAGGATGCTATAAAGCAGTAACAATTTTTACTTACTGTTGGTTATTGAATCTCACCAATTTTTATATATATATATATATATATATATATATATATATATTGCTGTGTTAACAAGGCCATTTAAGGGTAGTTAGGACCGATAGTATAGCGCACTTCATATGATACATGAGGGTTCAGAAAACGAGATGGTTTTTTGAAGAAAACAAGAAACATGATGACTAGACTGTAAATGACAACGCCCTGTATATAAACCATAATCATAATTAATTTAGTTAATGAAAAATATTTTGAAGATTTATTTGAATAAACAAATTCGCAAGTCGTAAAACAACATAAACGCAAGCTGAAACGCGACACGCATGGATAACGCATCTTTATTACGCAAAGAATCCTAAAACAAGCAGGTTTAATAATGCGTAAGATAGCAAACGCATATAATTTAATGCATAAATTGTATTAAGTCTACGTGACTAGAAAGCTAAAATCGACACCTGATATATTGGAAACGAACAAGGCATGGTGAATAAAACCAAAGGTAAACAAATTTGTTTGAACAAACAATGGTCTACTTATCTAGAAGTATGAAAGTCCAAGGGAATCAATGCTATTAACTCGAAATGGTACGTGACTAAAGCAACGCGTTGATTTTAACAAACAATAAAATACGATGGAATACTCAAAAACCTTGTATGAAAGAATCATGCATAACAACGAACTCTGCGCTTGTCAATAGATAGACGATGCATTTAAATACGACCGGATTTGTAAACAAACTAGTTCAACATGAAGTAAGGTTTAGTTCACATCTCTTAGAGGAAAATATTTTCGTGAAGTGATTTATTGTGTTGTATGAAATAATACAATGGTAATTATGGAAAATTAGGTTTGTCGTTTTACCCTTCAAAAGCGTAAGTAACTAAAGGTTGTTTTAATTTAAATTCTAATATTAACATTAATCAAAAGGACCCTAAACAATTACTGGAAAATAATTCTAAACAATGACTAGAGTATAATTCTAATCAAATACTGGAGAATAATTCTAAACAATTACTGGAGAATAATTCTAAGCAATTACTGGAGAACAATTCTGAATGATTACTGGATAAGCGATTATAAATAATTACTGGATCAAATGAGGAAATGCAACAAGCATTTACTTCAATTTTTTAATTGCCAAGAAGAGTAATTTAAGGCTATGCTAAGAGGGATGCAGACCATGTCTAAATCAGATTTAACGTTGGGAGTATAAAATCACTAAGCTGAATACGGAAGCAGTTGGACCAGGGACTGATTCGAGCTGAAAACAACAGGTTAGCCAATTTGAATGTTTTATTATTTCTAATTGTGAATATTTCGTTGTACATTTCTAACCTGAATAATTTAAAAATTAACATTTTATTGAATATTTCTAATTTAAATACTTTAAAAATTGCTTTCATGATAATTTATGTGAGGGGTCCGCAAGGATCGTTTTTTTTTTTAGTACACGTTGTAAATTACGCAAATATTTAAAGAAGTTGAATGAACGTTCATCGAGCTTGTTAATAATAATAATAGTGATTTTGCTGGCTTTTTGATCAACTTTGGGAATGATAATTATTAATTTTTTTTATTCAATTATTAAATGAAAGTTCTATTTAGAAAATTCTTAAACTTTTCATACGTTGTAAATATTTTTGAGAACATTATAATAATTTGTGCTTAATGGTGTTTTGGTTTAAAGATTAGAACAGGAAGTAGAGCTAGAAGGTAAATTTAAAGTCTTTGTTAGTCGTATTGTCGCAAGCTCCGTGCGTAATTAAAATCTGAGCTAGCCGACGCAATTAAAATTATATATTAAAAATCAAAAATTGACAGATTAAAAAATTTAACCTTTTTAATTCACAAAAAGGGCGTACAGGGGTATTGCTACAGTATCACAACAATAAATATATATATATATATATAATGATGTAATAAGGAGGTAATAAATGGTTATTTAGCACAATATTCTGTAAGAAAAACCACCCCCAAAAGCTGAGAAATTACGATTTATAATATACATGTTCTGTAAAAAGGCACCCTGTACGTTATTCAACTTATTATTCTTTTAAACATAAGTGAAATTTCTTATAAAACAATACCCATTAAGCACATATTGTGTTGGAGAGTACCATTTAAAACGAAATACAATTTTTAAAACATGTTCTAATCGGTGAAAATACAAGAACAATCTTTGATTGAAAACCCGTATTTTTCTAAGATATAAATGCTAATTAATTTTCATTAATACATTGAGTAACAAAGTACTATTTGAAAACCAATCCAGTAATTCAGAAAAACCCTGCTTTTATTCGAGATTGTTTGTAATGCCGTAAATCATATCTAAATAAAAATGACAGTTAATTATCTTTACAACATGAATAAACGGCCCAATTATTAGAACGCTATAAGACAGGTAAGAACTATCAATCAGATAAGATAACACGCTCTTAATGGTCATAAATTATAACAAAAGCGATAACGAATGAGTATTTTACATTCAGTCCTACAAAATGCATTAATTAAAAAATTATTTTATAACTCAATAAATCTTAAACTGACAGGTAATTTAAATAAAAATACACGTACAATTAATAAAATTACAGTTGAATATTACATCATATAACGAATCAGACTCACTGGAAAGATGTAGAAATTCAAGAAACTGTGACGTATTGAAACTTTATTATATAAAAACCGGTAAATAATTAGGAAAAATTCTTTCATCAACAGCGTTCACAAATTACCTGCACTTGCCGACGATGCTTGTGATCAATAAAAGACAAACTATAATGAAAGTTGAATTTTGGTGATTTATTATTTATTAAAAAGAGAAACAAATTACATTTGAAACTGATGAACTAAACGTCGACGTGCTAAAGTAAAATCCTATTGAAGTAAGATAGAGCCCATAATGAACAATACTAATGAAGGCACATTTACATTACATTAAATTACTGCAAATCAGTTAAACTGATCAGCATCAAAAATTCAGACAAATGCTTAAAAAATAAATATTACATAATTGTAAGTTGATTTACCATTAGTGTCATATCATTTAAATTAAAAAATATTCTTTAATAACTATTAAACCTTGTTCAAAAGGAAAACCACAAATTGAAAAAATTTAAAGATTAATTAATAATCATTTTAAACTACATTGTAATAAATAAATGTTCTTTTGATTTTCAGACCAAGACCTTACAACCACTTTCAAAAAATAAGTACTCTAGTACGATTATAATACATTATTATATAAATCCATATTTCCCAAAATACTAAAGCAAAAAGTAGAATATTAAGAAAATGTCACTGTTAGGTGTCGAATCTGCTGTTTTCGATTCCAAATTATAAAGTTATAAAACTAATTATCAAATATTTTAAAATGTTTGTGAGGTTTCAGCAGAAATAACGACTTCAGTTTTCAAACCTATGAATAACCTTCTCACTTCTTCAAATTAAAAATTTTATAAAAATATCTTAGATGACGGACACATTTTTATAAAATTATAATTTAGAAAACATGTGAAGTTTATTATTAATCAGGTTTGAAAATCAAAGTCGATATTCTTCCAAGACATCACCAATATTAAAGCTAAGTATTTTAAAATATTTCAAAATTAATTTTTATAATTATCACTGAGAAAAGTCAAAATTTAAAAATAAAAATCAACACCTAACCGGAACATTTTTTTAAAAAATCATTTTTATTTGAAGAGGTGTGAAATAGCAACGAAACATGAATCCTCCTCAAAAATTAACATTTTGCCAAATATTAATATAGATTACATAATTCATATATTGATAGTTATAAAATAACACACACCATGCATTTTTAGACACATACAAGAGATGTATGTAGTTTGTAATTAACTGATACCTTGTAATTAAAAGCATGCATGGAACAGATTTACATTAATGAAAGTGGTAAATTGCGTATTTGCCTATACATATGTGGAAGATTTGGTATTTGCTGTTAAATAGAATTTTTTAAAAATTTTAGCTCTGGTAGGGTTCAGCAGTCCTACTTCGAATTATCTACAAAAACTCAAATTCTTTTAAATTTGGTAGTCCTTTTCTATAATTTTCATTAATATAACTCAATTCAAACCTAATTTGCAAAATTGCATGTATTTCCGCTATGACGTGTAATCAAATATCGTTAAGTAAATTAGGTAAAATATAAGTGAAAATTAATAATATGCTTTAAAAAGTAAATTATAAATTATGGGCTAATGGAATTGATACCCAGCTTTGACTTTTATATGGAAAACTAAGCATTTAGACCGAATTTCGCTTGAAGGCACTACAATAATTTCATATACTAAGTTTCTCACTACATATATTTGAAGACATTTTGATTCCAAAGTATAGTTATATAATGACTCATATAATAGAAATTTTTTTTGCAATTAATACAAAGTTGCTTTTTGAATCAACAAGAATATTTTGTATTTGTAAAACAGAATGGTGTGCAATCATGCAGTATGAGTGTGTCTTACAATGATCGTTGATAGAAAAATGCACATTATCAAAAATCGCAGTTTTAAATTATTTGTGGTGCAATACACTGTTAGTCTTTGTAACAAGATCTCTTCCACCCAAACTTGACAAATATAAAGATTAAAAAATTTAAAATAATTTATAAATTAAAAAACAAAAACATTCTCACCAAGCTTATTCCATTTTGGTTATCTTGTAATAAATATATATTTAACGTTTGCACATCATAAAAGGTGCCTAAAAGTAACTGCATTAGAATATCTGATGGTATTTCTGGAGAGTTATTTGAAATTTCAGATTCCCTAACATGTGCCAAGCTTTGCTTGTTCTGCTCACAAAGTTCAACTAATATTTTCCAAAACTGATCTTTGGATTCTAAAACAAAAACTACAATTCAAGAATTGTTATAATAGCATATGCATACCACCACTAAGTATGATCTCCTCATTGTTGGAGATTAAAGAAAGTTCAGAACAATTTCTGAATGGTATGTACTGCAATCAAGTTCTGTTATTTAATATGCTATTCACATAAACACTAGCACATGGCGAGCTATTGAGCGAACAACTTTCTGTATCTGATTTGGCAGTCAAATTTATTCGCAAGTCTTGAGTGGTCAACAATGAAACTAAAAAGTATAGATCGGAACAAGTGTTGGTAGACAACATGTAATATTCCTTCACCAATCTGAAGTTGGTCTTGAACAAATGATTTTCCAATTGGTTTTGAAATAATACTGGGAGATTTAACTAAAGTTTGATTACAACTACTTGTTTGCAACAACAAACTTGGTACTACATCCAAATTTGGACTGTGTTGCCAGCGGTCCTTATAAATTTCTATTAATGGTTTTCCAAGAAACTACAATAAGACACATATTATTCAATATTATACTAATGATAAATAACAACACGTACTTAAATTTACACTGCTGCTAACTCGAGGTAGTTGAGAAACTTTCGTCAATGGTTGCTCGTTTTCACTATCAGATTTATCTGTGTCTAGTATTCTACATCGCCGATGCCTAATACGTTTCGAGTTTGAATAAATCTCTGCAGTATCCAAATCACAGGGAATATCTGATGTGCTTTTGCACAATTTCAACTTTTTATGCACTGTGTCATAATCACCTACAATGAACAAGTATTAAAAATGAACCTTAAAAGTGTAATGAAACCACAATATTAATATGCAAACACTTTTTCTAGGTTTTGATGTATTTTTTATTAACCAAACAATGTAGTTCCTTTAGTATAGCATTTTAGTGAAATTAAAGTTTAGATCAATGCATTCCCACATCCCGATAAGATGCTAAACTAGAAGAACAAAGGATAACAAACACTTATGAACAGAACTTCTGAATTTCAATGCAACTATTGAACAATCGGTTCAGTCCATAATTCATTAAATTAATCAGGGCGGTAGGATTAATATTATACTATAATATAAATATACAAACATACCTTCTTCAGAAAATATACGACTTATTTTATATAATGTCCACGATTTGTGTGGATATTCACCCTTTTTAAGGCTTTATTAAAGACTGATGATTGTTTGTATGGAGGCCATCAAACTTCTGTTGCGTGGAATAAAACACTCGTGGTGAACAACAACCAAGCCACCGTCGCTATCACCTTCTGTAAACTCAACGTAAATAAATTTCATAATAAGTATTTGATTACCTGTTAAATTACGATGTTATTTGATTGTTAAGTACACAATATTCGTGCATTCCAAGATTAAACCATTCTACATTAAACAAAAGGAGGGAAATGAAGAAAATAACCTCAGAATTGGTTGCAATTTGTAATCATACACGACAGGACAAATAATCAGATAGACACTTTGAGGAGTCTGTCGCAAATATCAAACAGCGCAAGCGTCATTAGATTAATAATATAATAAACTTCATTATAAAAAATTGTGTCTAAATTTCTATTTCTTAATATTAATGAACATGAACATATTAATGCACATAATTCTTTGGCCCGTTATATTTCCAGTTTTATCTTAAACAGAATAAAAAGATGTGAGATGAGAGGTGCTGTGTGTATCACGTCTAATTAACGGTTCTTTACTGACGTTAAAAAAAGGGTCTGAGTGACGTAAAAACATATGACAAATTGGTTGTTATATACCTCTCCAAAAATCCACCTTAAATCAACGTGAAAATTACGTAAGGTGACGTCACCCTGCTGATTGGGTTCTTTTCCTTTTTGAAAAAATGTCACCCTATTTTGTGCAACTAACTAGTAAAATTTGTTAATAATGATGACAGCCGAAACGAGACAAACGGTATTTTAAAATAGAAAGAAATGTCATATTTTAAATAATATAAGAACTATACATTTGCTGGTGTTAACTTGAAATAGACATCAAATTTGGAGTTAAAAGATACATCAAAAGATTAATATAATCATTATAAAAAATTTAATTTTGCATTTAAACTAATTTCTTATAACGGAAGTGACTTGAAAGCGCATACTATTATTTCATATATTACAAAGATACGCGACGGAAACATTAGACCGGTACACCTTTTTTAATGAATTGCACCAAGATATTTAATTAAGTTAGCTACCAGTCTGCTTCACAAAAATTAATAAACATTACTTCGTTACACGATATTGTAAAGCACCACATTGGTAGACCCTTTTATCTAATCACTGAAGCAATTCTTTATATCCTTCCACCAACTTCTATGTACTTTATTAGCAAGTAATCCTTTACTATATTAATCGCAATTAAAATGTATGGGGAGTTAAATTAATGAATATTCGTCGTTGTTATTTCTGTCACAGTCAAATAGCAAAATCATTAATTTTCGTACAACGAAGTATGGTATAAAAAATTTAAAAATAAAAAATTCCGCTACCGGGAATCGAACCCGAGCCTCCTGGGTGAAAGCCAGGTATCCTAGCCACTAGACCATAGCGGATTATGATTAAAATGTTGTTACTAAAGTATATAAATATATTCTATCGAGACCATTATTAAACATAATTTTTATTATAGTAAAATTATTTTAATATATGATTAATTCAAAATTGTTTATTTAGAAAAAAAGAACGAAAAGCCTTTTAACTAAGTGTATAACTTTTTCATAACATGTTTACTGAAAATTAATTCAAATACAAGGTAATAAAATATTGCTTACGAGTAATTTTTCTAGTTGTAGTTTTCAAAAATCGTACAAAGAAATATTTTAGGTTACCCTAATCGGAAACATAGACCTTTCGGAACAATTCCAAGCATTAAAACTGCCTCTCAGAAACTAATTAGCTCCAAGTAAACTGCTAGAAAGCACGGTTCCCGCTTATGTTTTGACGTACAGATAATTACACCTTTTAAAAAATATTAGCAATGTTGCGTTTTCGAAATATATTCAAATTAAAATAAGAATAATAAAATTTTCTTGTAATAATATTGTTTTGCATTCTAGTGTGCGGTTCTATCTACTAAAAGTATTTGTTACTTTTACTAGTACCAACGATTTCTGTAAAATGTATTTCACATGTGTATACTGCCGCGGATAGATGCCGCGATGTAATATATGTGAATATTTCTTTCGTCTATCAAATCTATGCTAATCACCAATCACACTTTCGATTATGTCATGATTCAAACCAATCAAAACAAAATATCAGCGACTATACTGCCTGATGATAAATATTACCGACTATTTGCCATGGTCCTTTTCTTCGCTTCTATAAAGTAGGCATAATTCCGTTTGACAAATGCTTAAATTAATTTATAAACGTCAACTTCATAAAAATTTCAAAATGTGGTACAAACAATAGGGATGAAATTAATAATAAAATACAATTTAATGTGCCAGATAATACAAAAAAAGCAAAAAGAGCATATGGTATAAGTTCGAAAAGTTTTGCGATGAGTGCAGATATGTGTTTAATAAAGATACACCTATTTCCATATTGAATAATATACTCAAAGATTGGGCTTGGAAGTGAAGTAAAAAAGTGGCGAAGACTATAAAGAGTATACCGTAAAATGTATGTGGAATTATGTTGCTAAAAGCTTACAATAACTTTATTATAATAAATATAATGTGATAATTGATCCATTTCAAGGAATACAATTTAAAAGTGCCCGAGATGCCAAGAACGCAAAAAGACGCGAGTTGCAAAAACGCCCAGAGAAGAGGAAACAAAGTTCTACTGCTTTGAATATTGAAAATGTGTATACGATAGTCGACAGTTGCGATGAAGAAACTCCTGAGGGCCTCCAGAGGAAACTTTATTTTATAGGGTCGGTAGAATTGGCATGGTGCGGAGGAGAAGGTGTATCTTGTTTGGTTCAATATTTTAAATTTGACATCCAAATTGATGGGACAGAGTCGGGTAGACTAGAAAACAATCCAATTTTACAAAAATATGCCAAGAAGAAAATAAAAAATGCGCGAACAGTAAAATGGCTTGAACCCAATCAAAATACTCAAATATGTCCTGTAAGATTATTTAAAAAATTACTGGAAAAAAAGGTCATAATTTTACTTGTCAACGATTATTTTTGACACCAAACCCATTTCGGAAAAGGGGCAAATCTCTGTGGCACAAAAATTCACCAGTCGGAAAATGAAATTTCGAAATGGACTAAATTGGCAGCAGTCTATTGGTTTAGATACAAAACGCTTAAAAATTACAAATCACTCTTGTAGATCCACCGCAGTTCTCAACTTGCAAAATCCGGCGTAGCGGAACAACAACTAATTCAAATAACGGGACATGCTAATTCATCATCCATACAGCCCTACCTTCAGATGAATGAGCAACATTACCAAAATATTATTAGTAAATTAAAGGGACAAAATTCAGTAAACACAGCTGCTACATCTTCGAAAGCTGATCAGATGTCCCAAATTGTTCACACAGGCAACGTTACATATAAAACTTGTGTGTTTAAGTTCAAGTAATGTATAATTATTGTTGTTACGCCAAAATTACTAAAGGCCAAGCTAAATATTATTAAAAATAAAATGTATTTTGTGTTCCGAATTACATTTTTTAGAATGTTTAGATTAAAATTTTGTACATTGTTCTCGACTCAAGAAATAATCTTCCTAAATATAACGCGACCTTGATAAATCAGCGACTATTTTTACTGTGGCTAAATTTCTCGTGGTATTTACAATTTATACCGACATAATTTTGTCATTAATAATCAAAGAATAAAGCCCTTGAGCTAAAGCTCTCGGACTTTAATCAGATTATTAATGACAAAATTAGGTCTCTACAAATTGAAACAAAAAAACACTCTAAATATAGCCATAAAAATAGTCGACTATTTATCAAGGTCTTGTTATATTACATCAGAATATTGGAAAACTTGAGAATTATGTTGTAATTTTTCAAATCTAAAGCATTGCTTTCTGTGCACAAAGTTTCGAATTTCGACAGTTTACATGTGGATTCGTATTTTCTTGCTACCCAAATCGTTTGCTTTTCATATCCGTCTTATGGATTTCCATTTTTATGTTTCGCGGTTAGTAGAATTACAAAATAGCATAAGAAAAAATCGAGTTTTATTTATCCTGAAGTGCTTTAAATACGTAGTCCACTTCGCTTTATTTTTTTCTTAAACGAGTGCTTACAATATTTGTGCGATTTTAAACGGATATATATATATATATATATATATATATATATATATATATATGTATATATTATATATATATATATATATATATATTTCCTGTATCAGATTCGATCCTCACGAATTGGGCGTCAAAAATGCTGTGAAACCTACAAAAAGCTATTAACTTAACTGGTCCGTTGACTTTCTTCTGTTAATCGCCTCTTTACTCTTTTCCGCCTCGGCTGCTCACCTAGTTAAACCTTCATCCTCATTCATAAAAAAAAAACAAACACATTCCTACCACAAACATCAACGTAAACTCTATTTACATCAATATTCACAATACATTAAAATTTCAAAATTAAAATTCAGCATAAATTTCAGTATCAGAAAATTTCAAGATTAAATTTGTTATCATTTTAATGTGCATCCAGAATTAAAGTCCTTGTAGGATGCCTACTAATTAATATAACAATATATGCAGACCTGAGTCTGAGTACAAAGGGAGCATCTACCACCCCTTTACGTTAATTAACCAGGTTCGTCTAATTGAGCTCAAAGACATACCCAAATTTTCATCATAATCCAGAACATAAATACTAAATACCCCTTTCTACTTAAACAAGAAAATCTCACCTTAAAATTAAAAATTTGTTGTTAGTACAATTTCACTACTGTCCATTTTAAGTAAATCAATTATAAAGTTATTCAACACACACCAAACATCAAAAATCGAACAACAAAGCATAAGTTACCTGAAGGTTTATGCACTCGTGGCGTCAATGTACATCGTCCTCTGTTAATCACACCAATCCAACTGGGTTATATTTACGGCTTCTGATTTTCAACGCTTTTAAATTTTTCTCCATCACCATTCATCTAAAGTTGTTTCAGGGCTTTTCCGGAACTCATCTGTGTATATCTGAACCTTGTTTTGTGGATCCAGTCATGTTTACGAACCATTTAATTATTAACACCCCCGAAAAATAACAAAGAAATTCATACTTCTTTCACAAATATACGCCAAAACTGCCTACTTTTGTGTATTCATTTGTCGTTGCAAATTTGACTAATTGGTACAGTGATACTAGACTTTATTACCTTGTATCTTCTTTTCTAAGTGCACTAAATTACATTCATTGTAGCACGTAAAGAAGAAGCTGTTTTAAATCACAAAAATATTCGAGCAAACTGTTTAAATTATTTAATCAAAATCGGAAAACTAAAAAACACTGTTTAACGCATTGAATCAAGTCGAAAATCTAAGAGAGCCCCACACGGGTTTAAATAGTGGTTAGCCTGTCTGTCGGTCTTGTCCCCAAAACGGCCAGTTTCTAGAATTTCGTGTACTATGTTCCCATCTCGCCCGCCTGTGCGTCGGTTCTTATTAAATTTGCACTCGCACCAGTTAAATCTCAGAAATTTCGACACGGCTCGCAACGTCTGGAAATAACTAATTAATTTTTATACAGAAATGTTATTTTTACCTCTCAAGTTTGCCTTTTATTTTCAACCAATCGCAGCCTAGTGACGTTGCTCCACTCACGCCTTTTACTATATGTGTCTCGGTCTTGCGCATATTATCTGTCTCTATTTACCCTGTTCTTATTGGTGCAAATTGATATTCTTTATTATCGATTATTTCAGTCCACGTGTGTTCTTATTTGGGTTAAATAATCCCGTATCTAGCCTTCCCGTGAATATTAAACGACGGTTTCTCCAAGATTCTCTGTAACCATTCGTTATCTGCAAAATTTACGCAGAACGAGCTTTTTAAATAAACCCTGTTTTGTATTTCGTGCTAAAGCATCCGACCGTTTCCAATATCCGTAGAATCGACATGTTTATCTAAACAAATTTAACTGAAATTGCCTTTTAAAAATACGCAGGTGTGTTCAAACGTAACATTTTAAATAACCCTTCTACGATTTGACTATTATTGGGTTTTCTAGCTTTTATGCTTATTATATTATTAATAATGGTTCCATTAACTCCAATTAAAATAATACCCTTTGATTTTTTAGTGACTCCTAATCAAATATTAATTATTATCTGTACGTTTTGTTTAATACCGGTTACTTAAAATTGAGTTAATTAATATAAATTTTGCACGTAATTTCCATTTGTTTCTTTACTTTACTCGGAATACACGTGGATCATTTTAATACTGCTTCTTTTTATATAAAGCGTATTATCTAATAAAATTCCTTATACACGGTGATTAAAATTATTTGATGTAATTCATTAATTTTCTACCCTGGTCTAAATATGAGTAATATATATATATATATATATATATATATATATATATTGCTGTGTTAACAAGGCCATTTAAGGGTAGCTTGGATCGGTAGTAAAACGCACTTCATATGAAATACATGAGGGTTCAGAAAACAAGACGGTTTTCTGAAGAAAACAAGAAACACGAGACTAGACTGTAAAGTAGATGACAACGCCCTGCATACAAACCATAATCATAATTAATTTAGGTAATGAAAAATATTTTGAAGATTTATTTGAATAAACAAATTCGCAAGTCGTAAAACAACATAAACGCAAGCTGAAACGCGACACGCATGGATAACGCATCTTTATTACGCCAAGAATCCCAATTAAAACAAGCAGGTTGAATAATGCGTAAGATAGCAAGCGCATATAATTTAATGCATAAATTGTATTAAGTCTACGTGACTAGAAAGCTAAAATCGACACCTGATATATTGGAAACGAACAAGGCATGGTGAATAAAATCAAAGTTCAATAAATTTATTTAAACAAACAATGGTCTACTTATCTAGAAGTATGAAAATCCAATGAAATCAATGCTATTAACTCGAAATGGTACGTGACAAAAGCAACGCGCTGATTTTAACATACAATTAAATACGATGGAATACTCAAAACCTGGTATGAAAGAATCATGCATAACAACGAACTCTGCGCTTGTCAATAAATAGACGATGCATTTAAATACGACCGGATTTGTAAACAAATTAGTTCAACTTGAAGTAAGGTTTAGTTCACATATCTTAGAGGAAAATATTTTCGTGAAGTGATTTATTGTGTTGTATGAAATAATACAATGGTAATTATGGAAAATCAGGAGGTTTGTCGTTTTATCCTTCAAAAGCGTAAGTAACTAAAGATTGTTTTAATTTAAATTCTAATATTAACATTAATAAAAAGGACCCTAAACAATTACTGGAAAATAATTCTAAACAATTACTGGAGAATAATTCTAATCAAATACTGGAGAATAATTCTAAACAATTACTGGAGAATAATTCTAAGCAATTACTGGAGAACAATTCTGAATCATTACTGGATAAGCGATTATAAATAATTACTGGATCAAATGAGGAAATGCAACAAGCATTTACTTCAATTTTTAATTGCCAAGAAGAGTAATTTAAGGCTATGCTAAGAGGGATGCAGACCATGTCCAAAGCAGATTTAACGTTGGGAGTATAAAATCACTAAGCTGAATACGGAAGCAGTTCGACCAGGGACTGATTCGAGCTAGAAACAACAGGTGTTCGCGCTGAGAAAACAAATAAACAAATAATAATTTATAGTGGACTGTAACTAAACAAATTTACTTACCCCAGGACAATATCTTAAACACTAAATATCAGGATAAAAGAAAGGGATGATAAGAATCCTGATATAATAAATTAATACCACTTAGGGTTCCCAAATAATTTTGCACAAACTTAATCTCACAACTACACTAAAGCTCTTTTTCTATAAACATATCAAGCTCAACTGAACTCCTTTCCTTTTATGAGTTAGGTGTTTTAATAACAGGTAGCCAAGATAAAAGTGTATCAAATTTAAATAATGCAATGGCGCAAACACACCCCCCCGCCCTGAAAAAATATTTTCGGCTCATAAAATTTACAGAAAAAAGACAAAAGATATATATATATATATATATATATATATATATATATATATATATATATACACATACACACACACATACTATATATATATATATATATATATATATATATATATATACATGCAACAAAAGAAAACGAAAAAATTAAATTATTAATTAACTAATTCTCACTGGGTAGGTAAGGGACATAAACGTACAACTGGACGTTTATAATTACCATCCTTTGTACGCACATTTACCACTCGAACAACTCCATCGGATCCAGGAAACACTTCTTCAATCATGCCAAGGGGCCAATGTAAAGGTAAAACATTATCTTGTTTAATTAAAACAAGTGTCCCCACAGTAACCGATGGACTTGTCAGATTCCATTTTTGACGCTTTTGTAATTGCATTAGATATTCCAACCTCAAACGTTCCCAAAAAAACTGTACCAAATGATCGAGCAATCGTTTTCTGTCTAAAAGATTAGATGAAGGTTGACGCAGGTAACGAGGTTAAAGAAGTGATCGTGAGAAAATGTGCCGGAGTCAAAGGCACTGTATCGGAAGGGTCCGTACTTAGCCAAGACAAGGGGCGAGAATTAAGTAACGCTTCAATTTGAATAAGAACGGTATTTAATTCTTCATAGCTTAAAATTTTTTCACCAATTGCCTTGTATAAGTGTGTCTTGACAGACTTAGTCTGTGACTCCCACACTCCCGAAAAATGAGGGCTTAAGGGGGGCTGAAAAATCCAAGAAATTTTATGAGAAGATAATTCGCTGCTAATAGTAGATTTATATTCCTCAGATTCTAACAATTTATAAAGTCTATCCAATTCATTTTTAGCACCAATATAGTTAGTTCCTCTATCACTATAAATAATGAAACGGGCACCACGCCGGGAGAGAAAACGCTTTAAAGCAGCTAAAAACATATTGGTAGACAAGTCTGACACAAGTTCCAAATGTATGGCTTTGGTCACTAAACAAATAAATAAACATAAATAAGCCTTTTGGCCATTTCGAATGGACCTGCACCTTGCCGAAGTTCTAAATTACTAGAACAGGTGAAATGGCTTACCTGTTCTAATGAGCTAAAGAACCAAACTACAGATCCAACCAAAGTAGTAGGGTCGTTAGTGAAGAACCAGACTAAGACAGGTCCCCGAAAGAGAGCAGCGGCTCTTTCGGTACTTAGATTGGCAGAGACCATAGGGGTCGGTATGGCAGTCTAAAACACACTACCGCGATGTGGAAGGCAACGGAAAACCACCACATTATCCCCCAAGTACACAGCGGACTTAAATTGTAAAAAACATGATGGCATTCTCTGGGGTAAAAGATTCCGGAGTTAAAATAGTCCCCCATTCGGATCTCCGGGAGGGGAATACTTCGGAGGATGCGATCGGAAAGTTAAAAATAAAAAACATTCTGCGAGTCGGAGCGTGGAATGTTAGAAGTATGAAGCAAGTAGGTAAGCTAGAGAACCTAAAAATCGAAATGAATAGGTTATCACTCCACATAGTAGGGATCAGCGAAGTTCGGTGGCCAGAGACGGGAGATTTTTAGAGTGGAGACTTCAGGGTAATTCATACAGGAGCAGAGGAAGGAAATTTGGGTGTTGGGATAGTTATGCGGAAAAAGATAGGATACTGTGTAGAAAATTACTTACAAAAGAACAAAAGAGTACTCATGGTTAGATTAGAATCTAAACCGGTAAACACAGTAATAATACAAGTATATATGCCCACCTCTAGCTACAGTGACGAAGAGGTAGAAACCATCTACAAAGATATCGAAGACATATTAAGATACGTAAAAGGACATACAAATTTAATAATTACGGGGGATTTTAATGCAATGGTAGGTGAGGGTAGGGAAGGAGCGGTAGTAGGTTTATTTGGTTTAGGCACGAGAAACGACAGGAAAAATAAGCTGGTAGAATTTTGCGACAAGAACAATTTAATCATCACAAACACATTACTTTAACATCATGCTAGAAGACAATATACGTGGAAGATGCCAGGAGATATAGGAAGATATCAAATAGATTACATTCTTGTTAGACAACGGTTTAGGAGTCAAGTAAAAGACTGTAGAAGCTACCCAGAGGCAGAGATAGATACTGACCACAACATCGTAATTATGAAAGCCGCACTTAAATTTAAGAATGTGAAAAAAAGAAACGGAAAAAGTCACTTGAACTTAGAGATACTAAAAGATAAAGATATTCAAGAAAGATTTGAAAAAAAGTCAAATGAATTGCTTAAAGATATTGCGAAAATATCTTATACTAAGGAAGTAGAAACAGAATGGAATAACATTAAATCCAGCCTAGACCTGGCGGCCAGAGATATTCTGGGGTATACACAAAAAGAAAATAAGAAACCATGGATAACAAAGGATATCCTGAATTTAATAGATGAAAGACGAAAATACAAAAATAAAGCAGACAAAACAGGAAAACAGAGATACAGAGCCATAAAATGGGAAATTATTCGAAAATGCTGGAAAGCTAAAGAACAATGGATTGATGAAAAGTGCTCTTACATTTTAAAGTTCATAGTTACCAAACCGCAAGCGCGGTTTATTAGACACTACCGGCAGTTGGTAGCGCTAATCTTATACAGATTTTGGCGCGCCCATCTGTCAATGACGTCACCAATACACAAGTTAAATTGCGCAATTACGCCATATATAAATTTAATTAGGAAGCAATTATGACTATAATGTACTCACATAAACAGGTCCAGATTTCCACGAAGTGCCAAGCGTCCTTCAAGATAGCTGGACTAAATCTCAGGGCTCCATCCCGGAGTGTGTAAAGATGGTGCTCCGGCGTGAACTGCTAGCGGGGCATGGACTCCAATTAGTTCTCCGGGTCGTGCAGTACGGTTCGCCCTAGGGGGCTTTCAAATTTCTTCTACCAAATATGTAGAGAGCGGCAGGATCAAGTTTTATAAGGAACGACAAACAAAGATAAAACAGAAGGAAATCTACATACTAGAGATAAGACACGATACGATACCTAACACGACCACACTTCTTGAAGTATCAGGCAAAACAGCCACGTTAAAGCGTCTCACGGAAACACTTCTCCCCACTTTTGTCTTTCACGCGTTGGCGCGAAGTTATTCGTCCAACCCACTTTTGACGTGACGGAAATACGCGCACCGAGTCTTTTGAATTTATGGCGCGAAACTTCCGCACATCAAAATTAAACTAAAACAATGTTAGTGCCACTTTGGCACGTAACAGTGCAACAAGGTACCAACGAAGATAGAAATAGGAAAGACAGACGAAGCATACAAATTAATTACAATTAATTAATTACAATGAATTTTAGGGATATAAAACCGTATAGCAAAAATATAAGGAACGCACAAGGAAACGTCATTATAGAAAACATAGACAAAGTGGGTAGATGGCAAAAATATATAGGGAATTTATATGCAGGAGAGGAACTAACTGCATTAGAACAGGAGTCAGACATTGAAAATGATGACTTGGGATATCCTATACTTAGAGATGAGTTTGAATTAGCATTAAAGGGTCTGAAAAATGGCAAGACGCCAGGTACAATTAAGGTGCAAGCAGAAACTCTAAAAGCCGCTGGACCAGCAGTAATAAAACGTCTCCTCCAACTTGTAAGCTATATGTACGAGACAAGCAAGATACCCAAAGATTTCAAACGTAACATCATAGTAACTATACCAAAAAAGAAAGGCGCGCATAGATGTGAAAATTTTCGAACAATAAGTTTGACAGCACACGTGTCAAAAATATTAACTAGAATTGTACAAAGACCAATAGAAAAACAAGCTGAAGAGATACTAGGAGAAGATCAATTTGGGTTTAGGCGAAACAGGGGAACACGGGAGGCTATTTTAGCTCTGAGACTGATAATGGAGAAAACAATAGTAAAAGGAGAAAGCATGTATATAAGGTTTGTAGATCTGGAAAAAGCATTCAACAATGTAAAATGGAAAAAATTTTGGAAATACTCAAGAAGATTAGAATAAGTTATAGGGATACACAAATAGTACATGCTTATACAAAGAGCAAACAGCAGTAATAGAATTAGAACAGGAATGTAGAGAAGTAAACATTAGGAAGGGGGTGAGACAGGGATGTGTCCTATCCCCATTAATTTTTAACTTGTACATTGAAGAGGCAAATGCAGGAAGCGTCAAAAACAGTTTTCATCAGTTTTGACATTAAAACATTAGCGCATAATTCTAACCTAGGTAGCGTAGTTATTTTTACTGGTGAAACCCGTGATTTCGCACACAGTATTCGAACTATAATCTCATTATTTGGTAACGTAGTGTGTGTGTAAACAACACATCCGTATGCGTTTAAACTAGCATCAGAAAATCCTACTAAGTTTACACTTGCGTTGTTAACCACACCGCTATGTCGGGGTATGGATAACTTAGATAGTTTTGAAATTTCGTTGCGAAGCGCATCAAAACGTTTAATTATTGTATGTGGAGGAATTTCATCCCAACCCGTTTTACTGAGCCACAATTCTTTTATAAGTAGTTTTGCATACAAAATAACTGGAGAGACCAATCCTATAACATCAAAGAGGCGAGCAATAAATGACAAAATTGTACGTTTTGTGATTCAACGGTCACAAATAAGAAAACATCAGTAACAGGCACCCACGAAAGACCTAAAATTTTAAGTTTTTCGGTGTCTTCATTAAAGTTAATACTGGCGAGATGAGTATCTGGAAGACTATGTAACAGTTCGGTAGAATTTGTTGACCATTTTATTAAATCAAATCCTCCAGATTTAAAAAAAGCAATTAACTCTTGCGAATGACGAATAGCTGCAGCTGAGTCATTTTCAGAATAAACCAAATCGTCCATATACAAATTTCCCTTCGTGATGTTTGCGGCATTGGGATAACGCTGCCTTTCATCTTCGATTAACTGATGAATGGTGCGCATAGCTAAAAAAGGACTTGACGTAAGACCAAAAGGGAAGCGATTGAAAACATATGTGCGAATGTTTTCATTATCTTTAAAGCGATATAAAATGTTTAAATATTGGCGATGTTCCTCTAGTACATTAATATACATTTGTTTGATATCTGCAGTCATAGCTATAAGAAATAAACGAAAATTTAGTAACAATAAAAATAAATCTGCTTGTAAATTTGGGCCTTTATATAAGGTGTCATTCAGTGACAACCTTGTATACGACTTACTACTAACGCTTAGTACTAAGCGTAATTTAGTAGTAGCGTGATCAAGTTTCACTACCCCATGATGAGGTATATAGTATCCTTCTTTTTTATTATCCGTATCTGGCAATTCCGAAATGTAACCCTTTTTTTGAAATTCGGAAATAATTTTATTATAATCTTCCTGTAGAGCAGGATTTTTACTTAATTTATTTTCTAAAAACAGAAAGCGTCGATAAGCTACAATGTAAGAATCGCCTATTTCTGCGGGATTTATAAGAAAAGGTTACGTTACTGAATAGCGTCCTTCTGAATTCCGAATAGTCGTTGTTATATAAATATTTTCACAATTTATTTCATCGCTACTAAGAATCTTTTTATGCGAAATTTCTTCAAATTCCCAAAAGTTTTTAATAACTGATTCTAGCTCATTTGAAACAGTAATAGCGTTAAATGACGCTCTTTCGTTATTATGAGTAACCGAAAGAGGTTTTACGTCCCCCATAAACATGTATCCAAAAACAGTTTGCATAGCTTGCGGTAAAAATGGACCACAGTCCATAGGATTTCCTATATAAACGTGAGTAAATAATTGCGCTCCTATAACAATATCAATTTTGCCAGGAATGTTCCAGGAAAGATCCGCTAATTCTAATTTATTAACAGATTGTAAATGAAAGGTATCAATACGTAAAGTGGGTAATTTATCAGTGATGCAATCAACCACTAGAGCCTGTATATAATATTTATATGAATAAATGCGTGACTCTAACCTTAAATATGTGTAACCACAATTGGTTTCGAAGCTGAACCAATTCCCTTTATTACGGAATTATTTAAGGGTTCTGTAGCTAATCTTAAAGCGTTACAACAATCGAAAGTTGTCAAATTATTTTGTGAACCGCTGTCTAACAAACAGCGTATCAGATTTTTATTTCCTTCTGAAGAATATGCGTAAACCTGAGCGGTAGCTAATAATATAGTGCTACTAGATTTTACTTTTGAGCTAAGCGAAACCGTAGTAGTAGGTGTCTGTTCTTGGTAGTAAGAAACAGCATGCGGATTATCTCTACCACTTTGTAATTGTGTTTGGTGTATTGCGTTAGTTTTAGCGACATTTATATTAGGTTTATTAGCAATTGCTTTAAGAACATTTTTTGTTGAGAAACAGAGCAAACTGTGGTGTGGTTTGTTACAAATTTTACAAACACTTTTTGATCCACAATTCGAGAAATTATGTATCACACTTAAGCAGTTGACACACGCATTTTTCGATTTGATAAATTCAATATATATGTATACATACAATTCTTCAAATCGAAGATATTGCTAAGATAAAATGTACCTAACGTGCGCTTATCTTGATATTTCTTTTCTAATGCGGCCCATAATATTGGGTAAGTCTCACCACATGGCACTATACCAGCAGTAATTTTGAGAGCAGAACCTGATAATTTACTTATCAAATATTGAACTCGTTGCGAGTCTGAAAGTTGCGGATTTAAATGAATATTGGTTTGAAATGCTTGGTAAAACAGATTCCATGTGGCTAAGCTCCCATCAAAGAATGGTACATCAAGTACAGGTAGCGGAACGGTAGCCCGACTTGTTTTAGAAGCGTTTTCGTTTGATTGCGTATTTTTTGATGAATTAATAATTTTATTTCGGGTGTGTTTTATACGACTATACAAGTCATCAAATGCGTTTAAACTTTGATAATCTGGCAATGCGGTTGGTTTAACTATTAACTGACATTCATTAATACTGTCAACAATTAATTCAAATTTATTGCGTGTTTCATCTAAAGTTTCCGTGGTAGCCAAAATTTCTTCGTTCGATCTACTATCGAACGAAGTTATTTTTGTAGAATGATTAAATAATTTGTTTATGCGTTCGAATATAATTTCTTTCTTACTATGTAAAAGCGTTAATTTTTGTTCCATATTTAAAGAACAATGCGATAATGAAGCGATAAAGTATTTTGTAAATATGTGATAGGAATGAAGTTATTCCAAATGTTGAATTTCTAGATAAGTGAGTGTGATACAGATATTGGGAATGTACTAAACATGAATTTGAAAAGATACAAATAGTTTCCACGTGTAAACGTTTTTTAAGAGGAAAAATAATGCAAGTTCTTAACAATAACTTATAGTTATCACTAAAGCGATGGCAATTAATATATATCCAAAGATCGGAAGTTACATATCCGGCTCGAAGACCACTATGAACTGTTGTTCATTATAATTTGTTTGAGTTTGATAAACCTTGAAGGACCTGAATGTGATAACTAAGAATATTTATGAGAAAAATATTGAAATATTGACGTGAAAAATAAGTTGAGCGCTAATCCCTGCTCAAAGACATATACCACATAAACTTACCAAGTTATCCAAGATTTCTTGTACAGCGAACTATGCGGAATTTGCTGAAGCATCACACTTAAACACATAATAATTAAATTTATATATTGTTTACAACAATTTGCAAAAGCGATGTAATTTATAACTCTGCTAGACAGTCCTAGCAGAACGAGTTCACATTAGCGAATAAATTAAATACCGAACCGTAATCGGCCGGTATGATAGGTAACTCGTTTATTTATGCAACAGCGCATCGGTTATGAGAAAAGCGCCAAACCAGTGTGAAACGTCACCTACATGATGCAATTAGCGTACGACTCTGGGTAGAGGAGATGATGAACTTAGGAAGCGACTGCCCATTGTTATATTATAAAAGCTATAGAAGGAAACCCAAATGACTCAGAAATAATTTTAGATGTTCAAGATTTTGCATTAGTCATAATGACTTCTTTTCAACGTGAACAGTTGCTTAAATTTGGAAACGACAAAGTGTGCGTTGATGGTACACACGGTACAAATAGTTACGATTTTCAGTTCTACACACTAATGACAGTGGATGAATTTGGTTCAAGGTGCCCAGTGACATTTTGTTTTTCAAATCGTGCTGACGAAATGATTTTCAAGTTGTTTTTTGGAAAAATTAAATCAAGAGTGGGTATTATATCAACTACTGTTTTTATGTCTGATGATGCTCCAGCATTTTATAATGCATGGTCTTACGTTATGACCAAGGTACTTCACCAGTTACTATGTACCTGGCATGTGGATCGTAATTGGCGCAAGAATTTGTCAAAAATCAATGGAGGGATTGAAAAGAAAGTAGTAGTATATAAATCCCTTCGTGTTTTATTACAGTGTGTATCTATTGATGAATTTAATGACATTTTAAATCAGGTAGTAGAAGATCTTTATGCGATGTTGATACACAATTATTTGCTGAATATTTTCATAATAATTATGCAAATCGTCCAACTTCTTGGGCATATTGCTATCGATTGGGTTTAGGAATAAACACTAACATGTATCTTGAATCGATGCACAAAGTTTTGAAGTATGTGTATTTGGAAGGTCGGAAAGTAAAACGTTTGGCCAAAAGCATTAATGCAGTAATGAAAATTGCTCGAGATAGCTTGTTTAAACGTATAATTAAACTTGCAAAGAGTACCTCCAATGACAAAATTAATAGAATTAAACAAAGTCATAAAGCAAGTCTAACAATTACATCAGATTTTATTAGACGTCTTGAAAATGGTAAGGAATTTTTAGTTACGTCGTCCACTTGTGCTTTTTAACAGTATCAAGTTACCAGAGTAGATGAGGCCTGTGAAGGTTCATGCCTAAGTTGTACAAAGTGCAGCATATGTGTTCATACATTTCAATGCACCTGTATTGACAACATGATAAAGCTTAACATTTGCAAACACGTACATGCTTATGCGATACAGTTTTACAAATCGAATCTTGACACCTTTGCATATTAGTAACGTTAATGAACTTTTCAGCAGTAATATTTTACATGAAGCAAAATCTTCAAAAAATGATATTATTTAAAAAAAGCCGAGCTAATAATAGGCCTATGTGAGAATGCTTCGTTAACTGACGACAAACACCTGAGTATAATGAGGCAATTTGATAAAATTATTGACACATTAAATAAAGCAAAATCTATTGATCTAAAAACTACAGAGAAGATTAATATTAATAAAAAAGTTGAACATCAGGTGCGGCTTTTTTCAACAAAGAAGAAATCAACAAGGAATAATGATCTTAAAAAGCCTACCCTAAAAGAAAAAATTTTTAGTAGGGATGGTTTGGTTAATAACTCAAACCTTAATGTTAATGTTCATACAAGATGTGATCATACATCACCTGATTTTATGTTAAGATAAGACAGTATATTATCTCAGTAGAAAGTAGGTTTAATTAACACTAAAACTTATAAGGTTAGATTTTGTTCTGCTTTCTCTTGTTTGGGAATAAAATCCGATGGGGAAACCACTCGCACAAATATATGTACAAATTACTGGAAATCATTACAATCTCAGCGATTTTGATGGGAAACCTACAAGTACGCGACTAATCTAATTTAATCCTCAGTTCTCACTTTGTTTTATCCATTTAACAAGCGCTGGTAAGTTATTGTAATTTCGTCAAATCTGTCGGATTGAGTGTTCTTATATTAACAGTGCAGTATTTTAGTTTTACTTTTAGTCTGAGTACCAAAATAATCTTAATTTTCTACCTTGTTTTTTTACATATTTTAGTCGACTGACAGTTTAAACAAAATTCTCGACAAAATAAAATTAGTTTCTTTCTTAATTAATTTAGGTATTTATTGAGAATGTATATGGGTACATAACGTGTTTACTTTTTAAAAAATAAAAATACAATTATTGAAACCTCAAGCCTCTATTACTATTATTAAACACATTTCACTCAAGTAATTAATAATTTACAAATCAAATTAAAGAAATCCCAGCAAAGTACCTTTAAATTGCATATTGACACAAGTACGAAAGATACCTAGAATTGCAACAAGTTAGTACAAAATACCATGTTGTTTACATACAAGAGCTAACATATATAGATAACATTCGTGTAAAGTTAATTTCCTTCATTACACTAAATTTAACTTTTTTTTAATCCATAGTTGGTTGCTTATAGAAACTGGTCTCTTATATTCAAATCATGAAATTTTCTTAAGTGGCCATACAAAGTTTAATTTTACATAAATTCAGAACCACAATCTTGGCAAATATTCATTTTTTACTTCTCTTATATAAATTAGGAGATAAACAATCAATTTAACACTAACACAGACCTCATCCAGTTTATGTAAACAAATAAATTACGTAACTTCAATCTGTTTACAACCGTCATTGCAGTCGCGCTATTACTACCGCGAGACGCTCGTCTCCAAAAATCACAAGCGTCTCGCGACAGTAATGCCGTAGCTGCAATGACAGTTGTAGACAGATTAAGATTACTTAATTTTTTTTGTTTACATAAACTGGATGAGGTCTGTGTTAATGTTAAATTGATTGTTTATCTCCTAATTTCTATAGGAGAAGTAAAAAATGAATATTTGCTAAGATTGTGGTTCTGAATTTATGTAAAATTAAACTTTGTATGGCCACTTAAGAAAATTTCATGATTTGAATATAAGAGACTAGTTTCTATAAGCAACAAACTTTGGATAAAAAAGAAGTTAAATTTAGTGCAATGAAGGAAATTAACTTTACACGAATGTTATCTATATATGTTAGCTCTTGTATGTAAACAACTTGGTATTTTGTACTAACTTGTTGCTATTCTAGGTATCTTTCGTACTTGTGTCAATATGCAGTTTAAAGGTACTTTGCTGAGATTTCTTTAATTTGATTTGTAAATTATTAATTGCTTGAGTGAAATGTGTTTAATAATAGTAATAGAGGCTTGAGGTTTCAATAATTGTATTTTTATTTTTTAAAAAGTAAACACGTTATGTACCCATATACATTCTCAATAAATACCTAAATTAATTAAGAAAGAAACTAATATTATTTTGTCGGGAATTTTGTTTACACTGTCAGTCGACTAAAATATGTAAAAAAACAAGGTAGAAAATTAAGATTATTTTAGTACTCCGACTAAAAGTGAAACTAAAATACTGCACTGTTAATGTAAGAACACTCAATCCAACAGAATTGACGAAATTACAATAACTTACCAGCGCTTGTAACACTGATAAAAACAAAGTGAGAACTGAGGATTAAATTAGATTAGTCGCGTACTTGTAGGTTTCCCATCAAAATCGCTGAGATTGTAATGATTTCCAGTAATTTGTACATGTATTTGTGCGAGTGGTTTCCCCATCGGATTTTATTCCCAAACAAGAAAAAGGAAAAGAAAATCCAACCTTATAAGCTTTAGCGTTAATTAAACCTACTTTCTACTGAGATAATACACTGTCTTATCTTAACATAAAATCAGGTGATGTATGATCAGATCTTGTATGAACATTAACATTAATGTTTGAGTTATTAACCAAACCATCCCTAATAAAAATTTCTTCTGTTAGGGTAGGCTTTTTAAGACATTATTCCTTGTTGATTTCTACTTTGTTGAAAAAATCCGCACCTGATGTTCAACTTTTTTATTAATATTAATCTCCTCTGTAGTTTTTAGATCAATAGATTTTGCTTTATTTAATGTGTCAATGATTTTATCAAATTGCCTCATTATACCCAGATGTTCGTCGTCAGTTAACGAGCATTTCAATATTATTAGCTCAGCTTTAATAATATCATTTTTGAAGATTTTGCTCATGTAAAATATTACTGCTGAAAAGTTCGTTAACGTTACTCATATGCAAAGGTGTGGCAATGTCAAGATTCAATTTGTAAAACTGTATCGCACAAGCATGTATGTGTTTGCAAATGTTAAGTTTTATCATGCTTGTCAATACAGTTCATTGAAAAGTTAACTCATAGCTGCACTTTGTAAGAGTTTGGCAATTCAAGATTCTACTTTGTAATTAACTGTTAAAGCACAAGTATTATAGATGATTTAGGGGCTACTGTGTTTTACCAGAATTTTTCCCAATTCATCTGAACCAAAAGTTTTCTTCGACTAGCCATATTGCATCTTTCGAGATAAATCTGTATTGTTTGGTATCAATTAACAATAGATTTTTCTCAGCTATTTAAATTTTTAGTAATTTTTCAGATAGCATTATCCCCCAGGGAGCTACCCTGATTTTAAAATTTTTTTTACCGCTAACATTCTGAACCAAATAGTTTTCTTCGTCTAACCAATGCATCTTTCGAGATAAACCTATCTTGTATGGTATCAATTAATATTAGATTGTTCTCAGCTACCCGAATCTCTACGAATTTTTCAGATAGCATCACCCCCAGGGAGCTACCCTGATTTTAAGATTTCTTACCTGTTGCGATTTCTGAGCGTTCTTATAAATTTTTTTAGTCATGCAATACATTAAATTAGTTAAAAATTTTACGCAAAATTCGAATCTGCAAACAGATTTAAAATCGGACCACGCCCTGCACAGTTACACTTTAAAGCTCCCAAATGTCATTAAAATTTTTGTTCATTTATGACATATGCTTTAACCAAACATCTTCAAAAATCAAAAACCGTGGAGATTTTAGAAATGAATCCTTTATGGCCCATAAGTATTTAATATTTAAAACCATTTTTCAAACGGTGATGCACTGTTTTTTAGAATATTCAAAACCATAACTTTTTAAATTTTAAACAGTTATCAATTTTCTGGTTTAACATTTTTTAATTACTATGCACGTCATAATTATATGCTCAAATGCTTGGAAAATACAAGTAGTTTCCTTACGATTATGGGCTACCTAAATTACATATGAAAGCTGTATATAATTTCTTTTCTTGGACTTTCTATTAATTAATTATGTTTGAATACAGTGCATTAAAAATTGATGAATAAGTGCCGGGGGTTCACAGAAGGTACTTTCTAGTAACCATCCTCGACTACGTATTTAGGGAAATACAAATTTTAAATAAACACTTTATACCTTTACTAAGGGAATACCAACTTGTTGTCTACAGGATACTTACTAATAAAGCAATTTAATTTTAAATAACTTTTATGTCATATTTTCGGAAATGGTAGGCTTGAATATTTTCTTTGGAAACAATCGAAGATTGCCGAAGACACTTAAAGAGTGCACAACCGCGGTCACTAAACCAATTAGCATTAATATCAAGTATTCTGTACTTTCGTAGGTTGCTCATTTCCTAGAACCAAATCTTCCGCAATGTACAATGTTCTTAAAACTATCTACATTAATATTCTTAACTACACTTCGTGAGACCCCTTTAATCTTTTTAATCGTGTCTTTCTCGCTTACAATACAGTAGAACTTAGCCTTACTACCAACAAATTTTAATACTAGACCCACATTAAAGTTGTCTTTGAATTTCTCTACAATTTTTTTGGTGGTATATTGTGTTTATTGTCTGCGGGGTACACCACTTTAAACCTAAAAATAAAACCAAGATATTTTAATACGTCTATTAATAATTTTTGATAATATTGGCGATACAAATATGTAAAAACAAACTTTATCAAGAAATATAATGTTTTTAATAAAATACATGTATTGATGACATTTATAAACCGCTGTGGTAACCAGAGTCTAGCGAATCTGGGATAGCCAAATCTCTAAACATTTGCGCAAGCGATTGCCTTGCAGTCGCATCTTTTAAGTATTGGATGGGGTAACATTTAAAAATTTCCAACACCGTCAAGTAATTTAAATTGCTGCAATCATTAGACAGAGAAATACTCGCACGGCTCTCTTCCTCTAATAACGTTTGAACCCTTTCTTCCTCCGTCGTATTTCCACATACTTTTTTTATATCACCAACAAATTTTTCGTAAAATTCTGGAAAGTCTCTACACCTTAACTCTACCATTTTAAAACAGATTAATTCTCGCAAATTTAATAGCTTGATGCACTCGTATGCAAGTAGCACAATAACATTCCGATCTTTCGTAATCTCCATATTATATAAATTCTCTTTTTCAAAATTGTTTAACAGCCATATACTTTTATTAAAGGCTGTGCTCAACTGCAATTTGAAATCTTGATCCAATTGTATGTCAACAACGTCATTTTCAATAGTCAAACCATTTAATCTGACTTGTTTTGAGTCTTGAGCAAATTGGTGAATTTGAAATTCCACTTGAAAAGTACACAATTTCTTCCAATCGAAGTATGAGAATGTTATCGTAGAATCTGCACACATACCACTACAGCAAATAACTTGGATGACAGGTTGAAGACCACCATATAAATCAAAACTAACTTCTATTATATGGTGGTGAGAATTTGGAGGAAATTCGTCTAACCTATAGGTTGTCTTACCAACTAGACGGTTTATATTTAATTGTGGTACTCGCACATCACTTGTAACGTTAACACAAGAAAAATCCATCTTTAACTTGTAGTTTTAATCAAACTCGACGATACTTTGACGACTAATGCACTGGAACATGCCTCCATCGCCTTTTATGCCGATGGTCGAGCGTGCGCAGCTCCTTATTATGTTAATTGGCGTTATATGCAAGTCTTGACTGGAAAAGTGACGCGTATAATTGTTTTATAGTGGGTTTTACCTGTATGTATTTAACCACCAACACCATTTTTAGAATGATTATACAAAATTACTCTTAGCAGTATTTTTAATATAACTCCGTCGTGTAACCTATCAACCTATCAACCGCGGCGCTGCCCTAACCTATCAATTTTTCCTTTTATCTAACCTAAGTCCGCACCTCTACCATCTACCCTAACCTAACTTCAGACAACACCGACTAATCTAACTCCAAACAACGTAAACTAGCCTAAACCCTCCACCCTACTGTGTCCTTCTCCCTCCTTTCGCATCCGTACGACATACATCCAAACTATATCCAACATACACCTGAGATATGTCCATTTTAAATATTTTGGGACTTGACAAAATTTTTAGTTGTTCGGACTTAAAAAAATTTTAACATAAAATTGTAAATTTTATACCAAGGTCTCTAACTCGAAAACTGATATATACACCAAAATTGACAAAGACAGTTATTACGACTACTTTGCGGTCAGACAGGTCCAACCCCACCTGCTGGAAGTCGGAGCTGCACAAATTCACATCGATTCATCAACTTAATTGCACTGTTTCTCAGTTCAACCAGCTATGGTACCACTGTAATGATAAAACTTAGTCATAACATCCATTTTAAGTTTCAAAGACAATTTATTTAAAATTGGTTGTTGCATATAACTTTTGTGATATTGCAATAATATTAAACTATTTCTTTATTTGCATAATCGGATCTAGGTCTGGTTGTGGGGTGCATTAATGGCAAAGTTCCCTGAATTTATCTTCATCAGAATAGGGTGAAATTGCCCCATAGGATTAAATTGCCCCATAGGGTGAAATTGCCCCATAGGGTAAAATTGCCCCATAGGGTGAAATTGCCCCAAATGGTGAAATTGCCCCATAGGGTGAAATTGCCCCATAGGATGAAATTGCCCCATAAGGTGAAAGTGCCTCCGACATAAGATCATTGATTTTTTTTACTTATGTCAAACTTACGCTAGGACCTTAAAACATAGACTCTGAGATGAGACCAATGTAATCGCATTATGGAAACAGGGTCACACAAACTTTCGTCATATCTTTCTTGATCATATAAGTGGTGACATGTCATATCCAAAATTTAAACAAATGTGCTTGCAGTGTTGGGGTGGGGTGACATGAAACATAGTTTTATTACTATTGTAAAAGATTTTGATTTGGATAAGGGGGCGATATAGTAAAAATTTCGAGGAGTATATAAATATAGAAGAATGCGTTCAATGGTTTGCCCCAATCCGAAGTTTCATGATGACGAACGTTAAAGATTTTATTGTAAATAAACGTAAGCTTTATTTTACGCAGGATTCCGTACGAAAGAAGTTTGCGGGATACAAAAAAGGAGGCACTACATCTCTGCAAAAATTCAAAAAGGTGCACAAACAATTGACCGATCCCTTGCAAATCATCAATTCCTAGTCACAAGGAATAGCGGAAAGCATGTCAAAAGCTATAAAGGAGGTTGAAGTTAAAAACAGAGGCGAGCTTTTTAAAAAAAAGATTAAGTTACCAGTTGACGATGAACCTGTACATCTTTATTATACGGACGTGTTAGGTCGAGACGAATACGAAAATATATACAAGCCGGTTTATGGAGTAAAGTTTAACCGCCAATTGATACGCATAGTTTGGGAAAAGTGTTTAGGAAATTGATTCAGAAAAACAGTGATACAACTTAAAATAATAACGTTTATCCGGAGGTTAGAGGTGCAACAAGAGTTATAATTATTTTTAAAGTCCTTAGCATTTTCTTAAGGAGTGTAATTGATTAATTCATAGAATACATTCCCTACCTGCTGCTTCGTGCGTGTACACAAATCGGGTACAATCGGTAGGTACATATCCGAATAGGAGTAACTTATATATAAAAAGACTGTTCGCGTAGAAGTTATTAGTTGTTGCTCAGACTCCAATGGGGTAACAACTCGCGTATTCAGACCACCGCCTTCGGGCGCTCAAAAGTGGGCAGCGGAACGGTGACGTCCTGAGGGAGTTCTCCAGCTATGCGGGGTGCCGAGGAATGGGTACACAAGTGAAGTCGTCGGGGATGCACATCCGTCAGTCCTGTTTAGACGAGCTACCTGACGACGGAGCGGCCTGTGACGAGTAGCCAGTCCTGTTAGGCGAAAACCACAGGCCAGTGGACCCAGCATCCGGAAGACTGTATAGTTGGGGGACAACTAAGGGGATCCAGTCCTACAAATTTATACATATATATATATATATATATATATATATATATATATATATATATATATATATACTAGGTTATCATAAAGTAAGGGATATATTTTAAATCATTACAACTTTTTAATAAATTAAGTTAGTAACATAAAATAAACGAAATCTAGTTACTTAATGAATGGGATTTTACCGTATCTATGAGAAACAAAAGCGTTGTCATAACAATTGTTGACACTAGTGTCAAAACGAAATTATTCAATTTGAAGTTTTATTTTGAAATTAAAACTCACGTAAACGTTGAGTTCAAACGACTCAACTGTAATAACATGGATTTACAAACAAGAATTGGTTTAGTTCAGTGCTATTATGAATCCGGCAGAAATTACACCGCTGGATTACGAAGATTTCGCACGAAAATGGGTTTGAGAGCGGGACCCTGTCAAATGAAAGCGAACCGCAATTTGATACAAAAATTTGAAAGAACAGGGTCTGTAACTGACTTACCAAGATCAAGAAGACCAATAATTAGTGATGTCCAAGTTGCAGAGGTTCTTCATGAAAATCAAGACATAGCCAGAAGCAATTCACTCGCAATCAGCAGTGCAAATGCGATATCCAAGCGATTGCAAATGCCGTATACCACGGTTTGGAAAATTTTACGCAAAATTCTAAACATGTATCCATATAAACTGAAAATGCTGTTTGAATTAAAGGACGCAGATTTGGCTACTAGGTACGATTTTTCTTTGCGAGTAATGGCTCAGATGAAAATTGAACCCGAATGGTTATCCCGTATTTTATGGACAGATGAGGCACATTTTACTCTGAATGGTGGAGTCAATACTCAAAACTGTAGAATCTGGTCGGCAGAAAATCCGCAACAAATCGTTCAAAAGGTCTTCATGACAAGAAAGTCACCGTTTGGTGCGGTTTTACAGCTGATTTTTTATTGGTCCGTATTTCTACGAGGAAATGCAGAATGGACAAGCCGTATCTGTAACTGTAAATGGTGAACGATACTTGCAAATGTTACAAAATTATGTTATTCCACAGTTGCAAAACGAGCACTACGAAATTGAAAACATCATTTTATGCAGGATGGAGCACCCCGCACATTTTTCGACCAGTCAAAGAATTGTTAACCAACGTTTTCAAGATCGCGTGTTAAGCAGACATTTCGTAAATTCATGGCCACCAAGATCACCTGATCTAAACCCAGCGGATTACTGGCTGTGGGGTTATTTAAAAGTTTAGTGTTTAGAAGACGACCAACTACGCTACAAGAATTAAAAGACAGTATTACGGAGCAAATTGGTACAATTCAACCAGAAATGTTACGAAATGCAGTGTACAATTTGGAGGTAAGGATGGTGATCTTACAACAACAAAATGGAGGTTATATTGAGCAATTGCCGTAACCTGTTTTGGGCATACTAAATCCCATTTCATAAGCAATTAGATTTCATTTATTTCTTGTTATTAACTTAATTTGTTAAAAAGTTATCATAATTTAAAATATATCCCTTACTTTATGATAACCTTATATATATATTTATTTATTGAAGATCAACCTAACAAAAACACCATAAGTCAAGAAACAGCAACATCTACAAACCGAAAAACTTTAGAGTTACAAGGCACTATAGCGACGCTGAAAGCGTCGTGTCCAGCTACTGCGATCATAGAAGTTATTATTTGTTAATTGTACAGTTTAAAGAGGCGATATAACAAATATGTATAAAGACTTTGGGGAGGTTATTCGAAGATTTCGCAATGCTCTACGAGTAAAAAAGCAGAATGTGGGCAACGCTTTTCGATAGAAAGAGAAAAATGTCTTATGTGTTAGTCATACGAGGAAGCAATACAGCACTGTACTGCTGTGTTACTATTGCCAGAGGATTTGGATAATTTTATGGATATAATCGAAGAGATGGGGTGTATAAAACTGTTGGCAGATGTTCAAATGGAATATATACTAAATTGTAAGTTTTAAAGTAAAAATTTAACCACCTCAACTATTATCATAAGAAATGAATGATGTGAATTTAGAAATTATTTTTGTATATATTAGCTTGTTTATGTTATAAAATATAAAGTATACATTAATATTGTTTAATTTTTCAAATGTCCACGCAACTGAAATGGGTATCTAAGTTCTTATGAAAAGAATTATAACAAAGAGCGCTACATTTGATTTTAATAGAAATGAGTACAACTGCGTATTTGAAACATACCTTTTAGTTTAAAATTTTTTTGTTCAACTTTGATGATATTACATAAACCAAGATTCCGCTACTGCTTCCGAGTAACGGGCGTATTGTATTTTTATTCCTTCCTAACAATACCATTATATATAAATAAAACCAAAACGTTTGAAACCATATTTATATTTCAATTGAAATACTTAACAAGTACACTACACATAGAAATATATTTTTATTCGTTAAAACTAATACACACACACACAAAAGTCACTTTTTCCTTCTTTTAATTGACAAATGTGTAGTACACATATCCAAATTTTGCACACGATTTTCGTCTGATCTGAGTTTCGTATAGAGTGTAGCTTTTGGAACATTGTAGATTTTGGATGCTTCTGAACCAGTAATCCATCCTCTGTTTATTTCGTCAAGGGCTTTATTTAAATCCTCTTTAGTATACGATTTAAGTTGTCTCTTTCTTTTTCTGTCAGAAACGTCTGACTTGAAGTCTATGTTCTGATCTTTCACATCAACATTATCATGTGCAGGTTTATCTTGCACTATTTTAGTATTTGCCAGAGATTCATTAGACATACCATTAAAATGTTTGCTAGTTGAATTGTTTGATAAACTTTCTTTCATCTCCTCGACAACTTGTTCTAAAATTTTCATAGCCTCTAAAGATATAATTCTTTCTTCGGTCATTTTTATTACGATGTTTACTTATCAAAATGCAGATGCAGACTATTCCAATTTTACAATTTTGAAAAATATGTATAAATATTTACCCCCATCTAACTTTGTTGTCGTCTATTCTATAATTCCTTTTTGCCGAAGTTTAGATATTATAGAGATAATTTCATTTAGGTTATGCATATCTTGATGGTTGTGATAATCAATAGTAACTAGCAACTGCAACCTTTCAAACAACCCATGTACATTACAGTGAATATATGCATCATCTGAACTGTGCTCAATACGATGTGTATTTTTTAATACAACACCCCTTTTTATATACATCGGTATTTTCGTACCCCGACTACTGCTTTCCTGTGTTGAATCCTCATCTTCAGAATTTGGGGTGTAATCCATAGAACTTGATTCATTTATTATTTGCTCTGATGGTTTATGACGAGCATTTCCATTATTTTTGCAGAGTTCATTTCCTCAATATTAAACTTTTGTTTTTGCATCTTAAAACTTCTTTTCCAAACTTCTTTATCATCTTTACCATCTGAGTAGGTAGGTGTTGCTTTACATCTTAGAGTACTTCCTGTGCACATTTCCGCAGTTTTGTAAATTAGTTGTTTGTATATCAGAGATGTAACTGTCTACACTTTTATCTCTTTTACTCTGCGATCGTATGAGATGGTCGCGCAATGTCGACTTTAGAATCCTAAACTTCGTACTAGCAGAGTACATTGTTGCAACACCTCGTTTAACCTCATTAAGAGCTTCTTGCAAACATTCCTTGGTATGCGTTTTTCTAGAAATCATTTTCAAGTTACAATGCTTTACGGTTCAATATCCGAGATAAACTAAGTAATAATATTGTAGCCATTAAATATAAAACCGATCGAGTTTAACATAATTCGATTTATATCTGTAGTTGAAGTACAACAATTTAGAAACGTATAAGAGAATAAGCTGTAATATGCAGGATTATAGTGACAGAAATTTTTCTAAAATCTATGGTTTAAAATTTAAACATAGCCCCGGAATTCGACAGACATCTATTATTTGATTATTACCCAATTTGTATTGAATTTCCTCAAACAAAAAATAGGGTGCATTTCTAGTAATCTAATTACTTGGTTCAAGATCGCATTTAATTACGCGCGTCACTTACATTCTTAAAATTCCATGTTGGTGAAACGTATGGCGTAGAATATTTTTTATTTAAAGTAAATGCGGGCCCCTCTCAAACTAAATGGACTCGTCCGCGCAGACGGGTGCATAGAAATAGTAATAACTATAAATATTGTATAAATATTTTTTTTTTTTTAAATTGCTGTATTATCGAGTAGGCGGCTCCGTGGTGTAGTGGTATGTGTGTGACTACTACGCCCAAGGTCCCGGGTTCGAATCCCGACACGGTCCGCTTGAAAAATGTTAGGCGAGCATTTTTCACAAAAATACACCCTCGTTCGGATGAGAGGTAAAATGGAGGTCCCGTGTGTGAGTGTTGTCACGCACGTTAAAGATCCCTACCTTGCTTGGAACAGCAAGGGTTCGGCAAAATTACAAATTTTTTAGGTAAAAAAAACTCGCCTCCTGGCCAATGTAGTACCTTCGGGTGGAGCATTGGAAAATCACATGTAATGTATTATCGAGTTAAATCTAAATAAAAATGTAGAGGTGTTTTGCTGTTAGGTTTTTGAATATTAAAACACTATGCGGGTTCTTGTTGGAGCTAATTTTAAAAAACGTGATAATTAACTTTAATTCCCCAGAAAAATTCTATACTAATTTGTTAGGTTACACGACGGAGTTATATTAAAAATACTGCTAAGAGTAATTTTGTATAATGATTCTAAAAATGTGTTGGTGGTTAAATACATACAGGTAAAACCTACTATAAAACAATTATACACGTCACTTTTCCAGTCAAGAGTTGCATATAACGCCAATTAACATAATAAGGAGCTGCGCACGCTAGACCATCAGCATAAAAGGCGATGGAGGCATGTTCCAGTGCAATAGTCGTCAAAGTATCGTCGAGTTTGATTAAAATTACAAGTTAAAGATGGATTTTTCTTGTGTTAACGTTACAAGTGATGTGGGAGTACCACAATTAAATATAAACCGACTAGTTGGTAAGACAACCTATAGGTTAGGCAAATTTCCTCCAAATTCTCACCACCATATAATAGAAGTTAGTTTTGATTTATATGGTGGTCTTCAACCTGTCATCCAAGTTATTTGCTGTAGTGATATGTGTGCAGATTCTACGATAACATTCTCATACTTTGATTGGAAGAAATTGTGTACTTTTCAAGTGGAATTTCAAATTCACCAATTTGCTAAAGACTCAAAACAAGTCAGATTAAATGGTTTGACTACTGGAAACGACGTTGTTGACATACAATTGGATCAAGATTTCAAATTGCAGCTGAGCACAGCCTTTAATAGAAGTATATGGCTGTTGAACAATTTTGAAAAAGAGAATTTATATAATATGGAGATTACGAAATATCGGAATGTTATTGTGCTACCTGCATACGAGTGCATCAAGCTATTAAATTTGCGAGAATTAATCTGTTTTAAATTGGTAGAGTTAAGGTGTAGAAACTTTCCAGAATTTTACAAAAAATTTGTTGGTGATATAAAAAAAGTATGTGGAAATACGACGGAGGAAGAAAGGGTTCAAACGTTATTAGAGGAAGAGAGCCGTGCGAGTATTTCTCTGTCTATTGATTGCAGCAATTTAAATTACTTGACAGTGTTGGAAATTATTAAATGTCACCCCATCCAATACTTAAAAAATGCGACTGCAAGGCAATCGCTTGCGCAAATGTTTAGAGATTTGGCTATCCCAGATTCGCTAGACTCTGGTTACCACAGCGGTTTATAGATGCCATCAATACATGTATTTTATTAAAAACATTTATTTCTTGATAAAGTTTGTTTTTACATATTTGTATCGCCAACATTATCAAAAATTATTAATAGACGTATTAAACTATCTTGTTTTTATTTTTAGGTTTAAAGTGGTGTACCCCGCAGATAATAAACACAATATACCACATGTCAACAAAAAAAATTGTAGAGAAATTCAAAGACAACTTTAATGTGGGTCTAGTATTAAAATTTGTTGGTAGTAAGGCTAAGTTCTACTGTATTGTAAGCGAGAAAGACACGATTAAAAAGATTAAAGGGGTCTCACGAAGTGTAGTTAAGAATATTAATGTAGATAGTTTTAAGAACATTGTACATTGCGGGAGATTTGGTTCTAGGAAATGAGCAACCTACGAAAGTACAGAATACTTGATATTAATGCTAATTGGTTTAGTGACCGCGGTTGTGCACTCTTCGAGTGTCTTCGGCAATCTTCGATTGTTTCCAAAGAAAATATTCAAGCCTACCATTTCCGAAAATATGACATAAAAGTTATTTAAAATTAAATTGCTTTATTAGTAAGTATCCTGTAGACAACAAGTTGGTATTCCTTTAGTAAAGGTTTAAAGTATTTATTTAAAATTTGTATTTCCCTAAATACGTAGTCGAGGATGGTTGCTAGAAAGTACCTTCTGTGAACCCCCGGCAATTATATTATAGAAAGTCCAAGAAAAGAAATTACATACAGCGTTCATATTGTAACGGGCTACTACTACCGCGTTTCTCTAATTTAAAACAAGTAATAACAAACGTCTTTATTACTCACTGTTCACAAGTCTAATTAACAGTATATGCCTTATTTGTAGATGTTTTCAGTCCACTTAACGATGAAGCACTATTACACTAATGAAATTACAAGCACTAATATCTTCTTAAACTAACTTTTTTACCATATGTGCATTAACAACACTAACACAACTATTTGTTTATACACTTCTATTTATTTATGTATACTACAAGCTGCATCTACATTAGACACAGCATATATCATTTATGTATAAATTCTTGAACTCCTAAAAGATCAACTACGTTTACTGTACACGACATAATTTATATTAGACATTCAAGTATAGACTAACTCTTACATTCATAAGCGGTCTTATATATACCCTGAATTAAAGATATGACCCATTATCTAGTATTTTCTAGTAGAATTCTAGAATCCTTGAGAATATGATGTGCCTCGGGCGTTTGTATGTTTGACGGGTTGCCTAATAGTGGATCGCAACACTGCCCCCTCTTTAAAACCGTTACGTCTCGTAACTGTAAATACATTTTGACGCCAATTCGATGACTGATGACGGTATTGGCAGCTATCTCCTCTGGTGCATCCACCGCGTCGTTGGAAATAACAGTCAACTCCCTTTTCTTGGTCTTGGTAGGCAACCGGTTGATAACAACAAACAAGGACCTGGACGTTGGTTCCCTGGAAAACTACTTTTAGCATATTTCGGACTATCCTCCAATCCAAGCGATCCAGTCCACAGCCCAGCTTGGACACCGCTGGTCTCGTTACTCCATTTCCATCATCCGCGCCCCAAGATCCAGCAAAGCCTCCCACAGATGTCCATAACTAGGTCCATGAAGAATTTTTGGTGACCAGATAGTAAACATAACGATTTTTATCTTGAAGAACCAAAGCTTTTCCTACAGTTGGCTGCTGTTGTACTAATTCATCCACACATCCAAACTTTTTCTTGAAAACAACAGCTACACAATGTGCAAGAGAATACTCTTCTGGTGCTCTAAACAGATCTTGCTGTTTTTCAACAACAACGCCAAATCTCGCCTTAGCGGAACCACCATACGCCGCCATAAAGCTCTCAAAATCTACATTTGGCTCATGATTAATAACTTGTCGAACACCGTTATCATTATTCGAGTCTTCCTGGTTGTTGCCAGCGTAGAATGTTAAACGGTCAAAGTGTACCACTTTTGGTTTACCACGAGGAGACTTTCTGATCCGGTACACTACATCATTAATCCTTTTCATCACTTCGTACGGGCCTTCCCATTGTCTTTGCAATTTTGGCGACAACCCACGTTTTCTTTGTGGATTATACAACCACACTAAATCTCCAGGTTGATAACCACCTTCTTGTGCTCTCGTGTCATATTGTGATTTCATTCGATCGCTTGCTGCCTGGATATTCTTCCGGACGTTTTCGTGAATGTTATTTGATCTTTCACGAAGCTTACTAACGTAATCTTCACCTGCGATCTCTTCCAAATCTCTTCCAAAGTTTAAAACTGAAGATCACATGGTAGCCGCAATTCACCTCATAGCATTACGCAAGCGGGCGAATACCCTGTGCTGTCATGTACCGAAGATCGGTACGCCAATAGGAACAAATGTAAATATTGGTCCCAGTCTCGTTGATGTTCAGAGACAACTTAGGCCAGGTACTTCCCTAACGTCCTGTTCATTCTTTCAACCATTCCATCCGATTGGGGATGAAGCGGCGTGGTTCTAGTCTTCCTGATTCCAAGATGCTTGCAGACATTTTGAAACAATGCTGATTCGAAGTTCCGACCTTGATCGGAGTGTAATTCCAACGGAACTCCAAAGCGACAAAACAACTCCTTCACTAGCACATCTGCAACCGTCTCGGCTTCTTGGTTAGGTATAGCATATGCCTCCGGCCATTTGGTAAAATAATTCATTGCAACCAAGATGTATTTATTTCCTTTCACTGATTCAGGAAACGGACCAGCTATATCAATGGCTACCCTCTCAAAAGAATTCCCCACGATATACTGTCTCATTGGGGCTTTCCGTTTTGTGACCGGGCCATTTGCAGAGGCACACAATTCACATTTCCGGCACCACTCCTTCACATCATCTTTGCAGTTTACCCAATAGAATCTTCCTCTCACTTTTTCGAGAGTTCTTTTCACGCCAAAGTGCCCTCCGGAAATACCATCGTGCAAGTGCTGCAACACTTTCGGCACTCTGCTTCTCGGCACTATCACTTGAAGTCTCTCAGTGCCATCTTCAAATTCCAGGCGTCGTTTCAAAATTCTATTTTCCATCATCAAGGAGTCCCACTGTGCCCAGTATGCCTTTAGGCTCCTACTTAAAATACTAATTTCTTCCCAAGCTGGTCGTTGTCCTCTATTTTTCCACTCAATAATACGTCCCAATTCGCCGTCCTTCTCCTGGTCTTCTCGTATCCTTTCGGGTTGCCAAATATCATCGGTCACCGTCATTCTATGGATGACACTTATCTTCTCTTCCATCTTGGAGCAATGATTGCAGTCCACCGGACAAGGTCTCCTTGATAGAGCGTTTGCATTCCGATGGCTGGTTCCTACACGATGTTCTGTGTCAAAGTCATATTCCTGCAGCCGCTCTATCCACCTTGCAACTTGCTCTTCAGGATTTCGAAACTGCAGTAACCATTTTAGTGCAGCATGGTCTGTTCTCAACAGAAATTTACGGCCGTATAAGTACTTATAAGAGTGCTCTACGGATTTGACGACGGCCAACAGCTCCCTTCTTGTCACACAATTATTCTTTTCTGGCCGTGACAAGACCTTGCTGAAATACCCAATTACTTTTTCTTGTCCGTCCTGCACTTGAGAGAGAACGCCTCCTATAGCTGTGTTACTGGCATCGGTATCCAACACAAATTTCCCCTCCATCCGTGGATAACTCAAAATTGGTGCTGTAACCAGTAGCCGTTTCAGTTGTTCAAATGCACTGTGGCAGTCGTCATTTCAATCATATTCTTGTCCATCTTCGGTAAATTTCGGTTTGGCAATGTTTGCAAACCCAAGTATAAAGCGTCGGTAATATGTGCACAATCCTAGAAAACTGCGTAGTTGGTGTATATCTGCTGGTGTAGGCCACTCTTGTACCGTTTTTATTTTGTCAGGGTCAGCTCTTATTCCGGTCTCCGAAACGACATGTCCTAAGTATTTCACCTCTTTTCCAAACAAGTGACACTTCTTGGGGCTCAATGTAAGGTTGGCCCCCCGTAATCTTTGAAATATCTCCTCTAGGTTCTTAAAGTGTTCTTCAAAGACCGGCCTAACACTATCACGTCGTCTAGGTACACCAGACAAGTCTTCCAAGACAGTCCACGCAGTATCGACTCCATCAACCGTTCAAAAGTAGCAAGGGCATTGCATAATCCAAATGGCATGACCTTGAACTGCCATAATCCAGTTCCAATTGTAAACGCAGTCTTTTCTTTATCGTTTGGCTCCAAGCCTACCTGCCAGTATCCGCTTTTCAAGTCCAAGATCAAAAACCATTTAGATCCGGATAGAGTATCCAAGGTGTCATCAATTCTAGGCAAAGGATAGCTGTCTTTCTTTGTTACATTGTTAAGCCGCCGGTAGTCTACACAAAACCTTGTCGACCCGTCTTTTTTCTTGACAAGCACTACCGGAGATGCCCTGTTCTTCCATATCGGTGATAATTTGCTCGGCTTCCTTACGTTTTGCCAAAGGAAGCCGCCTGGGGTGTTGTCTTATCGGTTGCGCATCTCCAGTATTGATCTTGTGTTGCACAACATTCGTCCTTCCTTTCTCATTATCATCCAGTGCAAACACACCTCGATATCGTCGGACCAGCTCTTTTACCTTGCCCAGTTGGTCGCCGTTTAATCCTTGACACGAAGGTATTAACATATCCAGCAATTTCTGTGAGCAACCGTTGGCTGGTTTATCTTTCGTGTCGTCCACACAACGTTTAATATGGCATACTGGAATGCAACTTCCCACAATCGTGTCCTTCTTTAGGGTCACAGTATGCGGATTAATGTTCAGCACCCTTACTGGTACCATATTTCGAAACTTTACCAGCGTTCTTCCAATCAGTAATCTCTCCTGACCCATTCCCGATTCAGTTGCTTCCATCATGCATACTTGTCCTTCCCGGAGCGTACCATCCGGGCGTCCCATTACTATCATTTCCGCCTTCTCGGGTATTTTCATATCGGAAATCATTCGAACTTGCATCGTCTGGTTACTCGTACCTTGAAATGGAAGCTCATCATCATCTATCCGAAGCACATTTTCTTTCATGTTTACATGAAACCCATATTCTTTCATGAGATCCATTCCCAAGATCACTTTTTCTGTAATTTCAGCTACCAACACCCGATGATTAATTAGTTTGTCCCCAATTGCCAATGTAACGGCGGTCTCTCCGTGAGTACAAATTTTCTCACCACTTGCCGTTCGGAGACACACCGATACAGGTAGCACTTTTCCACGACCAACTAAATCTGGTCTCACAATAGTCCTTGTCGCTCCTGTATCCACGAGTAATCGGACAATCCTACCATTAATTCTACCATCGATATAAATGCTGTCCAAACTTCCCATTGACGATGCAGCACGGATGATAATCTTCGGAGCACTACGCTGTGCTGTCGATGTTCGCCCCCTTACATTGACCTGCTTTAACTCAACCGGTTGTTTCTTTGGTTGAATACAGCGGCTCTGCATATGATCAACTTCACCGCAGCTCCAGCATCGCAGACGCCATCTCCGCGGTCGTTGTCTTTCCAGTCTTTCCGCCAGACAGTTGACTATTTTATCTATGCTGTTCTGCGCTTGACCAGGTTCCTCTAAGGCAGACCGAACTTTGTGACTCACCCTAAGTGATGTCTGCTTCAAATTCAATCGCATGGGCCAGTGCATCATCTAACATTTTTGGCCGTGCTAATCTTAGCGCTTCTTGTACTTCGCCATCTTTAACGCCATCCACAAATGTTTGTACAGCCAGTTGTTCGAGGAAACTATCTGGTGCCGTTGGATATGCCAATCTAACTAATCTGGCGATGTCAGCTTCAAATTCTTGCAGGCTTTCACTTGTCTTTTGCGAGCGGTTCTTAACTTGTGCATGGTAAACCTGTTGAAGGTGAGCATCTCCATATCTTATCTCAAGCTTCGATGTTAAGAGGCCGTAATCATTTTGCTGGTGATCGGGAATCGTTTGTAAGATGTTAAGAGCTTCTCACCGTAGGGCCACTATTAGAGAGATAGCCTTCTCTTTGTTGCACCAACCGTTGGCTATTGCCGCAGCTTCAAATTGTTTCAAATATGTGGGCCAAGGTGTTTTGCAATCAAATGTGGGTGGTTTCACTTTAAATTTAGACGGTATTGACTCGCTCTTTTCCATGCTTCTTATTTCGGGGATGTTCTCATTTACAACTTGGTTTACTAATTCAAGTGGCCGTGTTGTTAGTGAAATCACTTGTTCTTGCAGCCTCATCACATCTTCTTCCATTTTTATCAATTTACTGTCCAACTTTTGCTCAACTATTTTTACCTGTTCAGTGACATCTTCTTTCAATGCAATGGAGTTTTCCATTAATCTTTGTTCTAACGTGGCTGTTTTTTCATTCAACTTTTCTTCTAATTTCGCAGCATTTTCGCTTAACTTTTCTTCTATTTTCTCAGCATTCTCACTAAACTTTTCTTCTAATTTCGCAGCATTTTCACCTAACTTTTCCTCCATACCGGATTTAAAATCCTTAAGGAAATTTATTAAAGTTTCTGCGTCCATCTTACTTTGACTTCTTGTAACTGGCATATGCAAACTACTCAAATGTCTTTAGACTTAATTAATCACCCAACACAGCCTGACACCAGTGTAACGGGCTACTACTACCACGTTTCTCTAATTTAAAACAAGTAATAACAAACGTCTTTATTACTCACTGTTCACAAGCCTAATTAACAGTATATGCCTTATTTATAGATGTTTTCAGTCCACTTAACAATGAAGCACTATTACACTAATGAATTTGCAAACACTAATATCTTCTTAAACTAACTTCTTTACCATAGGTCCATTAACAACACTAACACAACTATTTGTTTATACACTTCTATTTATTTATGTATACTAAAAGCTGCATGTACATTCGACACAGCATATATCATTTATGTATAAATTTTTGAACTCCTAAAAGATCAACTACGTTTACTGTACACGATATAATTTATATTAGACATTCAAGTATAGACTAACTCTTACATTCATAAGCGGCCTTATATATACCCTGAATTAAAGATATGACACATTATTTAGTATTTTCTAGAAGAATTCTGGAATCCTTGAGAATATGATGTGCCTCGGGCGTTTGTATGTTTGACGGGTTGCCTAATAGTGGATCGCAACACTATGTAATTTAGGTAGCCCATACTCGTTAAGGAAACTACTTGTATTTTCCAAGTATTTGAGCATATAATTATGACGTGCATAGTAATTAAAAAATGTTAAACCAGAAAATTGATAACTGTTTAAAATTTAAAAGTTATGGTTTTGAATATTCTAAAAAACAGTGCATCACCGTTTGAAAAATGGTTTTAAATATTAAATACTTATGGGCCATAAAGGATTCATTTCTAAAATCTCCACGGTTTTTGATTTTTGAAGATGTTTGGTTAAAGCATATGTCATAAATGAACAAAAATTTTAATGAGATTTGGGAGTTTTAAAGTGTAACTTTGCAGGTCGTGGTCCGATTTTAAATCTGTTTGCAGATTCGAATTTTGCGTAAAATTTTAGACTAATTTGATGTATTGCATGACTAAAAAATTTATAAGAACGCTCAGAAATCGCAACAGGTAAGAAATCTTAAAATCAGGGGAGCTCCCTGGGGGGGTGATGCTATCTGAAAAATTCCTAAAAATTCAGATAGCTGAGAAAAATCTATTGTTAATTGATACCAAACAATACAGATTTATCTCGAAAGATGAAAATGGCTAGTCGAAGAAAACTTTTTGGTCCAGATGAGTGTAGAAATGAGGGATTCTGGTGGAAATAAGGCGGCAGTAACTTCATAAACCATTTACTAGTGGACGACGTAACTAAAAATTCTTTATTATTTTCAAGACGTCTAATAAAATCTGATGTAATTGTTAGACTTGCTTTATGACTTTGTTTAATTCTATTAATTTTGTCATTGGAAGTATTCTTTGCAAGTTTAATTATACGTTTAAACAAGCTATCTCGAGCAATTTTCATTACTGCATTAATGCTTTTGTCCAAACGTTTTACTTTCCGACCTTCTAAATACACATACTTCAAAACTTTGTGCATCGATTCAAGATACATGTTAGTATTTATTCCTAAAACCAATCGATAGAAATATGCCCAAGATGTTGGACGATTTGCATAATTATTATAAAAATATTCAGCAAATGATTGTGTATCAACAGCGGCATAAAGATCTTCTACTACCTGATTTAAAATGTCATTAAATTTATCAATAGATACACACTGTAATAAAACACAAAGGGATTTATATACTACTACTTTCTTTTCAATCCCTCCATTGATTTTTGACAAATTCTTGCGCCAATTACGATCCACATGCCAGGTACATAGCAACTGGTGAGGTATCTTGGCCATACCATAAGACCATGCATTATAAAATCCTGAAGCATTATCAGACATAAAAACAGTAGTTGATATAATACCCACTCTTGATTTAATTTTTCCAAAAAACAACTTGAAAATCATTTCGTCAGCACGATTTGAAAAACAAAATGCCACTGGGCACCCTGAACCAAATTTATCTACTGTCATTAGTGTGTAGAGCTGAAAATCGTAACTATTTGTACCGTGTGTACCGTTAATGCACACTTTGTCGTTCCCAAATTTAAGCAACTGTTCACGTTGAAAAGAAGTCATTATGACCAATGCAAAATCTTGAACATCTAAAATTATTTCTGAGTCATTTGGGTTTCCTTCTACACCTTGGCATTTATAATATAACACTGGGCAGTCGCTTCTTAAGTTCGTCATCTCCTCTACCCACAGCCGTACGCTAATTGTATCATTTAGGTGACGTTTCACACCATACTCAATATTGAAGTTCCTAACAATATTGTGCATATCTTTTGTTTCTAACAACAAAATTCTCTGTGAATTTTCTTGTTTTAAAGCAGAATCACGAACATCATCCATTATATGTTGAAATGCAACACCTTCCTTTAATTTTCCTGAAACACATCAACTGTAAAATTTTAAACTAGAACTTTATGTTCGAAAATACCTGTAATTTCTGCTTTACTCTCATTACTTAAAAAAACTCGATCAATATCGTTGGTATGTCCAACATGAGTTGTCCAGAAGTCTACTGCAACAGACCCATCGTTCTTTATCGTCGCTTCCATTCTTGAGGAACAAACACTTCAAATTTTATTAGTGCCTGTGCTTTTTAAGCTTCTAGAACCCTTGCCTTTTGGAATGTAGTTGTACGATCGATGGCAATTATAGTACTCCTTTTTGGTGCCATCAGACAATAATTTAGCTGAAGTGTGAAATATATACATTGCCAAAGATTTTTCCTGTTCTTGGTTTTTCCAATTTTTGAACTCTGTTAAACAGAATAAAATTAGTATATAATTAATACTTTGCATAATAATCTTCAAACCTAATTGTGAATTAAAATGTAGTTGATCAAGTTTAGTTTCAATTTGATGTTCATTTGCCAAATGTTGTCGAAGTTTTTTATATCCCTTTAGATGTGTGTTGTACAATTTTCATAAAAGCACTTGATTCTTGACGAGTTGAGAATTATTGGAATACTTTTATGAACAGTTCTGCAATGATGACTTAAAGTTGATTTACTGGTAAAGGATTTGCCACATGTATGACACAAAAATTTACTAGTTAAAGTAACTGGTTTCCTATATTCAAAATCATGAATCTTTCTTAAATGGGCATACAAATTCTTCTTTTGTGTAAACTCAAAACCACAATCTTGGCAAGTATTCATTTTTTACTCCTCGTTTACAAATAACACGATAAACAAAATTAATAGGTAATTTTCATAGATCTCCTTCACTATATGTAAACAAAAAAATTAAGTAATCTCAATCTGTCTACAACTATCATTGCAGCCGCGTCATTACTGCCGCGAGACGCTCGTACGTCAGGTGACGTCATCCTGCTGATTGGGTTCTTTTACTTTTTGAAAAAATGTCACCCTATTTTGTGCAACTAACTAGTAGAATTTGTTAATAATGATGACAGCCGAAACGAGACAAACGGTATTTTAAAATAGAAAGAAATGTCACATTTTAAATAATATAAGAACTATATATTTGTTGGTGTTTACTTCAAATAGACATAAAATTTGGAGTTAAAAGATTCCTCAAAAAAATAAAATAATTATTATAAAAAAATTTAATTTTGCATTTAAACTAATTCCTTATAACGGAAGTGACTTGAAAGCGCATACTATTATTTCATATATTACAAAGATACGCGACGGAAACATTAGACCGGTACACCTTTTTTAATGAATTGCACCAAGATATTTAATTAAGTTAGCTACCAGTCTGCTTCACAAAATTTAATAAACATTACTTCGTTACACGATATTGTAAAGCACCACATTGGTAAACCCTTTTATCTAATCACTGAAGCAATTCTTCATATCCTTCCACCGACTTCTATGAACTTTATTGGCAAGTAATCCTTTACTATATTAATCGCAATTATAATTTATGGGGAGTTAAAATAATGAATATTCGTCGTTGTTTTTTTTATCACAGTCAGATACCGAAATCATTATTTCTTGCGTAACGAAGTATAGTATAAAAAATTTAAAAATAAAAAATTTCGCTACCGGGAATCGAACCCGAGCCTCCTGGGCGAAAGCCAGGTACCCTAGCCACTAGACCATAGCTGATTAGGATAAAAATGTTGTTACAAAGTATTTAAATATATACTATCGAGACCATTACTAAACACAATTATTATTATAATGAAATTATTTTAATATAGGATTAATTCAAAATTGTTTATATATTCTAAATAATTTATGAATCATTCATTCAACCAATTTTATTTAGAAGAACGAAAAGCCTTTTAACTAAGTACTTAACTTTTTCAAAACATGTTTATTGAAAATTAATTCAAATACGAAGAAATAAAATATTGCTTACGGGTAATTTTCCTAGCTGTAGCTTTCAAAAATCGTACCCTAATCCGAAATATAGACCTTTCGGAACAATTACAAGCATTAAAACTGCCTCTCAGAAACTAATTAGCTCCAAGTATACTGCTAGAAAACACGGTTCCCGCTTACGTTTTCACGTACAGATAATTACAGCTTTTAAAAAATATTAGCAATGTTGTTTCCGATACATTCAAATTAAAATAAGAATAATAAAATTTTCTTGTAACAATATTGTTCTGCATTCTAGTGTGCGGTTCTATCAACTAAAAGTAGTTGTTACTTTTACTAGCACCAACGATTTCTGTAAAATGTATTTCACATGTGTATACTGCCGCGGATAGATGCCGCGATGTAATATATGTGAATATTTCTTTCGTCTATCAAATCTATGCTAATCACCAATCACACTTTCGATTATGTCATGATTCAAACCAATCAAAACAAAATATCAGAGACTATACTGCCTGATGATAAATATCAGCGACTATTTGCCATGGTCCTTTTTTTCGCTTCTATAAAGTAGGCTTAATTCCGTTTGACAAATGCTTAAATTAATTTCTAAACGTCAACTTTATAAAAATTTTAAAATGTGGTACAAACAATAGCAATGAAATTAATAACAAAATACATTTTAACGTGGTATCAGTTCGAAAAGTTTTGCGATGAGCGCAGATATGTATTTAATAAAGATACACCTATTTCCATATTGAATAATATACTCAAAGATTGGGCTTAGAACGTGAAGAAAGAAAGTGGCGAAGACTATTGTAGCGGGCTACTACTACCGCGTTTCACTAATTTAAAACAAGTAATAACAAAAGTCTTTATTACTCACTGTTCACAAGTCTAATTAACAGTATATACCTTATTTATAGATGTTTTCAGTCCAATTAACAATGAAGCACTATCACACTAATAAATTTACAAGCACTATTATCTTCTTAAACTAGTTTCTTAACCATAGGTCCATTAACAACACTATCACAACTATTTATTTATTTATTACACTTTTGTCTATTTATGTATTCTACAAGCTGCATGTACATTAGACACTTTCACATCATATAACATTTATGTTTACTGTTGGACTTCCAAAAGCTCAACTATTTAACTTTACACAACATAATTTATATTCGACATTCTGATATAGACTAACTTCTTACATTTATTAGCGGTCTTATATATACTCTGATTTAAAAAGGATGACTCATTCTCCAGTAATTGCTACAAGAATTCTCGGTCCCTGGAGAATATGCAGTGCCTACGACGCTTGTGTGTTTGACGGGTTGCCTAATAGTAGCTTGTAACACTGGCCCCTCTTTAAAACCGTTACGTCTTGTAACTGTAAATACATTTTGACGCCAATTCGAAGACTGATGACTATATCGGCAGCTATTTCCACGGGTGCATCCACCGCGTCGTTGGAAATAACAGTCAACACTTTTTTCTTGGTCTTGGTAGGCAACCGGTTGAAAGCAACAAACAAGGAACTGGACGTTGGTTTCCAGGAAAACTACTTCTAACATATTTTGAACTATCCTTCAATCTAAGCGAGCCAGTCCACAGCCTAGCTTGGGCACCGCTAGTTTCATTACTCCATTTTCCATCATCCGAGCCTTAAGATTTAGCAAATCCTCCCATAGATGTCCATAACTAGGTCTCTACCATGAAGAATTTTTGGTAACCAGATAGTAAACATAACGATTTTTATCCTAAAGAGTCAAAGCTTTTCCTACAGTTGGCTGCTGTTGTACTAATTCATCCACACATCCAAACTTTTTCTTAAAAACAACAGCTATTCCTCTTGACATTTCCAAATCTTGAGCTACGCAATGTGGAACGGAATACTCCTCTGGTACTCTAAACAGATCTTGCTGTTTTTCAACAACAACGCCAAATCTCGCCTTAGCGGAACCACCATACGCCGCCATAAAACTCTCAAAATCTACATTTGGCTCATGATTAATAACTCGTCGAACACCATTCTCATTATTCAAGCCTTCCTGGTTGTTGCCAGCGTAGGATGTTAAACGGTCAAAGTGTACTACTTTCAGTTTACCACGGAGAGATCTTCTGATCCGGTACACTACATCATTAATCCTTTTCATCACTTCGTACGGGCCTTCCCATTGTCTTTGTAATTTTGGCGACAACCCACGTTTTCTTTGTGGATTATACAACCACACTAAATCTCCAAATTGATAACCACCTTCTTGTGCTCTCGTGTTATATTGTGATTTCATTCGATCGCTTGCTGCTTGGATATTCTTTCGAACGTTTTCGTGAATGCTATTTGATCTTTCACAAAGCTTACTAACGTAATCTTCACCTGCGATCTCTTCTCCAGGTTTAAATCCAAACTGAAGATCACATGGTTACCGCAATTCACGTCCTAACATTACGCAAGCGGGCGAGTATCCTGTACTGTCATGTACCGAAGATCGGTACGCCAGTAGGACCAAATGTAAGTATTGGTCCCAGTCTCGTTGATGTTCAGAGACAACTTTGGCTAGATACTTTCCTAACGTCCTGTTCATTATTTCAACCATTCCATCCGATTGAGGATGAAGTGGCGTGGTTTTAATCTTTCCGATTCCAAGATGCTTGCAGACGTTTTGAAACATCGCCGATTTCGAAGTTCCGACCTTGAGCGGAGTGTAATTCCAACGGAACTCCAAAGCGACAAAACAACTCCCTCACTAGTACATCTGCAACCGTCTCGGCTTCTTGGTTAGGTATAGCATTTGGTAAAATAATCCATTGCAACGAAGATGTATTTATTTCCTTTCTCTGATTCAAGAAACGAACCAGCTATATCAATGGCCACCCTCTCGAAAGGATTCGCCGCGTTATACTGTCTCATTGGGGCTTTCCGTTTTGTGACCGGGCCATTTACAGAGGCACACAACTCACATTTCTAGAACCACTCCTTCACATCTTCTTTGCAGTTCACCCAATAGAATCTTTCTCTCACTCCTTCGAGAGTTCTTTTCACGCCAAAGTGTCCTCCACAAAATACCATCGTGCAAGTGCTGCAACACTTCCGGCACTCTGCTTCTCGGCACTATCACTTGGAGCCCCTCAGTGCCGTTTTCACATTCCAGGCGTCGTTTCAAGATTCTATTGTCAATCACCAAGGAGTCCCACTGTGCCCAGTATGCCTTCAGGCTCCTACTTAAAATACTAATTTCTTCCCAAGCTGGTCGTTGTCCTCTACTTTTCCACTCAATGATACGTACCAATTCGGCGTCATTTTAATGGGCTTCTCGTATTCTTTCGGGTTGCCAAGTATCAACGGTTACCGTCATTACACGCTCGCTGGAATGCAAAATAATATTCAGTTTAGGACATGCGTATAAAACCATAGGACTAGCTAAATTCGGATCGTATAGACCAATAAATGTAGGGTTGATAAGGTGATCTAGATATGGTAATTATAGGGAAGTACCAATTGCTTTTTGTAGTAATACCGATGGCAGTGTAGCGGTTATGTAATAAATAAAGCAACTACAACAAACTACTTAATAAAGGATATAAATACCTTAAAACCTGTGCCGCTCTGGGCAATAAAAGTCACACACAAAAGGTTAGCGGACAACCGAGAACACGCACGGTTGGTGTGGTGTCGCTTCCAAAAGTTCTCATACAACTGTCTTCTGTGACGGTTTGAGTACGACTGTCACTTCACGCACTCGCACTACCGGCATAAATGTTTCACTAAACTGTAGGGTACCCGCACTAATGGTATTTATTGTCACCAATACCAAATTGTTCGATGATAACGTAACACACATTATCTAAGATATCTACTTACAAACTACCATAAAAACTTACAAGTGCAATTTACAGCTTATGTCTAGAAAGAAACGAGTTTCATCAATACTAAACATTGCCGTTCCGACTGAACCTGCATCTCGAAGAAATTCTAGATTACTAGAACGGGCGGAGCGGCTTGCGTGTTCCAATGATCTAAAGAGCCAAACTACAGGTTCAATCAAATTAATAGGCTCTTTAGTGAGGAATCAGATTAAGGCAGGACCCCGAAAGAGGGCAGCAGCTCTTTCGGTACTTAAATTGGCAGAGACCATAGAGGTCGGTATCGCATTCTAAGACACACAACTGCAATGTATACAATCTTCACCTAATCCTTGTTAATAATTAGAAACCCCCAAATCCTTTCATATGTATGTCAGAAATTTTTCTTTTAATAGTAATTTGGATAATTTAAATATTCTCCTATTATTCGGTCTCAGTGTGACTGATCAGTGACCTTGAGAAACCCTTTTATAAAATTCAAATCACCTTAAAGTTTGACTTGTATACTGTATAAAATGAAATTATCCACTCACAAATAATTCTCTAAACGAAAAAATTGTACACTAGCTTAATCTACTTAATAATAGCACTAATTGTCTCTCTAAGGTTTTAAAACAATGTTATACTTACGTTTCTGATATTTGGTTGATTAAATCTCCTTTTGAATGATAATGAGGATTTCCAAGAAAATTACGTAAGATAGGTGTTTATGATTTAGAATACAATCGCGCTAATTCTACAACATTCTGAAAACAGATAAAATCGTGCATTAAGGAAGCGTTTATTAAAAACGGGAATTCATTTATTAGATTGATTCGATTCATAAAGTCGATCGCAAAATATTATTTTGATTTAAATCGCGAGCTGTTGCTCTTCGAAGATGATATTTGAAGTATGCAGTACGCATACTGTAATTTAATAATTACATTGTTACAATGTATATAGATGTGATGTGTTAAATACAAATTACATTAAAAAAATGGAATCTATTAATTACAATCAAGAGGAAAAATTCTTAAAGATAACGCTATTTAAAAAAATTTATTAAATAATTGAAAGGAAGATTTATGCATAATGTACTTTGGTAACTGCTGTTTGAAATGAGGATTTTAAATATGGAAAATCTTGTAAGCCGATTTGATGTCAATTTAAAATAAGAGGATATTTAATTATGAGGTCCGTTTTGTGGATTCTGCAAGTATTATTATTAGATTTATTTTTAACTGATATTGGAGTTTTTGTATGAAGTTTAAGATAGTCTTAATAATTTTTTTGTAAAAATTTTTACCAGGAAAGTTTGTGACCGGAATTTGAAACATTCTGGCCTTTTAATAGATTATTTGTCAACGATTTCTTTGGCCAAACAAACCTTACGAGCGTGGCAATAAACATAACCAGGTAAACCATCCATAAAAAGGAGATTTAGTTCTGCAAATTTAAAATAAGATAAGGAACAATTTTTTATAATAATTACTTCTTAAAAATTATTTTATGTTTGAAAGAAACTATGTTGTAAATCCTTTGTACGAGAGAAAATATTCTATACTGTATAAATGCTTTGTGATATTGCTGTATTTGATTTAATTTAGAAAACTCCGTCAATTCTATTGAGCTAACCAGACAATGTTAGAAAGGAAGATAAGTGAACTATTTCAAGTTTTACAAATTACTTTATCTATATCACATCACTCTTTTGGTGACGCTCACAGCGCGGACCTTACCACATCAATATATATATATATATATATATATATGATGTAATAAGGAGGTAATATGTGGTCATTGAGTACGATATTCTGTAAATATACAGGTTCTGTATAGAGTCCCCCTGTATGATACTCAATTTATTATTCTTTTAAACACAAGTGAAATCCCATGTAAAACAATACGCACTAAGTGCATATTGTGTTGGGGAGTACCATTTAAAACGAAATACAGTTTTTAAAAACATGTTTTAGTCAGCGAAAATACAAGAGCATTCTTTGATTGAAAACCCGTATATTCCTACTATATAAATGCTAAATAACATTCAATAATGCATTGAGTAACAATGCACTATTTGAAAACCAATTAGTAATTTAGAAAGAAACTACTTTTATTCGAGATTGTTCATAAAGTCGTAAATCATTTGCAAGTAAAAATGACGGTTAATTATCTTTACAACAGGAATAAATGGCCTAATTATTAGAACGCTATAAAACAGGTAAGAATTATAAATCAGATAAAATAACACGCTCTTAATGGCCATAAATTATAACAACAGAGATATCGAATGAGTATTTTACATTCGGTCCTACAAAAGGTATTAATTAAAATATTATTTTATAGCTCAATAAATCTTAAACTGACAGGTAATTCAAATAAAAATACGCGTACAATTAATAAAATTACAGTTAAATATTACATCATATGATGAGTCAGACCTACTGGAACAATGTAAAAATTCGAGAAACTGTGACGTTCTGAGACTTTATTATATAAAAACCGGTAAATAATTAGGAAAAATTCATTTAAGGGCATTCATTCTCCAACAGTTGGTCACGCGTTTACAAATTGTCTGCACTTGCCGACGATACTTGTGATCGATAAAAGATAAACTGTAATGAAAGTTGAATTACGGTGCTTTATTATTTATTAAAAAGAGAAACGAAGTACATTTCAAACTGATAAACTAAACGTCGACGTGCTACAGTAAGATCCTATTGAAGTATGTAAAACTTACGATAGAACAATGGATTTTCTGAGTAAAACTATTTTCTAAATATAATAATTTGGAGATAGAGATTTAATCAACCAAATATCAATCCTACAATTTAGGGGTCCCAGAAGGTAAGTATAATTTGTTTGATTATAAAGACAGTATATGCTCTAATAAAGTTAAGTTAGCATAAGATATTGGCATATTATTTGTGAGTGGTTAATTTCATTTTATACAATTTAGATGTCAAATTTTGAGGCGACTTGATTCTTACAAAAGGTTTTCTCACGATCACTGATTAGTAACGCTGAAAGGAAATAATAGGAGAGTAGTTAAACTATCTATATTCGTCTTAATGAAAAATTGGTGACTTACGTATAAAAAGTTTTGGGGTTTCTAATTATTAACAAGGATTAGGTGAAGATTGTATTAATGTTTAGTAGTGATAAAATGTTGCTTCTTTCTAGACTTAAGCTGTAAATTGCATTTATAAGTTTTCTTTATACCTATGTGTGCAAGTAAATTTTTTCGATAATGTGTGTAGAAGAAAGATGTTTTTGAGTATATCGAGCATTATAATTTGAAGAATTGTTCATTAAAACATTTTGTAATATTAGGATTGTGATGTTGAGATTTGTTTGTTTCATTTTATTTCCGTAAAATCCATAGCTAGCACGGTAAAACGTGCATATTCAGGCAATAATTCACATCATTACATCTTTCTAGCATCCATACCACCTTTATTGGATTGAGCAACAGCATATTTCTTGGCGTCCCAACGCAGAGGTTCGATTAAGTAGTCTGAAAATTGAAGCTTTTTGTCTCATAGGATTCTATGGAAATTTTCTGTGTAGTATCTGTGATTGGATTCTAGTATGACTGAAAAAGTGAAAGAAATTTGTGAGAGATTGAGAGCTAGAGGGGTAGAAATTGGTTCTCAGGAGAGCGTTTATTTGGAAGAACCCAAAAATGAGAATCCAGAGGTAAAAAAAGAACAGAGCGCAGGAGAGACTCAGATTGAAAAATGATGGCTCTTTTATTAAATTTAAATAAAAATGTACAAGAAATAAGTGAAACGAATGAGCGAAGTGTAAAAGAAGTGGTTGAAAAATGTATCAAAGGTATGAGTGGAAAACATGAAAAAAATAAAAGAAGTATGAGGGAATTGAGTGAGAAATTTGATAAGAATACTCAGGAATTAAGAACAGAAAGTGAAAAGAATAAAAGAAAATTTAAAGAAATGAGTGACCAAATATCGTCAGGCTTTATAGAAACCAACAAGACCATAGAGGACATGAAATTTAAAATTAGAGGAAAAGTGGTACAGATTGTAAAAGATATGGATGAAGTGAAAGAGGAAACTATCCAAATAATACCTAATCAGGGCGCACGTGAAAAAGAAACTAACGGAAAAATTTAAAATTTTGATCAAAAAGTAAACGACATTGGGGAAAGTTGCTAAGCGGGATTTAAAACATTTAGAAATGATTTGGGAAATCTTAAAACAGATTGCGAAATAGGGTTAAAAACCTAGAAGACGGGGAGAAAAATATTCATGTTGGGGAACCCATGCAACGTAGTCCAACCAGTGTTCAGGTGGAACAACGTTCAAAATTTTATGGGAATAACTAACATAGCCCTAAAATATTCTTAAACAATGTTAAAACTTTAATACAGGGCAGTTGGGATGAGCAAACTAAATTGAACATAGTAAGATCCATCTTAAATGGGAGTGCGAAAATTAGGTTTGAACTTATTGAAAGAGAGTTTTAAACTCCTTTAAAGATTTTGAAGTTAAAGTTTTAAAACATTTTTGGAGGATAACCAGCAATTTAAAGTCCGACACAATTTACTTATATGGAAATACAGTAGGATTTTGGCATGGCCAGAGAGTTGTATATACCATAAAAATTCAGTGTTGCGAAACAACTCGATCCTCCCTTAGAGGATAAGCAAATTATCAAGTATTTAGCCGGACACTTCGAAACAGAGGTAAGAAAATGCATAGCCTTACAGAACATCGTGTATAGATATGTATTTCTAGAGTACTTTTAACGTTATGATGAGATGGATCAACTACGGGGGATGGAGACCAGATCAAGGAGCCAATCCATAAATTTCTTTAGATACAAAAGCAGCAGTGGCAGAATGTTCAATAGAGGAAATGTTCATAGAAGTGACTGGGGCCCGAATAATGCTATCAGCAGAGACAGGGGAAGAAAGAACATTGAATCCCGAACTACTGAGAATAGGACCGTGACCCAAAAAAGGGACCTCAATGAAAATTCACATAGATATGGCACAAACAATGACAATAATAAGGCATATGCTAAGACGGTGAGTAGACCAAGACCTATAAACGCCGAAGCATGCTTGGAAATTGACTAGTACAAATATTAACGAGAATTTATAAAATTTGACATAAAAAATGAAAAAATGTAAACAAAAACATATTACCTATTCTAAATATAAATGTAGAAGAGAAAATTGTTAAAGTATTTATAAATACGGGAGCTGAAGCATAGCAAATTTCGGAAGATTTTATCAAAAACAACGTACAAAAATTAAATAATGAGTTGATACCCATAAGGAAACGTAACTTAGCAACACCTAACAACAAAAAGTTTGCAAATATCAATAGCATGATATTCCTAAGATGTGAATTAAGGAAGATAAAATTTTAACACAAATTCATGATTGTACCTGGAATGAAGATGGAGGCAATTTTTGGAATGAATTTTATTGATAGATTAATAAATGCGAAGAAGAAGAGGATTATATGTGATGAAGAATATTTTAATGGGATGATGAGGTAGATATTGAAGTCTAGAAACACTGTGTTAGTATGAATTTATATAAAATAGTGGAGGAAGTAAATAAAAAAGATGAAGAAGTAAGTAAAGTAGAAGAAAAAGTTAGTGAAATGAAGGAAAAGGTAAAAGAGCTACAAGAAGAAGTAAGTGAAGAAAAGTTAAAAAGTACTGCGGATCCAGGTAAAGTACAAGAGAAAATAATGTCAGCATTGTTTGAATATTTTGAATATGGTGAGTTGAAAAAGGGAAGTTTGAATATTTCTACAAGTTACAAAATTAAATGGAAAAATTTGATGAGGATAAGATTAAAGATAAATTGAATGAAGGTAATAAAAATGTAAATAAGTTTGAGAAAAATTTTGATGAGGGTATCAGTAATAAGTTTTTTAATGAGGGTAACTGTGAGGAATCAAGTACTTATTTTGTAAATCATGTAATTGTTATAAAAAGAAGCGATTTTTATGAGAAATTAAATTTAAATATGAAAGGTATAAAACAGCGTAGCAATAATTTTTAAAAATTGATATAAGGAATTCATTTTTGAGGAGATGGTATGAAGGACTTTCGGTAGATGAGTGTATTTATAAATTAAAAAAGTACCTTTCTTTTAGTTTGTCTATGGGCATAATAACATTAGTAGTATTGATGTGGAGTACCTAGGACAACTTCAGAAGATTTTATGCCATATTTTTGGGAAATATCTATATTTTATGGGAGAGTTTTCCACAGTACATTAGTTAGTGGGAGAAATTTTTTCTGAACTTGATAAGACCATGTGTAAATATAAGAGAATAAGAAAGCAAAAGATGATAATGAGAGAATTAGGGTGATGAGAGGATAGGGTTGGGGGATGTTAAGTTTTAATTTAAGATATTATGAATTAAATGAGTTATTGAAGAGAGAGGCCACTGCGAGAAAAGAATTACAAGTGTGTATTATAAGTCTAATGTAAATAGTTGTACATAGTACGTAGTTAGAAATAAAAATAGAAAATTACTCATCAATGCAGAAATATGGTGCTCAACGTAAGCTCAGCGGGATTGATTTCAAATTTTATATTTTAATTTGGAAGAAAAAGATGTGATAAAGAGATCATAAGAGAACATTGAGCACCTTGCATCTTATTCTGTAAAAACGCTACAACTTCTCTTCTCACTTCACCAGGGCACCTAATCCTTAAACTTCTATCTCGTTTACCTTCCACCTCTTTCTCACATTGATTCAGATTAATACAATCACCGTCTACTTCTATATGGACTTCTTCGTTTCATTTAATACTTTCATCCCCCACAATCATCACTTTATTCTAGGTATTTATTTTACCTTCATCTTACTAATAAAATCCATTCCCAGAATGGCATCAACTTTTACCCTGGCACTATTAGAAATTCTTGCTCAACCTCTATCCTTCTCAACTTAACTTTCAGAATTACGACACTCTTGATAATTGCAAACTTCTTATTATTCGGCGATACTAAATTATTTCTTTTAATGGGGATAACTTTCTGCATTAACTCCTTTGAATTATTTTAATAAAACCTTTACTTAGCAATGTTGCTTCAACTCCTGTGTCTAAAAGTAATTTGATCTCTTTACCTTCTGCTTGTAATTTTATTATAGGTAGTAAATCATTTTTTTTTCATTAATTTTTACATCACTTTCCAAATGAAGCTTTATAAATTCACGCGCATGTTCATATTAATTAGTTTCTATACCTTTGTCGTTTGATTTGTCTGTTTCTGAATATTCTGCCTACTTGATGTTCCAAGTTGATTCACGATCTCTGCATGTCCTTCTATTTTCTTTGCTCGTCCGTTTATGCTATTTCTGTGTATATTTGTCATATTTTCCTTTCCTTGGGTTACGGTTGTATTCTCAATGCTACGGAATTCATTGTTCTCTCTTCCCCCGTTTCTCCTGAAGGCATTTTTTCGACTCCAATTATTTCTTGAAATATTACCTCTTTCAAATGGCCTGCCTTGGTATCTTTCCTGTCGATTATTCCTTTGGAATCTAAATGTATTCATGTGCTGGCTCCTTGGCCTGGTCTCTATCCTCCTTCCAAAAACACATCTCTATCAACAATATTTTTTAAGGCTATACAATGGCTTACTTCCGTCTCGAAGTGACCTGCTAAATACTTGATAATTTTTAACTTGGTTTGTTCATCCCAGTTCCACTGTATTAAAGTTTTTAGGGTATTTAAAAATATCCTAGGATTAAGTTTATTGTCCCAATAAAATTTCGAGTGTTTTTCCAACGGAACACTGAGAGACTCCATCGCATTGGTTCCCCAACATGAATATTTTTAAACCTATTTTCTAAATTTTCAAACTTATTGCTAAGTCTGTTTTAAGATTTTCCAAATCATTTCTAAATGTTTTAAAACCAGCTTGACAGTTTCCTCTAATTCGTTTACTTTATGATCTAACTTTTTAATTTTCCCATCTGTTTCTTTCCCACTTTCATCTTGATTCGTCTTTATTTGAACATTTTGTGTTTTTAAACTTATGGAGTATTACGTTCGATGTGCAAAGTAAATTTTATTAAAATAAAAACAACTCAAACTGGACGAAAATAATGAAGTTAATTAATGAAGTGAATTCCCATTCGATATTGATATTGAGTTTCCGATGCATTTGTGATGGTACAATAAGGGGATGAAAATGTAATAAACGATTTGGTTTGACGAATTTATGAATCCCGCATAATTAATGATGAAAACGCAAGTACCTCATGTTTAAATGTTTAGATGAACATTTGTGTGCTATAGTTATTTTAAGTAGGGTAACGTTGCACAAGATTTTGGCATATAGACGTTTCTTGTAAATGGATAATTTCAGATTTTTTTGAGGTCGAATTTCGAGTTGGTGTGACCATTATAAAAGATTTTTTTGGGTGTGCCTACACTTAAACAGGTTTTATACCTCTCTCTAGACAATTTTTGTATAATGACTTACAAACAAAGACTGTGTGAATTCCTTATAAATATTTAAATTGCTTGTGTGTAAGTAATCTTTTAAAAAATGCATGATAAAGAAAGATGTTTATGGATGTAGTAATTATTATTATTATTTGAAAGATTGTTTATTAATGAATATTTGATTATATTATAATTTTGATGTTGGAGTTTCGTTGTTTCTTTTAATCTGAGCTTTGAACTCTACGGCATCTTCAGGTAATAATTCACACCAGATCATTTTTGTTTTCATATAACATCTTTTATTGGTTCCCAACGTCTGGGCAGCATATATACAGGGTGGTGTTAGTTTTATGTCAATAAATTTAGAAGGTGATAGAGATTGATTAGCTAAACAAAACCTAAAGGCATTTTACTCTTGGGCCGCTTTTTAAATTCCCGGCCTAGGTCTACTTAAGTAAAAGCTTTAGGACTGCTGTTTTGTCACATGTTTTTTAAAGAAATACTTACGTATACAAGTGCTATCCTGAATCATAACACGCTCAAATGATTTTACAATAAGTGTTCGAAATTTTCACAGTATCTGAAAATTCGTTGTTGGTATAATTTTCGGGGTTTGTATTTTCAAAAAACAACTCATTAATCTACTAACCCTACAGTAAAACTTCAATTACCTATATCCAAAAATAATTAAGTCCTAACACTGCGTTTAAATGTACTACCTAAGCACGTAGGTAAAACACAACACTTACACACAATTACAACATCTAACCCCGGTTACGAGCTATGTAATGAAAAAGTACATTCAACTTAAAGTAGGATATGATATTCTGCATAAACGCAGAATTGCAACAAACGCTCAGGAACGTCAGGAACCATACAGTCGACCACATCAGCATTATGGAATATAATTTTTTGTTGTGATTATTATCTAAACATGCGAATTTAAAAAAAAAATTTAACTTTTTCAGTAGCAGCTAAAGTACATTGAGTTATTTCGTTTGACAGCAAAATACACTCTATTTCACTACTTTAAGTTTGCTGAAGGTCACAACTTAATTGGTCAACTTAAAAGCATGACGTAATTGAATATTTTATTTGTGACCGGGTCAACACTGCAGTGGTTTTAAAATAATTTTAAAACTTTTTGTGTGTATATTTGTTGCTAAACTGTTTGCTAAACTGTTTGCTTTAGACCCCAGATTTATTAGCAATTTTTGTTTGTCTTATTGGTTTCTACATCCCCCGTTAAATTAATGACTTAAAACTAATGCCAGTCTGTATACAGGATGGGGGCACTACATACGAATTATTCGATAGCTTCTAAACGGCAAATAATTTCAAAAAAGTTTCTTAATAAAGTATATCCAGAACGATAAGGGCTATATTTCTAAAATATTTTTAAATATACAGAATATCCCAAAAGAGCGTGTCATATCAAAGTTGGTATTTTAAAATAGAAAACCCTGTATTTTTATGCATATTCAAATTATATACTAAAAAATAATTCGTGAATAGATATACTGTTGGTTATTGGTGAGTGTGACGAGAACTGCTTTTTGGCTAGAAGAGTATGTTTTCAGCAGTACCTTGTAACATTTTCAAATGTTACGTTTGTCAATATAATCTCAATAAGAATTTTAATAAGTAAACCCCAATATTTGCAATACACCTTGTAGTGCCCACTATACAATTAGTATATTTAATTAGCTATGGTTAATACGTTGAGACAAGATAATTATATCACAACAATTGAGCCAGCTGTTGTTTACAACATTTAACTTATATCCTTAAGCGATTTAATGAAAATCTATTATTACATTTATAATGTAGATAAATAAATACATTTCTAAATAACATCACTATGAAATACGTAGTAATATGCACAGCCACCTGCCGAAAATATACGAAGATGAAGGTATCGAGTAAATATGAACTGGTTCAGAATCGGAAAAGGGAGTCTAAGGTCGCGCTTTATCAATTCAACATGGCTTGCTTAGCGTCCTCGGACCTAGGAATATCCATAGTCGGGACGGAATATAGCGTCGAAAATGGTCGACGTGAATATTTTAATTTATAGTGTGAATGCAGGGAAATTGCTCGGTACTTTGGTTTATCATTTAAAACCATAATTCGTTTAACGTCTACCCTCAAGATAGTTAGCTTCGTTTCGTTCTTTTATTTTGAAGAATCGCCGTGTTATATATATTTACGTCTATCTAGGATGTATAGAATTTCAAAATACCACAAATGCTCGGTACAAGATCGCAAGATTTCCACTTAATTAAGTTAAATAAATGTTTTAATTATCAGCGAAGAGGTTTGGTCAAAGTGCAAACAACGATAATTTGCTACGTAAACAGCACGACATCAATATTTATAACTGGTTGGTATTACAGGTGTCAAACTGGATACTCGAGGTGCGTACTAGTTATACTTTTATTCGACAGATGCCTTTTGTCAACCACTTTTGTTCATTTTATAACAGTCGTATAATAACCTCTAATGTGATTAAGAATATTTCATAAATTGAAAGTGAACTTAAAATTTAGGAGCAAGGAATATTTCACATTGATTGAATAATTAGAGAATATTGATCAATGCATTTAAATCTAAACATAGTTCTTGCTAATTTAAACATAATTTGATATAACAGCTATCAAATGAAACTTTAAATTGTTTATTTCTTGTTATGATTAAAGAGGGACATTCTCATACTCTTACGAGTTCATAAAGATGTGTTGTTTTTGTTTATGAAAATTTTACACTTCAACTTACTTAGATATGTAACTTGTATAAATCATGTTACTGATTTAAAATCTTTTGTCTAAGTATAATTTTGCCTCTTCTATCATCTGAGTAGGAAACGTTGTTCATTTACTTACTTAATTCATGAATTTTAAAATCTATTCAGTCAAATTGTAAGTAGTTAACGGATCCGATTTCTACATATCATAAATATTGTTGAATATTTATTAGAACTAAACGTTAAATTCCATTATTAATGTAAAATTTAAAATCAAGAAAATTACATATTCAATTTATAAAAGCATAATTAAAGAAAGCTAAGTTATTTTTTCTAAAGACTTTTTTTTATATCTGAATTATAAATACGTTCAATTTTTTTGTAATAACATATAATTTGTCAAAGGATATTAGGTTACATTATACTTTTCTAAGAAACTTAGAACATTTTTATTTAAAACAACAAGAAATAGGTATAAAATTTGTAGGTATAAAAAGATACTTTCCATATCATGTCATTTTAAAATATATTGGAGGAGCAAACTGCTGCCTCGTGTGTTATATTATTAATCTTGTAATTTATTTCAGATATTTCAGATATTTCATCGTTGTAGCCAATTTATGGGTTCTGCATTCCCCTTTTCTTTTGAATGTAGTGGCGCTCAATATTTAGTTTAAATTTTAATATCTATTTCCTCCCTGAACCATGCTTTCTACCGCTTAGAGTAATGTCTAGAGCATAGCACCGGTAACACCTATTACCTGCAGAAGGTAAAACGGTAAAACTGCCGCTCACAACGTGGGGCTAGATTGCTAAAATTGCCACACACCGTGTTGCGAGAGAAATTAGCTTGGTAAATAGTAGCTTCATAGTTTCTGTATTGGTCTAATCAGTTATCATTCTAAAGGAAAGTACCAATTTTCTATATTTTTTTACTGACCTTTGCCACCTTTTCAAATAATTTTTTTTAATTTTATAATTATTCAATTATTACTTTGGATTCCACTTTTAAAAAAATAACTTTAAGACTAAACCATTTTAGTGGCCGAATACATCGTATGATACTACCGCTAAATAACACAGAAGAAGTGTAGTGTTCTCTTGGGGTCTTTATTAGAGGTGATTAAAACAAAGTCGAAGACCAATTCACATATTTAATTTACTTGTCACTTTAAGGTGCAGTACAACTGTTACATCGGAGGGTTAGACTTATAATGCTCTTATTCTATATTAATCCTTAACTGCTAACAATGATTATGCAATTATGCTTATTTACTAATTCAAATTACACCTAGCCTAGAGTTCGTTGCACGTGTACTTCCTATCGATTGTCTTCCTGTACAAATCCGCACTTTTCACTTCCTATAACAAGTCACTCACCTTTTAAATGCATAAAACTTAATTCGAAGAAATAACTATAAATTATTATGATATTTGGCTATTACACCATCACACCTCCACGGGGTGCACTAAAAAAATTTTTGTTTTTCAAATAAAAATTTTATAAATTGGTAGTACATGTTTCATACTGCTCCTTGCAATTGTGTTACATTATGTTATATATAATTTTGTTCTGTTCTTATGGATTTCTACTAACTTATTATCTATCTTAACTATAACATTAGCATTCTTATCTAAAACTACTTCATATGGGCCTACAAATATTGGATCTCTTTTATTAAGAGATGTATTCTTAACCAACAACTTATCTCCTAATTTATAATTAACATGCTTAGTTTTGATATCAAACTTATGCTTTCGTGTACTTTTGGATTGTAATAAATTATATCTCGCTTCATTTCCAGCGACTTGCAATCTATACTTAAGTTCTGCTGGATAATTATCAAAATTATATAGTGGGTCTATTGAGTTTACCACGTTTGACGGTATTTGATTAATTTTCCCAAACACTAATTTGTGCGGGGTATATTTAGTTTCCGTATGCACTGAATTATTGTATGCAAAACACCAATAAGGTATCCAACTGCTCCAATTATTTGAATACTGCGGACATTGGATCCTTAAATATGCTGCTAAATTTTTATGTGAGTTTTCAAGCGCACCGATAGTTTCATGATGATAAGCTGTAGAATTTAACTGCTTTATATTTAATAATTTGCAATTTCCTTAAGAATCTCCGACATGAACTCTGAACCTTTATCCGTTAAAATTTCGCGTGGGATGCCGTATCGTAAAATAAAATTCTCGACAAACGCTCTAGTTACACTTTCAGTCTCTTTATTTGGTAATGGATATGCTTCTACAAATTTACTTAAATCACACTGTAGTGTCAAAATGTACCTGTTTCCATTTGCATCTGGTTGCAATGGTCCAACTAAATCTAAAAAAACTTTTTCGAAAGCTTCGGAAGCTGTGGTTGTAATTATCATCGGCTGTTTGCTAATATTTGAATGTTTATGTCTTTGACATTCGTCACATTTTTAATAAATGTTTCTACATCCTTTCGCATACTTGACCAAAAATAGTATCGCTTTATGTTATTGTATGTTCTGTTGATGCCCGCGTGACCTCCGTAGGCAATAAATGAAAATCATTAATGATTAATCTTTGCGCTTCTGAGTTTTGAATATTAGTGACTTCCTAATCACACTAATTCGTATGTCATTTTTTTAAGTAAATTGCGGCCGGCTTTACAGTTATTTAAAATGACTTCGATTCTTCGTTTTTATAATAATAAATTCCGGAATTGTAAATTCTCTACGAAGAAATTGCAGGTCTCTCAACGACGCTTCGAAGGCTGACGCTGATCGAGATCCTTGCTTCAAATAAATTATATTTTTACTCCTATCATAAATTGATACATGCATGCAAACAAAATTATTTCCTTTATTGGATTTAATGATTCTGTTAAACTCCTCCTCTGATACAAATCGTAATTCTGTTGCATCCTTCGGATGCTTCAAAAGTTCAACAATGTTGGGGTGATCAGTCCCATCATCCTTTGATGCTTTTGATTCGACTTGAGAGTCGCCTAATTTTCTACTTTGGGCTCTTGTTGTTACATATACTCTTTCGTGAACCGCTCGCTCCATATTCTTTAAATAATCTGAATCTATAATAATTCTAGATAAAGCGTCCGCTGTCACGTTTTCTGTACCCCTAATATACGTTATTGTAAAATCATATTCTTCTAATGTTAACCTAAATTTTGTTAATCGACTAGATGGATTACTCATACCAAATAAGTATACTAACGGTCTATGATCCGTTAAAATTTGAAATTTTTTGCCAAATAAGTATGGTCTAAATTTTTTCACTGCCCATACTATAGCTAATAACTCTTTTTCTATTGTACAATAATTTATTTCGGCTTTGTTAAGTGCTCTACTTGCGTAAGCTACTGGCTTGTCGTCGCTATTCGACAAAATTGCTCCTAACGCGTAACCTGATGCGTCCGTGCGTAAGATGAATGTACTATTATCTGAAAAATCTGGGTATTGTAATATTGGTGGGTTTGTTAAAGTTGTTTTTAACAGTTCGAATGCTGCTTGACATTCATTGGTCTATTGGAAAGTTACACCTTTCCTAGACACTTTGTTTAACGGTGCTGTTATTTCAGCAAATTTTGGAATAAATTTTCTATAGTAATTGGCAAATGCTACAAACCTTTTAACGTCGTTTGCGTTAAGTGGTGTTGGATAATTTTGCATGACTGCAATTTTTCTGGATCTGGTTGTACACCTTGTGCCGTTATAACGTGCCCTAAATATAAAATTTCCTTTTTTAAAAATTCACACTTTTTTGGATTTAATTTTAAATTGACTTTTCTTAACCTATTGAGTACTTTTACTAAATTTGTATTGTGCTTTTCTAAACTATCTCCGAATACAATTAAATCATCCAAATATGTAAAACAATTCTCGTAATTCAATCCTGATAAGGCTACTGTCATCGCTCGTGCAAAAATACTCGGGCTTACTTTTAACCCCATCGGTAACCTAGTCATTTGAAATTGTCCTTTGTCTGTACTAAATGCCGTACACGGTCTGGACTGTTCTTGTAATCCTATCTGATAATAACCTTGATATAAATCTAAACGTGAAAAATATATCGCACCTCCTAACGAATCTAAAATTGATTCGATACTTGGTAGCGTAAATTTGTCATCTTGCAATTTAGTGTTTAATTGTCTATAATCTATAACTACGCGCCATTTTTTGTTTCCTAAACTATCCGGTTTTTTCGGTACTATTAGTAGTGGTGACGACCAAGCACTCTGTGCGGGTTCTATTATCCCGTCATGTAACATTTTATCTACTTGCTTTCCTATATCATTTTTCTGTGAATGTGGTAACCTATATGGTTTAACGTACGTTGCTCTAGCATCTGTTTGTAACTGAATATGCTGCTCACTTATGTTTGACACGGTTAGTAGGTCATTGTCGACATAAAATACGTCTGCAAACTTAGCAGAAATCTTATGAATGATGGTTTGTTCTTCGCTATTCAAACCTTCGACCTTAATGTCTTTTAATAATTTATCAATACGTTCAACTGAGAATTTTGACTCTTCAAATTTAACTATCTTGTAATCTGAAAGTCGTTCGATGGTAGGTTTAAAATTTCGTAACCTAATTTCAGTGTCGTTCGTATTCAATAACTTTACTGGTATAAAATCTTTAACTGGCTTTACAACTACGTTTGCTAGAAATACACCTTCGCATAATTCTTGTGATTTTATTACGCATTCCTCTTTGCAATTTACTTTGAAATGTTTGATAACCTCGCATCGTGGTGGGATTATTGTATATAAATCTTCGTTTGCTAATAATGGAATTGACGTTGATACATTATTACTTACGAAAGTAAATTTATAATTTTTATAATCGATATTTGATTTGTACTTGTTAAAAAATCTGATCCTATTACTCCATTTACGTCTGATTCGAAATCGTTCATTACAACAAAAGTATGATTAATTGAGATATTCCCTATTGTAATTGGTAGATTTACTGTTCCAATTGCTTTTGTTTTACCCGATACTCCTTGAATAAAAATTTGCTTATTTGTATCAATATTTACCTTAGTTGTTAAACTAGAAATGAAAATAACACTTACTGATGCTCCTGTATCTAAAATTAATTTAATTGTATTGTTATTGTATTCTACTTCTATGAAATTTACACTATTAATATTTAAAATGTTGTGAACATTCTCTAAATTATTCTGGGGGGTCTCGAAAAAATTTTTTCGGTTCCGTAGTTTGGTCTAATATATTTTCTGTGGAGTTTTTCTCTGACGAGTTGATGTAAAAATTGCGATGGTTTCCCCTATTATGAAACTGATGACCTCTTACAGTTTTACTTACGTATGCATTTCCTCGACCTCTAGTGTTCATGAACGTGCATGGATTATTTCCTCGACCTTGATACCTGGTGTGTGAGGTACGTTGACTTCTATCTGTATTATTGTTATGATATTTTACGCGTCTAGTAAATTGACGACCTTTTCCGGTTGTGTAAAACATTTGCTGAGGTTTATTTGCAATTTCCTCTTCCTTCGCGGCTATTATGGCGTCTTTTAATTTATCGTAATTTCGAGCTTTTATAATTGTTTTTAAATTTTCGTCCCTTATTCCGTTTGTAAATACGTTTAATGCAATTTTTTCGTTAGCGGCTGTCAAAATTTTTAATGATTGTTTGTTACCCTCTGCTTGAGCTATTGTTAAATTGACCATTAATTCCTCGATCGCTTTACCAAAATTTTCAATTAATTTATTATTTTGTCTGGAGTTATGTAATTCGGCAGACAATCCTGATGCTGATTTTTTAGTTAACAGGTGATGTTTGATATCGTTCACAAGCGCTTCTACATTCTCATACTTACTGTCTAATCGCATTTTAGCATTTTGACTTAACTTAATTTTTATGACAAAATTTACTAACAATCTCTTACCTTCATCATCTAACAAGCTATCATATAGTTCAATTGCGTCGACCATTTGCTTGGTGGTATTTTCTGAACCGTCCATGGCTGGAATCATAGAGGCTGCTACTTTTAATTCAAACTTTTCACCCATGGTGTCTTGATTTTCCTACTTAAAATACTTAACTTCCTCTAACCTATACTCCTCGCATAACCTATTCAAATAATCAAATTTCCTATTAGTAACATCTAAATCGTTTCGTCTTTCTTGACCATCTTTATTTAAATTTTTAATAAAAATCTTAAATTCCTCTAAAATTTGCTTCAAGTGTTCCGTCATTAATTTTAACTCGTACTTAATTTTTATAGCTTAAAATAAAATAATTCTTACTATACAATCTGCTGGCTTCTACTGACCTCTCTCCTAATCTTCTTGTCCAACATTTTCTTGAACATTTTAAAAAGTAAGAAAATAACCAATAACGCTAAAATTGTACCTGACGTAATGCCTATTACCTCAGAATTTGAATATCCATTTATCGAACCATTATTCATTCCAGTTTGTGCAACAACTACTTCTTCCTTGGAATAGCTGGTGCCCATTTCAAATTTCGGTTATTATAATTTAATCTGTAGAACTAGCGGGACTCGCAGAATTGGCAGGACTGGCAGAATTAGCAGGGCTGGCAGGATCGCCATGTAGTGTTCTCTTGGGGTCTTTATTAGAGGTGATTAAAACAAAGTCGAAGACCAATTCACATATTTAATTTACTTGTCACTTTAAGGTGCAGTACAACTGTTACATCGGAGGGTTAGACTTATAATGCTCTTATTCTATATTAATCCTTAACTGCTAACAATGATTATGCAATTATGCTTATTTACTAATTCAAATTACACCTAGCCTAGAGTTCGTTGCACGTGTACTTCCTATCGATTGTCTTCCTGTACAAATCCGCACTTTTCACTTCCTATAACAAGTCACTCACCTTTTAAATGCATAAAACTTAATTCGAAGAAATAACTATAAATTATTATGATATTTGGCTATTACACCATCACAGAAGCACAAATTTTTAAAAATGAATCATTAGCAACCGTTCTACTTATAGAAGCCGAATTATATAGTAAAATTAAAATAAAAAAACGTCAAAGCAAAACTATTGATATAACAAACGCAACTGGTGCTACGGTTAGTGTCCCAGCGCCGACTATTTGTCATGTTACTCCATTTGTACCCTTAGATTCTTGGTCAGTTAAATTTTCTGGAGATCCGAAACAAGTTTATAATATTTTAAAAAGAGTTAATGAATTAGTAGACTCTCGCAAAGTAACAAAGGCAGAATTATTTGCTGGTGCTTCAGAACTTCTAGTAGGAGATGCACTTATTTGGCTTCGTAGTATTAAAAATTCAACACAATGTTGGGATTCTCTTGTTAATAAATTAAAAGAAGATTTTCTTCCGCCGCATTCTGAGGATGAAATTTGGGAATCAATTAAAAATCGTCATCAAAAACAAGGAGAATCGGTAGTTATATTTTTAGCACATATGGAAAGTTTATTTAAACGTTTACCTAAATCCGCTGCAGAATGTACTAAGGTTAGAATGTGTCGTAGTAATTTGTTGCCTGATTATATTTCACATCTAGCCTTATCAAAAATAGAAGATATGAATACTCTTGGAAATTTATGCAAAAAATTAGAAGAAGCTTCTAGATTAAAACAGAAAGTAATAGTTAATCCCCCAGTTAGTGTTTATAGGCAGATAAAATATGTGAATTCTCAACCCCCATATAAACCTCCATCTCGTGTTCAAAAGTTTTCATCGACTAGTAGTCCCGCAGGTAATAAATCATTTTCTTCATCAATACAAGTCCTTAGTCATGATACCTCTAGACCTGTAGGAAATAATTCATCTACTTTTCAAAGAAAAAAAGGTGTTAGCTGTTGGAACTGTGCAGCTTCTAGTCATAATTATTGGAGATGTAGAGCTCCTAGAACCTTGTTTTGTTATGGTTGTGGACATAAAGGTGTCATTAGGCCAAACTGCCTAAATTGTTCAAAAAACTATTAAAGGAAAAGATGTGTCGTAGTCGGCATCTATTTCTTACAAATAAGACTACAGTTATGACTTGCCAAAAAAGGAGTTTGTTTAATAAACAGGAATGGTTAGATTGGTTGAAAGTAGTAAAAATTTTTTATGCTACTCCAGTTAAAAATAAAACTGAAAGTATGTTCCATAAAAAATTAGGAGATAATCGTCCATATCTAATGGTTAATTTATTTGATAGAAAAATTACAGGATTATTTGATTCAGGATGCACAACTACAATATAGGATTTTTAGCTATTCCCTTAATTAAAGAATTAGGATTAGAAATTTACAAGTCAAAAAATAATGGTGTAGCCACAGCAGATGGTTTGTTAAAAATAGTACAAGGATCAGTTGATCTTCCCATATGCATAGGACAGCAATCTCGTGTCATAAATGCTTTGACTGTTCCTTCTTTACCACATTTTGTTATTTTTGGTAGCGATTTCGCAAAGTTATTTGACATGGTAGCGAATTTTAAAAACAATTCTTGGCATGCCCAAGGTGAAATAAAAAATACCATCCCTTATATTGGTCAATCTTTTATACCAGTTAAAAGCACTGATTGTTTGTTTAGTTTAGACGCTTTATCAGAGACTCAACGTGTTATAGCGCAAACCACAATTGATTCCTTTGATGAAATTTGTAGTAAAGATAGGTTAGGGAGAACAAATAAAATTGTAATGGATATAAATACTGGAAATGCGAAACCTGTTCGAAAACGACCCTATGTATTTTATGAATAAAATTTTAAATCAAGAACTCGATGACATGTTAAAGCTTGGCGTTATTGAACCGTGTCAAAGCGAATGGTGTTCCCCAGTACTTCTTGTAAAAAAGAAAGATAATAAGGAGTATAGGTTTTGTTTTGACGGCAGGATGCTTAATGAGGTGACAGAACATGACAGTTACCCTATGCCAAATATAGACAGAATTTTGAATATGCTACGCGGTGAGAATTTCATCTCATCTATTGATCTTCGAAAAAGTTTCTGGCAGGTACCCTTTTCTGAAAATGCAAAGGATAAGACCGCTTTTAGCGTTATTTCGAGAGAACATTTTCGTTTTGTCACAATGCCTTTTGGACTTCGTAATGCTGCCCAAACACAGCAGCGCTAGGTCGATGCAATTTTTGGTCCTCAATTTGAACCATACGTATTTTGTTATCTCGATGATATCATCCTATGTTCACCGTCATTTGAAGAACACGTAAAATTGTTATATGAAGTTAAAGCACGTCTCAAGGAGGCTAATTTAACAATAAATCTCGAGAAATGTGAGTTTTTCAAAAAATCGTTAAAATTCTTAGGATACATAGTTGGGTCGAATTCTCTTCAAACTGATCCAGAAAAGATCTCTGCGATGATAAATTTTCCCAGACCGAAAACCACGACTGAAGTAAAAAGATTTTTAGGATTATGCAGTTGGTACAGGCGATTTATAAAAGACTTTTCTACACTAGTCTCTCCGATCAACGATCTGATTAAAAAGAAAAAGAAAGGGCAAAGTATCATTTGGAACCCTAGGGCCGAGTCTTCGTTTGCTCAAATCAAACAGGCTTTAGTATCTGCTCCCCTTTTATGTCAGCCGGATCATTCCGCTCCGTTCATCATAGAATGCGATGCTTCGGATACTGGTCTCGGTGCTGTATTAATACAAAATCTAAAACAAGAAGAACGCGTTATCTCATATGCAAGCCGATCGTTAACTAGAACTGAACGTAATTATTCAACAACTGAAAAGAATGTCTTGCAGTTATTTTTGCAATTGAAAAGTTTAGACCATGGGTAGGAGGTGTTCGTTTTACGGTGATCACTGATCATTTTTCTCTTCTTTGGCTAAATAACATCCAAAACCCATCAGGTAAACTTGCTCGTTGGGCGGATAGACTTAGACAACACAACTATGATTTAATTCACCGCAAAGGAAAATTCAACGTCGTTCCTGATTGTCTCAGCAGGGCAATTGCAATAGAAAATCCTAATGAAGATACGGAAGAAAAACAAATGGTAAATCTAATTGGAGTTACTCTCAATAATTTAAATCCTTGGTAGGAGTCTCTTAGGACAAAAATTTTAGCTTCACTTGATGATTATCCTTAGTAGAAAGTTGAAAATAATTTTGTTTTCAAGTTTATTCCATCTAACTTGCCTCTTACATCTAATGTCGCGGAATGGAAGTATCTCGTTCCTAAATCTCAACAAGCAGAAATCATTCGTTCTTGTCATGATTCCCCTTCTGCTGGCCACTTTGGCTTTTCAAAAAACTTATATCGTATACAAGAATTATATTATTGGCCACGAATGAGTAAAGATGTGTTGAAATTTTGTCATAAATGCTTGGTATGCGGAGCGCAAAAATCATCTAATACGTCTCCACTAGGCCTCATGGGTCGTGAAAAGAAAGTCAACTTTCCATTTCAAGTAACAGCAGTTGACATTATAGGTCCTTTTCCACGTTCGAAAGCTGGACATAAATTTCTTTCAGTCATTGGTGATTGGTTTTTCAAATATACTTTACTTTTTCCATTACGTAGTGCAAAGACCTCCACTATTATTCGCATCATCGAAGAAAAAATATTTTTTATGTTTGGAGTCCCACAATTTATCATATGTGATAACGGAACTCAATTTGCTGGTCGTGAATTTAGAACTCTATGTGACACATTTGAAATACAAAAAATATGGTTTACTTCTGTTTACTGCCCTCAATGTAATTTTGTGGAGAGATTTAATAAAACTGTTAGAACAGTTATCCGCTCTTACGTTAGTACACATGATACATGGGATCGAATTACCCAGAATTCAGTTTGCCATCAACTCAGCTAAACACGAAATTACTGGTTATACCCCTAATTTCCTAGTGTTTGAGAGACATGTGCCAATAAGTGGAAAATATTATGGTGCAGATTTAGAGCCCATGGATGACTCTGAAATTAGTCCCGGTAGTCGACCTGTATACGCGACTGACCATCAAGGTTTAGAGAAGATTTTCAGACATGTTCGACAAAATTTACATCTTGCATACGAACGTGCTAGTAACAGATATAATTTAAAGAGAAGGCGTATTTCGTTCGAAGTTGGTGACCGAGTATGGAGAGCCAATAAAGTGCTTTCTAGTACTCCGGATAGATTTTCAGCTAAATTGGCTCCTAAATTTGTATTGTGCACGGTAAAGAGAAAAGTTTCTGCTCTAGTCTATGATTTAGAGAATATAGACGGATCAAAAGCCGGTAAATGGCACGTGAAAAATTTAAAACCTTTCCACACCAGTATCGTAGATGATGAAGTTACCGATTAAACAACTAGTTTTGACGTCGATAATATTAGTGGCATTCCTATAAACTTTCGTATGTTTTTTTAGTATCTTAATGTTAGACGTTGGAAGTACCTTGTATATGCATTGTTAATCAACTAAAGATAATTATTTTTTTTTTTTGTTATGGTCATTAGCCCTATTGATAGTTGACCACTTATACATCTTATTGCCCTGATGGTAATTATTCTAAAGAGTGTTGACCATTTCAGTTACACCTTGTCATTCATAATGATGGTGGTGGTATGTTTATCGCATTGGAACTTTTGTGTTTATGAAGTTAATGTAGATAAATATTTCCGACAAACCCGTGAGAGGAGAATCGTTATGAGCTATCCTCGATCTTTGAGTTATGTTTAGCTCATTAGTGTTTACTAGAACTGCGTCTGTGTTCCACAACGAGTTCACAAGTAATCGTTTTTTTTTGCAATCAACATCTCAGGAGACATGTGTCCATGTCGTATCAATTTTTTATTAGTATAAAACAATCGTTTTATATCATTGATTGAGTTAATCGTCTGAAACCTGATCAACTCTCTCAGTTCAAAGATCTTGTCGTTCCATACTTATAATTTTTGTAGAATTTATATAGGATACATTATTCCTTCAAACTCTAGTTTTAGTGTGAAGAAATAATATAATCATAAGATAAATAATAAGATTAGCAATACTTTAAATCTAATGTTAGGATAGGTGAATGTCGTTTAGTTTTGTTTTTTTTACGTATAAGAGTGTAGTCTACTATATTTGACACTACACCGATTATGTCGGTTTTCTCTATTTAGTCTTCCCGATTATGTCTTCCCCAAAGACGCCAGGTACGCGATGTTACCGTCACACTCTTCCCATACGCCAAGTAGGATATTTTTTGTGAAATTCGTTTCGTTTTCGTTATTGTTAGAATAGGTTTAGCACTTAGGTCAGTAGTTTAAAAAATTTTGTTGACACATTTAAGTCAAAGTAAGTTAAGGTTAGTTATTTAAAAAATATATATATATAAAAAATCTCTTCAATTTAAAGCAAATGCTTTAAATATCCCACGATTTTTTTCTTTTCGTAGAGGGGCTGTGTAACATTTTCAAATGTTACGTTTGTCAATATAATCTCAATAAGAATTTTAATAAGTAAACCCCAATATTTGCAATACATCTTGTAGTGCCCACTATACAATTAGTATATTTAATTAGCTATGGTTAATACGTTTGGACAAGATATTTATATCACAACAATTGAGTCAGCTGTTGTTTACAACATTTAACTTATATCCTTAAGCGATTTAATAAAAATCTATTATTCCATTTATAATGTAGATAAATAAATACATTCCTAAATAACATCACTATGAAATACGTAGTAATATGCACAGCCATCTGCCGAAAATATACGAAGATGAAGGTATCGAGTAAATATGAACTGGTTCAGAATCGGAAAAGGGAGTCTAAGGTCGCGCTTTATCAATTCAACATGGCTTGCTTAGCGTCCTCGGACCTAAGAATAGCCATAGTCAGGACGGAATATAGCGTCGAGAATGGTCGACATGAATATTTTAATTTATAGTGGCAATGCAGAGAAATTGTTCGGTACTTTGGTTTATCATTTAATACTATAATTTGTTTAACGTCTACCCTCAAGATAGTTAGCTTCGTTTCGTTCTTTTATTTTGAAAAATCGCCGTGTTATATATATTTACGTCTATCTAGGATGGATAGAATTTCACAATACCACAAATGCTCGGTACAAGATCGCAAGATTTCCACTTAATTAAGTTAAATAAATGTTTTAATTATCAGCGAAGAGGTTTGATCAAAGTACAAACAACGATAATTTGCTACGTAAACAGCACATTAATACTTATAACTGGTTGGTATTACAGGTGTCAAACTAAATACTCGAGATGCGTACTAGTTATACTTTTATTCGACAGATGCCTTTTGTCAACCACTTTTGTTCATTTTATAACAGTGGTATAATAACCTCTAATGTGATTAAGAATATTTCATAAATTGAAAGTGAACTTAAAATTTAAAAGCACGGAATATTTCACATTGATTGAATAATTAGAGAATATTGATCAATGCATTTAACTCTAAACATAGTTCTTGCTAATTTAAACATAATTTGATATAACAGCTATCAAATGAAACTTTAAATTGTTTATTTCTTGTTATGATTAAAGAGGGACATTCTAATACTCTTACGGGTTCATAAAGATGTGTTGTTTTTGTTTATGAAAATTTTACACTTCAACTTACTTAGATATGTAACTTGTATAAATCATGTTACTGATTTAAAATCTTTTGTCTAAGTATAATTTTGCCTTTTCTATCATCTGAGTAGGAAACGTTGTTCATTTACTTACTTAATTCATGAATTTTAAAATCTATTCAGTCAAATTGTAAGTAGTTAACGGATCCGATTTCTACATATCATAAATATTGTTGCATATTTATTAGAACTAAACGTTAAATTCCATTATTAATGTGAAATTTAAAATCAAGAAAATTACATATTCAATTTATAAAAGCATAATTAAAGAAAGCTAAGTTATTTTTCTAAAGACTTTTTTTTTATTTCTGAATTATAAATACGTTCAATTTTTTTGTAATAACATATAATTTGTCAAAGGATATTAGGTTACATTATACTTTTCTAAGAAACTTAGAACAATTTTTATTTAAAACAACAAGAAAAAGGTATAAAATTTTTAGGTATATAAAGATACTTTCCATATCATGTCATTTTGAAATATATTGGAGGAGCAAACTGCTGCCTCGTGTGTTATATTATTAATCTTGTAATTTATTTCAAATATTTCATCGTTGTAGCCAATTTATGGGTTCTGCATTCCCCTTTTCTTCTGAATGTAGTGGCGCTCAATATTTAGTTTAAATTTTAATATCTATTCCCCCCCTAAACCATGCTTTCTACCGTTTAGAGTAATGTCTAGAGCATAGCACCGGTAACACCTATTACCTGCAGAAGGTAAAACGGTAAAAACCTAAATACAGAACATCCTAATATAAATGCGTTTCAGAGACTGTTACTAACAATACGCAGTACCGGAAATGAGGAATATGAAAAACAAAAAGACAAAGACACATAATTAATGAAAATAATGAATTCCAAGTCATTGAATCGCAAATAGAAAATTCACCTTCAATTCAGGGACGTATTACTGAAGAAGTAGGTATTAGCAGATGTGTTTTTAGAATAATTAAAAACACAACTTTCGTCCCTACCATATTCAAATGCATCGGGAACTCTATCCGAGGGATTTTGACACGCGAATTGTGTTTTCCTTATGGGTCTTAGACAAAGTGGGATGTAAAGGTAATTTTTTTTTTTTTTTTAATTTTGTTCTTTTTACTGATGAGGCTATTTTCCATAATAATGGATGAGTAAATCGAAACAGTTATCACTATTACAGTGATAAGAATCTTTATTTGTTTCGAACTATTGATCACCAACATCGTTGGTCTTTGAATGTATGGGGAGGAGGCATAGGATCACATGTAATAGGTCCAAATTTTTTTGATGGCATATTAAGTGCAAGAATATTTCGTCCATTTTTGCGTCAGCTGCCTGAACTATTAGAAGATGCCCCACTACTTGCCAGACGTAAAAGGTGGTTGAAATTAGATGGTCCTGCTGTTCATTACAGTAGGCGGCTCCGTGGCGAAGTGGTATGTGTGTGACTTCTACGCCCAAGGTCCCGGGTTCGAATCCCGACACGGTCCGCTTGAAAAATGTTAGGCGAGCATTTTTCGCAAAAATACACCCTCGTTCGGATGAGAGGTAAAATGGAGGTCCCGTGTGTGAGTGTTGTCACGCACGCTAAAGATCCCTACCTTGCTTGCAACAGCAAGGATTCGGCAAAATTCAAAATTTTCCAGGTAAAAAAAACTCGCTTCCTGGCCAATGTAGTACCTTCGGGTGGAGCATTGGAAAATCACATGTAATGTTCATTACAGTGTAATTACACGGCGTTATCTAAAAGCTCTTTTTCCAGATAAATGGATAGAAAGGAGTAGTGCTTATAAATGGTCTCCAAGATCTCCTTGTTTGAACCCGCTCAATATTCCCTTTGGGGTCACATTAAGGTATAGTTTACAATAAGCTGAGTACTCCGGAAGATAAGAAAGAAAGAATAACTGTAGGATTTCGATCAGTAACACAGCATTTGTTGCAGGAAGTATAGGGTAATTTTTTAAACGAGCCGTTATTCTGGATATACTTTGTTAAGAAACGTTTTTAAAATTATTTGTTATTGGTGGTTTAGAAGCTATAGAATAACTTGTGCGTGTGCGTGTGTGTGTGTGTTGGTGTGTGTGTGTGTGTGTTGTGTGTGTTTGTTTGTGTGTGTGTGTGTTGATGTGTGTGTGTGCTGCATGTATGTGTGGGTTTGTGTGTATGTGTGTGTGCGCGCGTGCGTGCGTGCGTGCGTGCGTGCGTGCGTGCGTGCGTGCGTGCGTGTGTGCGTAAGAATATTTTATAGCCGTAATTAGTTTATCATTACGTAAAACAAAATAGTTTAAATAAAAGTACAATGAGTAATTTATTCCAAAAACGCGACGCGACTGGTAAGACGAATAACCTAAGTGATCAAGTGAGAGCTTGCAATTGTTGTCTTAGGTAAAGGTTACAGACGAGGGTAATAGGGTCGGCTTTTGATGGTATGACGAGGCGGAAGCTGAAGATATGAGCCTCAAGACAAAAACGATGTCAGTGGAGTTAACGTTTCTAACGCATATTTTTGAAAAGTAAAACCGAAAAGTGATTGTGGCAGGTACTATTTGTTATAAATAGTTCATTGCTATAGAATTATTTTGAGTGTAAAATATTTCATTGTGTGTTAATTCGAATATTATCTTTCTTCTTAGTAAATAATCTTTAAAATCTTTCGGATCTATTTTATTAAAAAAGAAACAACCCTAGACAGCAATAGAAATTCCTACAATTTTGAGTGCTCGGTTCAGTTATATAAACACTTTTGAAGATATTCGATGTCAGAGGTAGCAGTGAACTTACAGTATTAAAGCTCATCTTATTAGTAGTCAGTAAAATTACCATTAAACAACATGAATCATCCATATCATCATCATTAGGTCTTCAGTCCTGAAATTGGTTAGACGCATACCATCATTGTTTCCTATTATGAACTAACCTACAGATTTCCCTGAAATTTGCACAGTCCGCATCTATCACTATCTGATCTCGGTCTACATCCGCCTCTTTTTTCCTACCTCTGCTGTTCATATATCCCATACTATTCCCCAAAAATGCCTTAAAACGTATTCTGCCCTTCTCTTTCTCCTATTTTTTTCCAAAGATTGCAACTTTCCTTTTTTTTGTTCTATTTTTTTAATGATGATGGGTTGAACGCCAGTGAACAAAAATCTTTCGACATAGCTAAGGGTCTATTCCTGGGTAGAGCAATAAGAAGTGGGGGGTAAGTCGAATTTTGTTTGCAAATCAAAGTTAAAGTAAGTTAAATAGGCGCCACCAAGTCCTGAGATAATCACGATAATAGCAAAGCACAATTCTAAGGGCGGACGTGGAAACCCAAAGATAAAACCATCGTCTTCGTTAACAAAAACCTGTCTTATGAAAATAAAACACAACTCCTGTAAGAAATTACAAAGATTAAATAAATAAAAATGTAGAACACCATTTGTGTCCTATAAAAGTATCAAAAATAAAAAAAAAAGTATATCCAATATGATATTGGCACAAAATTATTACTCAAATATTCTACCTTTATGTTATCAGATTTGATCGCATTTGACCAAAATAAAAGTCTCAAAGTTAAACTAATTGTTTACTAAAAAAAACTCTTTGTTAAAATTTCAAAACTTTTTAACAAGTAAAAAAAATTTCATCAATAACATCTATAACAAACTCAAGAATTTGGCTTTTTAAACCAAAAGACTGCTCTTCAAACATAAACTTGCTTTAAACATTTGATTAAAATAATTTGTAACCACAATACACTGAATTAACGCTTCTAACCTGGGCAGATCTTTTCAGGTAGATTACAGTTTCTAAATTATTACGCAGCGTGTATTAAAATTTTCATATTTAGATTTTATAATTTATCTATAAATAAAAGCTAATTACGAAATTGAGGAATGTTTAATTTAAATTTTATGACAGCTGCACGAAGCATCTGCTTTCACGGCAACATCTGCCAACTGTGTTACAACACAAAAAAATATGATTTTGAAAATATACCTTGAAATCTATCTGAGGTTCAAATGGAACAAAGCTTGTAATTATATAAAGCTAACTTGACAAAATTTCGTTCTACGGCTTGTAAAACCAGTTCAACAATAATTGAGAATTAACAGATTCTATGCTCGTAAACATAATAGCAACTTTTCGTTCTTTTTATATGATAGTCTGTTTATCAAATTTTTACGACATTCAAAACACGTGCAAAAATTTCTTATATATAATAACGAACCGAACTGCCTCTGTTCTCCAAGACAAATCTCGACGGAAATTCATAAGCTCCAAACAATGTTACAAGTCATTTCTAACTTGGGACGACTGCAATCAAAACCAACATCTTCACTCGTACTTTATCTATCATTCTTCGATGGCGAATTCCTCGTTGACGCGCTAAATAAATGAAAACCAAATTAAATTAGTTTGTAACATGTATAATTTACCAACCGTTAGTAGAAGTTATCAAAGTGGTTTCAGGTCTAGCACGACCTGACCCGCTTACATAAGTAATTTAGCCGAAGGTCGCATGCCTCTAGCCGGGAATACATCTTGATAAGGCGGTTGCTAGCTACCGCTACCGTTTTTCTGTCTGCTTTTCGGACTGCCCGTATTTTATAGGCATACTGTGCTGTGCTCCACACATATGCTTTCAACAATTTTCTTCTTGTTACTATGTTTGTCGTCTTTCATCGTAGGAGCTGCAGTTCGGTCTCTTTCTATTGTTTTACAATTATATACCCTATTTCTCCGACATTCAGTGGTTGTGAAGGGGGGTAAGCAGCCTGTGGCAGCCAAGTTCCCCCAGCACTTGAGCATTTACCCATTTAATATTTTTCCAATATATCTTTTCGCACAGTCAACACTAGTTGCAGATATTTTACAATCAACAACTAGTTGTTTACAATAATCATCAGATTTATCTGCGCTTATTTTTTCGTCATTAGGTTTACAGTCTCAAAACTGGTTGGACACGTACCTGCACTTATTTATTTTTAGAACTAGCCTACATAGTTCCCTGAAATTCTCACACATCATGTATACAACTCGGTTCCCCTTCTATTGTTTTCTAATTTTATGCCCTATTTCACAGAGATTCGGTGAAGGGGGTTAAGCAGCCTGTGGCTGCCAAAATCCCCCAACACTTAGACATTTGCCGAAATAATAGTTTTCCCGTAAATCCTTTAACGCAATTACCATTATTCGAGAATATTACCCACCTAATACGTGTAGTTGCTTATAAGAATCATCATGTTTAAGTGCAGTTACCTTCTTCGTCGTTACTTTATCCATTTTAGGACTGGTTGGATGCGTACCTCCATTGATTTCTATTCTGAGCTAGCCTACACATTTCCCTGAAACTCTTACAGCTTACATCTTTCACTATCTGTGTGCAGTAGTCTAACCTAGGTCTACCCCTTCTTCTCTTTTTTCCAATCTCTGCTTCTAATATATTCCGCACTATTCCCTCATGCCGTAGTATGTGATCTATCATCCTATCTCTCCTATTTTTTACCGCTTTCCACATATTTTTTTCTTCCCCTACCATTTTTAGTATCTCTTCGTTTTTAACTTTGTCCATGATATTTTCATCATTCGTCTGTAGCACCACATTTCAAAGATTACCTTTTTCTTGTCCGCTTCTCCTACTGTCCAGGTTTCACAGCCGTACAGTGATGTGCTCCATACATATGTTTTAAGCAATCTTTTACTTGTTTCTATGTTTGTTGTCTTTGAACAAAGTAGTTGCTTTTTCTTGTTAAATGTAGCACGACCTTGTGCTAATCTTGGTTTTATATCTTTTGTGCTTTTCCCATCTTGCGTTATTTGGCTTCCTAGGTAGCAGAAATCCGTAACTTCTTGTAAGTTCGTGCTACATATTTGTATTCTTGTTTTTGATTTATTTTTCCCTGCTTTGCATACTAGTATTTTAGTTTTAGTTTTGTTGATTTTCATACCGTATCTCACTGTTAGAACTGTTTCCATTTCATTAAGAACAGTTTCTAACTCTTCCTTGCTAGATGCTAATACCGCTATATCATCTGCAAATCTAGACATATCAATTTTTTGTCACTGCATAGTAATTCCAAATGTCTTCCTGCAGTTGACAGTATTCATTGCCTCTTCAATGTATAAGTTAAAAATTAATGGCTATAGGGCACATCCCTGTCTCAACCCTTTCCTAATGTTTACTTCTTTACGTTCCTGCTCTGATTCTATTACTGCTGTTTGCCTTTTGTATAAGCTATGTACTGCTCGTCTATCCCTATAACTCATTCCAATCTTTTTGAGTATTTCGAACATTTCTTTCCATTTCCATTTCTTTCGAATGCTTTTCCAGATCTACAAACTCTATATATACGCTTTCCCCTTTTTCTATTGTTTTCTCCATTATCACCCTCAGAGCTAAGATAGCCTCCCGTGTTCCCCTGTTTTGCATAAACCCAAATTGATCTTCTCCTAGTATTTCTTCAGCTCGCTTTTCCATTCGTCTTTGTACAATTCTAGTTAATGTTTTTGACACGTGTGCTGTTAAACTTATTGTTCGAAAATTTTCACATCAATCCGCGCCCTTCTTTTTTGGTATAGTTACTATGATGTTACGTTTGAAATCTTTGGGTATCTCACCTGTCTCATACATATAGCTTACAAGTTGGAAGAGACGTTCTGTTACTGCTTGTCCAGCGGATTTTAAAGTTTCTGCTTGCACCTTATCTGTACCCGGCGCCTTACCATTTTTCAGACTCTTTAATGCTAATTCAAACTCATCTCTAATTATAGGTTATCACAGGTCATCAATTTGAATGTCTGATTCCTGTTCTAATGCTGTTAGTTTCTTTCCTGAATATAAATTCCCTATATATTTCTGCCATCTAGTTACTTTCTCTACATTTTCTATTATGACGTTTCCTTATATTTTTGCTATATGGTTTTATATCCTTAAAATTTATTCTAATTAATTTGTATGCTTCGTCTGTCTTTCCTATTTCCATCTTAGTTTGTACCTCTTTGCACTTTTCATCAATCCATTGTTCTTTAGCTTCTCTGCATTTGTGAATAATTTCCCATTTTATGGCTTTGTATCTCTGTTTTCCTGTTTCATCTGATTTATTTTTGTATTTTCGTCTTCTATCAAATTCAGGATATTCTTTGTTATCCATGGTTTCTTATTTTCTTTTTGTGTATACCTCAGAATGTCTCTGGCCGCCATGTCTACGCTGGATTTAATGATATTCCATTCTGTTTCTACTTCCTTAGTATCAGATATTTACCCGATATCTTTGAGCAATTCATTTTACTTTTTTTCGAACCTTTCTTGAATATCTTTATACATAATACGTGGGATGTAGAACTACCACAAATTCAGTATGCCATAAATTCAGCGAAACACCAGTCTACAGGATATTCTCCAAATTTTTTAATGTTTGGCCGCAGTGTCCCAATAAGTGGCAAATTCTATAATACAGATTGTGATTCATTATATGACGTTGAGGTTTGTGCAGGCAGCAGGCCATCGTATGTCACTGATCGTCAAGGTCTTAGTGAAATCTTCAAAGAAGTACGTGCTAAGCTAAGTTTAGCTTATGACAAGCAAGTCGTCGTTATAATTTAAGGCGGAGAGATTTATCGTTTGAGGTTGGTGATAAAGTCTGGAGAGTAAATAAAGTTCTGTCAAGTGCGAGTGAAAAGTTTACTGCTAAACTTGCACCTAAGTTTGTGTTGTGTACGATTCGAAAAAGGATCTCGAATCTAGTATACGAGTTATATAATATAGATGTTCGAAAGCAGGCAAATGGCATGTGAAGGATCTCAAGCCCTATTCTGCTTTAGAAGATGATAGTGATGATGAAGATCACCTATCAAAAAATTAAGTTATGTTACAATTATTAGTTGTTTAAGAAATTGGTTGTAGTGTGATTAACTGGTTTGTTAGTCATTAAACTTTAAGTGTATTAGGTTATATTTTTTTGTTTATAAATAAAAGAGTTGCATGTTCGCGAAGACAGTTTTAGAGATTAGTACATTACATAGTTCTAGGTTTGAGATTATTATTGTTAAGTGAACGTGTTACGTTTGCATTTTTTTTGTTTGTTCCTTTGAAGGATCAAGTAGGTGTCCTTGCAAAGGAGTTGTTGCATGAGTAATGATTGCTTATGACCAGTATAGAGATCGGAAATAGGCCAACTTTAATTACTTGATCCAGAGTATATGTGATTTATTTTAGCTGCTCTTGGTCAATTGTAAGGTCTATGGGATACGCTTTTTGTTATTTTGTAATACTTGGTAGTGTGGCTACTAAGTTTGACCAGTAGTTAGCTACGCATGTCTTGTGTGGCGAATGGTTGTATTTAGAGGTTGACATTTGTCATAAGTTATGGTTCGTATGTGTTTACATGCATGTTAGAAAATATGCGAATGGTCAACGAGTTTGGTCTGTAAGGATATCATTTAAAAGATATCATTTAAAAAATATATTTAGAAATCTGCGTTTACTCCACAGGTTTAAATAAAGTATTCTATTAGTGTAGATATGTAAATTTATTAATAAGTTAGTTTAGCTTAGAAATGTGTATACATATGTGTCATAATGAAGTGTTTTGAGTTATTTCAGATTCCGACATATTGTTTTTATTGATCAATTCGTTTAGTCCTAAATCCCTGTTATACACCTAGTGAGCGATAGACTTCCCGATCTGACCCTCTTATTAATTATGTTTATACCAATTGTGACTTCCCGGATGTGACCCTCTTAACGCGAATGGTACGCGCAGTTACCACACTCACTTAATTTGATCTTAGCTTATTGGTAAGTAGCTTTGAGAAAAAAGGATTTGATCAATAGCTTTATGTTTATGTCCATTCACTAAGTTAGTTGTATAGTTAGTCGTTAGAAAACATTTTTTTTAGAGATTTATAAGGAATAATTCTTCGTCTCAAATATTTTAAGTTTTATATCCTCGAATTTTTCCTCTTGCAAAGGGGCTATGTAACATATAAATTTTCGGTAAAATTTGTCTATTAACCTTAGCGCGGTTTAGCTGTTATTTTAGTTGTTATCTAACAACATTTATATAATTCATTCAGTCATTATTGCATATTTAATAATCAATAAACTCACAAAGCACATTTTAATCCTAATTACAAGTAACATATACAAACTACATATTCCTTTTGATAACATTTATATATGCAAACTTGTTAACGTGTTCCTACATCTTAAAGTATCTAAGATTTTAAAATTGTTCCGACGATTGGCGATCGTTGATCACTTTTCATTTCGTAGTTGAACTGAAAGGTCGCTCCGTGTTGGAAATGTCCAACATGTGCAGGAAAATCAAGTTTTCCTGGCGACGACGTCGTAACAGACGAGCAGTCTGTTGAAGTTGTCCATGACAACTATAGTAATAATGTAGTGTACAAATCCCTTGGCGAACGGTTTGTATAAGTAAATTAGAATGTGAAATTAATTATTTTATTATAGTGCAACTCTTAACGTACAACTTTTAATGTACAACTTTTAACGTATAACTTTGGACGTAAGGCTTTGATGCCGTGTAATTTTTACAATCACGAAAAATGAAACTTTGATTCCGTACAACTTTAATACCGAAATAAGGATGGTCTTGTAATAATTTTAGAGGAGACTTCACTTTGATTTATGGAACCCGTTTAGCAGGGAAAGCTGTAGACTACTGTATTCCACATGTGGCCGATGTCGCTTGTAACCAGCATGTTTTACTGATGCACAGGTCGATTCAAGGTTGCAGGTCATTGCCGCGGTCGGTAAGAATGTATTAGTTTATTACATAAGGCGGACGTTACAAAGTCCACTGCGTAAATTGTGCATTCAATAATATGCTTATGAAACTTGTTTTGCATTACGTGCTTTATGCAACTAATATCACTTGTATAAATGTTTTGTCAATTGAATTTTAAATCCCTTTGTTAAGTATAAAGTACAATGAGTACCATAACCTATATTTGTTATTAATAGCGTGTTCAACTTATATATCATATCTCACCGATTGTACAGGTGTGGATATACCTCCTCAGTTATCTTGTTTTGACAAATTGAAATATTAATATGTTAAATTATAACACTTGAAAGCTATATCATGTAAATTGGAATTTAAAGTAATCTGATAATTGTTGATTTTTGCCAAACGTTTATTAAGCAATATTTAAACATTGTGAAATCGCGTAGCCCTACAATGACTAATTTATAAAATATAAAATGTCAATAATTAAATTTCTCACTTACAAATCATTTTCATAAGAATTAAAATTTTTTAACAATGTTATTTATCAAGATGTTATTTACTTTCCTTTAAAGAGAATACAGAATTAATTTATTGGACTTTAGTTCATTTTTCAATAATACTAAGTTCTCCCAAAATTGGTACGGTGTATACAAAGTAAACTTATCCGAAAAGGTATCAAGATAGTAGACACAATTGAAATTAATTTAAAGATACTATATTAATATTAATCCGTAAAATATATACACAGGGTGTCTATGTTGGTAGAAACTATGTTTCAGAGTCACCCCACTCAACATTAGATCTTTGAAGAAGACCAACAGATGTAAGTATGATATGTGTGACTATCAAACTTTGTATTCAAAGTGGTTTATGGTAATATAGGTTTCCAAATTTTCCTTTAAGCAAATTCACTTAGTCACTTGCTTTATAAAAAATTTAGGTGGCGTCCTTTATTCTGTTTCTTTCAATTCAAATATACCCACTGACCCAGTCTCATGCGACCGTGGGCCACAAAACCCAGTTAGCTCAATATCTTTAGAGTGTTCTTTTACTATAAGCCAATTTCCATCCAAACCTTACCCTGGGCTTAATACAAATACATAAGAATTCTCGATAGGTAATGTTAATCTACCACAATTTGTTGTGGTATAGATTGACAGAAAAAATATGGATAATAATGTATACTTGTATTGGTACCGTGGTTCCCGGTTTAGATTCTAATCTAACCATGAGTACTCTTTCGTTCTTTTGTAAGTAATTTTCTACACAATATCCTATCTTTTCCCTCATAACTATCCCTACACCCAAATTTCCTTCCTCTGCTCCTGTATGAATTACCCTGAAGTCTGCACTCCAAAAATCCCCCGCCTCTGGTCACCGAACTTCGCTGATCCCTACTATGTCTAGTGATAACCTATTCATTTTGATTTTTAGGTTCTCTAGCTTACCTACTTGCTTCATACTTCTAACATTCCACGCTCCGACTCGCAAAATGTTCCCAACTCTTATTCTTAACTTTCGGATCGCATCCTCCGAAGTAGTCCCCTCCCGGAGGTCCGAATGGGAGACTATTTTAACTCCGGAATCTTTTACCCCAGAGAATGCCATCATTTTATTATAATTTAGGTACGCTGTGTACTAGGGAGATAATGTGGTGGTTTTCCGTTGCTTTCCACATCGCGGTAGTGTGTCTTAGACTGCCATACCGACCCCTATGGTCTCTGCCAATCTAAGTCCCGAAAGAGCCGCTGCCCTCTTTCGGGGACCTGTCTTAGTCTGGTTTCTCACTAACGACCCTACTACTTTGGTTGGACCTGTAGTTTGGCTCTTTAGCTCATTAGAACACGCAAGCTATTTCACCTGTTCTAGTAATCTAGAACTTCGGCAAGGTGCAGGTCCATTCGAAATGGATGAGTCATCCATGGACCTAGAAATTCATTAAACCTGTTTTTCAGTCTGTCGGTTTTCGGTGTTATTGCCGGTTGTTACGTTCTATACTACCCTGCTAAATACTTTCATTTGATTTATTATTTTGTTTAAATATTCCCACGCTTCCACTTCAACTTCTCTGTAATTACCTGTTATAGGAGACGCCCCCGATCAGGGTTTATAATTTAATAAATCGTGTTGTTTCTTATCAAACTTACTCTAATACAATTGAAATAAGTGCTTGTTCAACACTCTGTAAAATGTTGCTAGTGTATTTAGTTGAATCAAAGTACCGCAATCTATCTTTATTGGTTGATATGACTTGGTTATCTACAATCTTTGCTTTCTGAAAGAATATGTTCGCTTTATTTAAACGTAGTTAAATAAGTTTGAATAGAAGAGTTTCTCTACATGTGTGATTAACAAAGGCGATGGAATTCGCATTGTAAATCAAAAGTTTCTATAGTGCCAAACATTGAAAGAGTCAATCTGAGGTTATACAGACGCAGATAAACTCCAGGTCTATACAGCAGATAATCAGAAAAGGTAAGAATTTACTGTAAAAGTAAACAAACGTCTCAGTGGGAGATTTTAGAGGACCTCGAAGGTGTTGACCTTAGAAGTAGTTTGATTTTTAACCCAATGAACTATTCTCAAAACGAATTGATAATGTGAATTCAATTTTGATTATTTTCTATCCAAATTATTATGTAAACGTGCATGCAATTCTTTTCGCGTTATAGAAACTTAAGAGGTTGGACTGATTGCAAATTAAAATTAATATTAAGTTAAAGCTTAAATTCGGAGTTCTTTAATTTAACTTATATCATTTGGTTAAGCTGTGATGTTTAGTTATGTACAATTTTTAAATATTTGTGTACATCTTAATTATATACGGTTATTTATTAGGGTGGTATATATCGCCTATATAATTTTTTTCTCTTGATAGAAATTACACAAATGTTATTTTTCTTTGCTTATAAATATCTCAAGAGAACGTTAGATAGTAATTCCGAATTCAGTTATAACATTACTAATATTAATTTCAAAGTAGTTAGGGGCATTGCATGTCATAGTATTTGGGAATAAAGGTGAAAGTATAAAAACTAGAAGAGATTTCCGCGATTTTTCCGGCTTTTAATTCGACCGGGATTTTGATGAACATGTGGAGAAAGTTAAAAGGTTAGCTCACGTATGGATATCGCAGATTTTATAGCAGTATGTCACGTGTTGGATTTAGATTATTCCGGAAGCAAAGACAAATTGGCGAATCGTACTTCTTATTTTTTAACTAATTTTAATGCGGAGCCAAACTCTGGCGATAAAGATGACGATGGATGTAGTGAAAGCGAAAACGAATACGAGACAAGCGGCGTACACGAAGAAGGTAATAAACAAGCTGACGAAAGCAATGCTCGAGAAAACTTAAAGAATTAGAACAAAAACTAAAACACAAAAAGCTACAACGTCCGCAAAGTAGAAAACATTCTGGCATGCCACGACGAAGATCTCGGGATTCGTTTGCCTTAGCCTTCCGCGATGTAGATGTTTTTGACGCAAAAAACCATTATCCAATGCCGAAATGGACATCAGATCTTGAGGAAATTGCGGTCATAACGGTATAGAATTCATCGCAGAAGTTAGTTTTTGCGAAGAAATTTACAAAAGGTTTAGCAAAGTTCTACATTCAATCAGGAAAGGGTATTACGACCTGGTCTGTGTTAAAAAAGAAACTAATTAATGAATTTGAAATAAAAATAAGTAGTGCACAAGTACATAAAATGTTGAAGTTTCGAAAATGAAAAAGGAAGAAACCGTACAGGAATATGTTCTGGTAATGAGAGAGATAGGTAGTCGCCCAGATATTGAATCAGAAGTCGCTATATAGTACATAATAGACGGGATACCTCACGAAACATCTAATAAAGTGATATTATATGGAGCAAAAACTTTTCAAAATTTAAGGAAAAAATAAAACTGTATGAATGTATCTACGGCAAAAGGACAGCTATTGGAAGAACTAATTTTCTTAAGGTAAAATGTGAAAGTTACGACAGTGTAAATGAAGAAAAGGATAGGCGACGTTTTAATTGTTTCAACTGCGGAATGAAAATCGCAAATTAAGGGATTGCCCATATAATGAGAAGGGAATCAAGTGCTTTAATTGAGATTCCTTTTGGGCACGTGTCTAAGAAATGTCCTGGTAGAAAGACAATAGACAGCATATAATTACTATTAGCGTAATAGAAAGAGTACCAAAGAATTCAGTACAACTTATAATAAATAATATCCAATTGAATGCACTGTTTGATACCGTAAGGGATATATAGATGCTTCAGAGAAGATGTGTATAATGCATATTTCAACAACATACCTTGGATAAAGATTACGTAACTGTAAAAAGATTAGACGGAAATGTAATGTCTACTAAAGGATTCTTGACTAGAAGTGTTGTGGTGAATGACAAATACTTTATTTTAAAATTACATATTATCCCTACTAATAGTTCTGGTTTCTATTCTATTATACGCAACAATTTATTACGGTACGTACACCAAAGACGATTATCAGCGCCTGAAAAGACTGAGATGGAAATGCAAGTCAGGAAGTGGTTGGAGGAAAAATTAAACAGAGTTCATCTGATTATGAAAGCCCGTTAGCACTTGTAAAGAAAAAAGATGGTGGAACATGAATATGTTGTGATTACAAAAAACTGAACTAAAAAATTGTAAAAGATCGTTTTCCTCTCCCACTCATTGACGATATGCCAGACGACTTACAAGGAGCAACTATTTTTCGTACTATTGATTTAAGAGATAGACTTTTCACGTGATAGTTAAAAAAGGCAGTACAAAATACACTGCATTTGTAATCCATAATGGACAATATGATTTTAGAGAGTTCCGTTTGGATTGTGTAACAGCCCACCTGTTTTTCATAGATCTATCAACCACGTTTTTAGATCATTAACGACGAATAAAACGGTAATTTATTATATGGGCAATTTGATCATACCCAATAAGGACGGACGAAGAAGAGGGTATAGTGAAATTGAAATCTGTTTTAGACGTAGCCCGCGACTATAGATTTTAAATTAGCAAAGGAGAATGACAATTTCTGAAGGCAAGAGTAAGTTTCTTGGGTTTATTATGCAAGACGGTAAAGTTAAACTTTCTGAAAAAACCAGCCGCTATTAGAAAATTCCTAGAACCAAAGACATTTAAATAAATTCAATCATTCCTGGGCTTAACTGGTTTAGAAAGTTTATATCCTTATATGTAACCATACCAAACCGTTGAGTGACTAGTTCAGGCAAAATCAGATATTTGATTTTAGAGAACGCCAAAGATTTGCTTTTGTGGAACTAAAAGAACCATTAACGACGGAACCGGTTCTCAACATTTATCAACAGGGGCTGGAAACTGAAATACACATAGACGCAAACAGGTTTGGATATGGCAGTTGCTTGATGCAGAAGTCGGATAACGACAAAAAATTTCATCCAGCGTTTTATATGAGCCAGAAGACGACTCCGACCTAAGAAAATTCTAACAATAACGAACTTGAAGTGCTCGCTGTAATACAGGCGGTAAAAAAATTCGAATATTTGTATTGGGAATAAAAGTGACAATTGTTACAGAATGTGCAGCATTTCAGCCAACGATGGAAAAAAGAAACATAACCACTAGAGTAGCGCGATAGGTATTACTGCTGGAGGAGTATGATTATAAATACGAAAAAAGTATGCACCGTTCCATGTAATGATTATCTTCGAACTCCCCTTGGAACCAAGCACAAAATCCAGATTTTTTATTAAAAGCTTCGGGTTTCAGGGTTTGAATGAACTAGGGTTTGTAGGGTTTAAATTTGTTAGATTTTAATATCTTCGCAACTACATCTTTACTTACACCAAATGTGGCCGACCTTTTCCTCATCGAATCTTTAGGATTTTCTGCTTTTGAGAGCATTATTTGGTTTTGAATATCTTCAGTCGCGATCCATGACTGATGTTTTTTTTCTGAATTTATTATTAACATTTCCATCTCTCCTGAATTTTTTCATTATTTTACTAATTGTTGCAAAATGTGCATTTTTATCGGGATCTGTTATTGACTATTACTGCAGCTTCCCTATAGGTTTTGTAGTTATCTTCGACAATTAATACAATTTCAATTTTTTCGTCAAGAGTCAATTTCAACGGCATTTTTGCTACTTCTTGAAGTACAATTAATATACACTGACGTTTTCAATTTTGTTTACATTAGTTACAATTACATTTCAATTTCAATGCACACTAAATAGATGGAATGTATTATTTCTTGAAAGCTTTTACTAGACTGACTTTCAGTAAGAGAAATGTCATTGTCAGAGCCACCTAGATTTTAAATTATTTCGTTTATTGTTGTGTATTACTGAAGAAAATTACATTATTCTGTTGGGCATTACTTATTTATTACTGATTTAAGTTTATTGCTAAAATATTTCAAATCAACAAATAAACATTTGAGGTGTGTTGACTTGTTAAATAAGATAAAAGTTGACGTGTTTCACAACTAAAATTTGCAAAATTTAAGTTGAAATTGAAGTGGCCAAAATATTCCTATTAATCTTTTGCAATTTGTGGACACCCTGTACATCTAATGTCAAATGTAAATACCTGAATATTATTATTTTTAAATGCAGAACTTTTTATAAAGAATAACTTTTTTTCGTAACATTACAAATAAAAAAGTTTCCCATATGTTGCCAACTTTTTCAGACATACTGTATATTAATTGTATATATTTAATTTATTATTTTAAAGCTTTGTAATTTAAGTTATTAACCAAAAGCGAATTGTTTGCATATGTGTACTAAAATTAGAATTTAGTTAGCATGAATAACAAAAAATTGTATGTGTTCCTTTCAAAAGGTAAGATGATAAATGTTAAGTTTTTAAACTTTTAATGCAATGTTTTTACAAAAGTATGTGTCATTGAGAAAGACCCGCAATTAGGGTTGAAACGTTTGAAAAGTTAAAATAAATGGATTGAGTTTAGTGTTTTAATGACCTAATTGACCTAAAACCCAATATATATATATATATATATATATATATATATATATATATATAATGGTATTCTTTTTCTAGGTTTCAGGTCTTCTTAAATAATCAGTACTCTTTTTTATATATCTAAGCTTTCGGATATATTCAATCCTTTGTCAAAGATACTAAAATATACAGAAATAATAATACTGTAAAATTATAAAGGTATGCTGTTACTTACTAAAGCGAGGCTACCGATATAAATTAAAAATACATTTGTTTAGCAATACAAACATTAAAGATATAAACTTGTTGGAAGTTAGGTAAAGTTTACATCTTTAATGTTTGTATTGCTAAACAAATGTATTTTTAATTTATATATGTAGCCTCGCTTTAGTAAGTAACAGCATACCTTTATAATTTTACAATATTACTATTTCTGTATATTTTAGTATTTTTGACAAAGGATTGAATATATCCGAAAGCTTAGATTTATAAAAAAGAGTGCTGATTATTTAAGAAGACCTGAATCCTACAAAAACAGAATACCATTTTATATTGAAATTAAGGACTTTATTTATAAAGAAGTATATATATATATATATATATATATATATATATATATATATGTATATATATTGCTGTGTTTCCCATGTATTAGAATCGAGCCTCACGAATTGGGCGTCAAGAATGCTGTGAAACCTACAAAAAGCTATTAACTTAACTGGTCCGTTGACTTTCTTCTGCTAATCGCCTCGGCTGCTCCTCTAGTTAAACCTTCATCCTCATTCATAAAAAAAAACAAACACATTCCTACCACAAACATCAACGTTAACTCTATTTACATCAATATTCACAATACATTAAAATTTCAAAATTAAAATTCAGCATAAATTTCAGTATCAGAAATTTTCAAGATTAAATCTGTTATCATTTTAATGTGCATCCAGAATTAAAGTCTTTGTAGGATGCCTACTAATTAATGTAACAATATATGCAGACCTGAGTCTGAGTACAAAGGGAGCATCTACCACCCCTTTACGTTAATTAACCAGGTTCGTCTAATTGAGCTCAAAGACATACCCAAATTTTCATCAAGAACATAAATACTAAATACTCCTTTCGACTTAAACAAGAAAATCTCACCTTAAAATTAAAAATTTGCTGTTAGTACAATTTCACTACTGTCCATTTTAAGTAAATAAATTATAAAGTTATTCAACACACACGAAAACATCAAAGTTCAAACAAAATAGTATAATTTACCTGAAGGTTACTGCACTCGTAGCTTCAATGTACATCGTCCCTTTTGTTAATCACACCATTCCAACTGGGTTATATTTACGGCTTCTGATTCTCAACGCTTTTAAAATTTTCTCCACCGCCATTCATCTAAAGTTATTTCAGGGCTTTTCCGGAACTCATCTGTGTATATCTGAACCTTGTTTTGTGGATCCAGACACGTTTATGAACCATTTAATTATTAACACCCCCGAAAAATAGCAAAGAAATTCATGCTTCTTTCACCAATATACGCCAAAACTGCCTACTTTTGTGTATTCATTTGTCGTTGCAAATTTTGACTAATTAGTACAGTGATACTAACTTTATTACCTTGTATCTTCTTTTCTAAGTGCACTAAAGTACATTCATTGTAGCACGTAAAGAACAAACTGTTTTAAATCACCAAAATATACGAGCAAACTGTTTAAATTATTCCATCAAACTCGGAAAACTAAAAAGCACTGTTTAGCGCATTGAATCAAGTCGAAAATCTAAGAGAGCTTGTTCATATTAACCTGGGTATATATAGAGGTTAGCCTGTCTGTCGGTCTGGTCCCCAAAACGGACAATTCTTCAGAATTTCGCATGCTAGGTTCCCATTCCGCAGCCCGGCATGCGATTTTTACGAAATTTGCACTCGCCCCAGTTAAATCTCAGAAATTTCGACACGGCTCGCAACGTCTGGAAATAACTAATTAAATTTTATACAGAAATGTTATTTTACCTCTCAAGTTTGCCTTTTACTTTCAACCAATCGCAACCCAGTGACGTTGCTCCACTCACGCCTTTTACTATATGTGTCTCGGTCTTGCGCATATTATCTGTCTCTATCTACTCTGTTCTTATTGGTGCAAATTGATATTCTTTATTATCGATTATTTCAGTCCATGTGGACTGTGAAATAACCCACCTTTAGCATTTCCCGTACCTATTAAGCTACGGTTTCTCCAAGATTCTCTGTAACCATTAATTATCTGCAAAATTTACGCAGAATGAGCTTTTTTAAAAATACACAGGTGTTCAAACATAATACTTCTAAATAACACTTCTACGATTTGCATTTTATTGGGTTTTTACAAGTTTTGATGCGTATTATATGTTCCTACTGGTTCAATTAACTTCAATTAAAATTAATACCCTTTAATTTTTAGTGACTCCTAATCAAATATTAATTATTATCTGTACATTTTGTTTAATACCGGTTACTTAAAATTGAGTTAATTAATATAAATTTTGCACGTAATTTCCATTTGTTTCTTTCCTCGGAATAATTAAATTACACGTAGAGCATTTTAATACTGCTTCCTTTTTTTTATAGCAAGCGTCTTGTAAATGATTTAAATCTCTTATTTTCAATGAAACAAATGAATTTTTATTCTCCACGGTTTTTTTTAATAACGCGTACCTTTTCCCAAAGCTTCTACACGGTGATTAAAATTATTTGATGTGATTATTTAATTTTCTACCCTGGTCTAAATATGAGTATTTTCCCCCTATTTGAATACAAATAATCCCACTTATTTGAATGCAAATATAAAGCATTTAGACTGCCAAACAAAATTTACAAAAAAAAAATTGCCTATCTCTCTCTACCCTTATCTATCTATCTTACCTAACTTATATCCAATCCAAAGAAAAATATTTACACCTATCCTATATCCCTATCCTATTCCTAACTTTTAACTATACTCACTTCCCCTTACCTAATCCTATATACCTATCCTACTCTTACTCTATTCCTAACTCTCCACTAATCTTATATGAAATATCTATACTTAACCTATCTTATTTCTTCCTACATTTACTCTTTATTCTCATCCTAAACACCTATTTCTAACTATCCCCCATATTTATCCTATACCTAGCTTTATTTTCCTTAAACACTTACTTATACTCTTCTCTATACACCTATATCTATACTAAAATTCACCTATCTCTATCCTTTGTTCATCAAGTTATTTAAATCTAACTCTCTTCTTGACCCTCCAAGTCTTTCTTCTCACCAACTTTAGACTCTTCATCCCTATTTCTCCCCCTTCTATATCTATACTTATCATCCCTATTATCTCACATAAAATCAACTCATCCCTATTATCCTGACTCTTAAATATTGCTTCTTCTTCAGTCCCTACACTTGTCTGTTTCTCATTTATTATTGTTTCCCTTTCTGCCGACAAACCAAACGATACTACCTTAAAATTATCGATTTTTCTCTCTACGGAAAATCCTATGTACCTTCTAGAATTCTTGTGTAATGGAATCAGCCAGAATAAATTCCTTAAATTAACTTTATTAAAAAAAAACTTGCCAATTAACCTCGTCAAAAATGTGTCCATGGATGGTGGACAATGGAATTGCGGTTTGGTCCGTTGATTCATTTTTCGTGCATCTTTATTTAATTCTGCCTTCACCTGCTCCCGATATGCTGCTGTTGCTTCTACCCCCACTAATTCTGCATGTTTTTGTACTAAAGCTTGAACCTCTACTATCCTATCCTCTGGACATCTTATTGTGTTGATCTGTTTAACTTCATCATCCTCTACCTCTACTACATTAATACTAAACCCCGTGTCATCCTCTGTGACTTCATAACTGCCCTTCCATGGTACTACCCTATCCTTAATCCTTATTACCTTCCGTTCCATATCTATCAAAACCCTAACTTCATCATACAGTCAACACCTAAAATGCTCTGAAACTTCAGTCCAGGTACAATTACAAACTCCTGTTCACAGCTTAAATCTCCTATATCTATCCTAAGCACCACAACACTATTTACTACAGCAAACTTCTTTTTATTTGGAGCTACTAAATGGCTACGCTTTATAGGCATAATTCTATCACAAACCTTATCCCTAATTTTGCTGACGAATTTCTCCGATATTAAACTCGCCTCTGCCCCTGTATCAAGTAACACTTCTACATTATTCTCAAAAATTCCTACATTAATAATTGGCAAACATAATTTTCCTCAGTTTCTGGCTCTACTTCCTCCTCAATTTTGAAAAATTCACGTGGATGTTCATATACATTTACACTGAAATCTAGTGGTCTGTCGCGTTCTAAAAATCCTGTCCAGGTCTGTTTTCCCTACTTGGTCCTGGTCTAGCCGTCACCTCAGCGTATGTCCTAGGCGTTTTCACTCGTTCCGTGTCTGTATTAGCAGTCCCCCTCATGTCCGGTGAACTATTCCTTCTGGTAGGTTCCGGTCTCGGTGCAGGTCCCTTCCTAAACTATTACTTCTAAAGTATGGTCGTTGCTGTTCCCAATTCTGTCGCTGGTATCCGTAACTATTCCCCTTCTAGCATAGTTGTCCCGTCTATTGTCAAACCTAACTGTGTTGATGTCTTTCCTATTATCCGAGGTCGTCCACTACTTACGTCGTCGTACCTCTGGAGGTATTCTAAAACATTTCTCTGTCCACTATGTTCTGTAGTGCTACGTGTTGTCTTACTTCTACCTCGAAGTGTCGTGATAAATACTTGATAATTTGTCGGTCCGTCAGTGGTGGGTTCAGTTGCTTTGCTATGCTATACTTGCGTATAGCATATTGCTCCCTACTTCCTGAAAATTCTCCCTTAAATTTCCCTGTGATTAAGTCGTCTCGTACCTGGTCTTGTCTGTGGTCACTCCAGTAGTGCTTTAAAAACCTGTCTTCAAAGTCCGTGTAGGTGTCTATGTCCTGTCCTACTAAATTGTACCATGCTTCCGCGTTGTCTTTCAATAAAGCCTTTATCGTATTCAGTTTAGTCTGTTCGTCAAATAAATTTCCCACTAGATTTCTTACACTATTAATAAAAATTTGTGGATTTACCCTGTTATCGCCATAAAACTTCATGTGTTGGTCCAATGATCCTCCACCTGTATAAAATCTGGGACCATCCCACGTTAAATTTAACATGTTATATTTGATACTACTAACTTCGCGTTCTACCCTGCCTAACTGATCCCTACATGAGTCCGTCACTTCAGTCATTTTTATATTAATCTCTTCTTCACAAAAAATGCGTACTTCGGACCTTAAATGTCCCATTTCCTGTCGAAGACCTGTAATATCACACTCATTTTTTTCAACCCTATTTTCTACTTCCCCCAGTTTCACGGTAAGACTATCTTTAAATTCTGTAAATTCTTTAGTATTTTGTTCAATTTTCCCGCTTATCTGCTCTAATTTTTGGTTGGACTCCTCCCTCGCTCTATTCGATTCTTCTCTAGCTCTATTAGATTCTTCCCTAGCTCTATTAGCTTCATCGCTTAGCAGTTCTAATTTTCTATTGGATTCTTCCCTAGCTCTATTAGATTCTTCGTTCATCCTTTCTAGCATTCTCATTATCATCTCGTTTCCTTGATCCCCTGATTCCGTCCTCGACTGATCTCTACTGCCTCCAGCTTCTTCCATTTTAGAATTTTTCTCACACAATGCACTATCGTCACTTCCAATTTCCACTCATTGACTCCTTAACCACTCTTTTCTCTGCATACGTTCTAATCACTCTCACACACTCTAAAATACTCTTAAATTTATACACACACAGAAACTCTCTCTCTCTCAGATCGCCAGTTTCCTGGAATAAAATCACAAAAATTTTATTTGGAACTCGAGCCTCACTTTTGGGTCGCCCAGTATGCTGTGTTTCCCATGTATTAGAATCGAGCCTCACGAATTGGGCGTCAAGAATGCTGTGAAACCTACAAAAAGCTATTAACTTAACTGGTCCGTTGACTTTCTTCTGTTAATCGCCTTGGCTGCTCCTCTAGTTAAACCTTCATCCTCATTCATAAAAAAAACAAACACATTCCTACCACAAACATCAACGTTAACTCTATTTACATCAATATTCACAATACATTAAAATTTCAAAATTAAAATTCAGCATAAATTTCAGTATCAGAAATTTTCAAGATTAAATCTGTTATCATTTTAATGTGCATCCAGAATTAAAGTCCTTGTAGGATGCCTACTAATTAATGTAACAATATATGCAGACCTGAGTCTGAGTACAAAGGGAGCATCTACCACCTCTTTACGTTAATTAACCAGGTTCGTCTAATTGAGCTCAAAGACATACCCAAATTTTCATCAAGAACATAAATACTAAATACTCCTTTCGACTTAAACAAGAAAATCTCACCTTAAAATTAAAAATTTGCTGTTAGTACAATTTCACTACTGTCCATTTTAAGTAAATAAATTATAAAGTTATTCAACACACGAAAACATCAAAGTTCAAACAAAATAGTATAATTTACCTGAAGGTTACTGCACTCGTAGCTTCAATGTACATCGTCCCTTTTGTTAATCACACCATTCCAACTGGATTATATTTACGGCTTCTGATTCTCAACGCTTTTAAAATTTTCTCCACCACCATTCATCTAAAGCTGTTTCAGGGCTTTTCCGGAACTCATCTGTGTATATCTGAACCTTGTTTTGTGGATCCAGACACGTTTATGAACCATTTAATTATTAACACCCCCGAAAAATAGCAAAGAAATTCATGCTTCTTTCACCAATATACGCCAAAACTGCCTACTTTTGTGTATTCATTTGTCGTTGCAAATTTTGACTAATTAGTACAGTGATACTAACTTTATTACCTTGTATCTTCTTTTCTAAGTGCACTAAAGTACATTCATTGTAGCACGTAAAGAACAAACTGTTTTAAATCACCAAAATATACGAGCAAACTGTTTAAATTATTCTATCAAACTCGGAAAACTAAAAAGCACTGTTTAACGCATTGAATCAAGTCGAAAATCTAAGAGAGCTTGTTCATATTAACCTGGGTATATATAGAGGTTAGCCTGTCTGTCGGTCTGGTCCCCAAAACGGACAATTCTTCAGAATTTCGCATGCTAGGTTCCCATTCCGCAGCCCGGCATGCGATTTTACGAAATTTGCACTCGCCCCAGTTAAATCTCAGAAATTTCGACACGGCTCGCAACGTCTGGAAATAACTAATTAAATTTTATACAGAAATGTTATTTTTACCTCTCAAGTTTGCCTTTTACTTTCAACCAATCGCAACCCAGTGACGTTGCTCCACTCACGCCTTTTACTATATGTGTCTCGGTCTTGCGCATATTATCTGTCTCTATCTACCCTGTTCTTATTGGTGCAAATTGATATTCTTTATTATCGATTATTTCAGTCCATGTGGACTGTGAAATAACCCACCTTTAGCATTTCCCGTACCTATTAAGCTACGGTTTCTCCAAGATTCTCTGTAACCATTAATTATCTGCAAAATTTACGCAGAATGAGCTTTTTTAAAAATACACAGGTGTTCAAACATAATACTTCTAAATAACACTTCTACGATTTGCATTTTATTGGGTTTTTACAAGTTTTGATGCGTATTATATGTTCCTACTGGTTCAATTAACTTCAATTAAAACTAATACCCTTTAATTTTTAGTGACTCCTAATCAAATATTAATTATTATCTGTACATTTTGTTTAATACCGGTTACTTAAAATTGAGTTAATTAATATAAATTTTGCACGTAATTTCCATTTGTTTCTTTCCTCGGAATAATTAAATTACACGTAGAGCTTTTTAATACTGCTTCCTTTTTTTTATAGCAAGCGTCTTGTACATAATTTAACTCCCTTATTTTCAATGAAACGAATGAATTTTTATTCTCCACGGTTTTTAATAACGCGTACCTTTTCCCAAAGCTTCTACACGGTGATTAAAATTATTTGATGTGATTATTTAATTTTCTACCCTGGTCTAAATATGAGTAATATATATATATATATATATATTGCTGTGATAAGGGGTTGTTTAAGTGTGTATTATATAGCAAGGGTCATGCAGTAACCATAAATTACGATAGGAAGCAGAAAACCGCATTTATTTAGTAGAAAATTTAATCATTCTTATATTAAGTAAATAGTAAGCATTTAACACCCTGTATATAGAGCATAATTAGTTTTAAGCGACTCAAATGAACACATCTTACAATAATAAGACGCATATTTAGCATAGAAATAGGTAACTCATACATTAGGTAAATAACAATGATTTAACACTTGGTATATAAAGCTTCATTAATTTTAAGTAATGCAAGTAACGATATTTTTCAGTAAAAGTGTTTATGTATTTAGAGGTAAGGATAATACATGTAATTAAACACGCATTAAAAAGAGTTCTGATTAGTTATAATATAATACGGAGATAAGAGATAAAACTTAAAGAAGTCTTGTGTAAGTGCGTAGAAACAATCAACTTTTTTGATAACAAAATGCAGTTTAAAGATGCGTAAATAAATAAAAATAGACGAAAGTAAAATTCAAATTACATCATGTATTTTTGTATAATTATGGAAAACGCGATATCTAAACAAACAATGGATGGTCTAGATAGCGTACAATAAGGTGTCAAATAAACACATTACATGGGAAACAAATATATTACATCAGAAAACCACTTCAAGTGCAGGATATATAAAAATCTTATTGGTTAAGATAAGCGACGGACTTGGTGGCAACCTAACCCACATACAAGTGGGTTGAGATTATATTAACAGCGACAATAATAACAGAGCTCAGTTTTAACTCAAGAAGGCCAAGCTGCGATACTCTGAACCTAAAAGTCACGCGTAATTTAATAATTGACAATATAATAGAGAAAATAGATAGTGACAAGTAAATGCTAGAAATATGAAGGTTTATTTTGCCGATTAACGTGAGTAGAATGTGGGGTAGTTTAATAGTAGTAGTAGTTTAATAGTAGTTTAATATAATAATAGGGCTCCAAATTGGTGTATAGTCCCACTCCAAATGGGTGTATAATCCTGATTGGGATGTGATGATAATGATTCAAATGTGTGTATAATTCTAATCCTAATTGGATGATAATAATTCTGAACTGATGTTGGTTGATAATGGATGGTATAATAATTTAAATGCATGGAAGATTTTAATTGAGGGTATAATATTTCAAATGTATGGATAATTCGAATATGGGGATGATTTAAATGGATTAATGTAATATTTCAAAGCAGCGTCGACGATTTTGATATAATTTTGAGTTGCGAGAAAATAAAGAAGCAATTTATGGAAACCAAGCGGTTCAATTAAGCAGAACAGAACAGGTCAGATCTAATTAGTTTTAAGACATTTTTTTCTATTTAAATTTGGATATTGAGTTTACTTAATTTATAAAAGTGTACAAAGTCAGCAACAAACTTTGCATACGTTAAAAGTACGTAATATTAGGAAGATATCTGGAATGTTCGAGGTTTCTTTGATAAAAAGAGTAGTTTTTGGTGACTTTAGATTGATTGCAAAGCATATAAATTTTGGGATGAATAAGACTTATGATATTGATTGATCGAGGAGTGTTTTTTAATAATTTTCAAAACTGGTATATAATATTTCTTTCATTATATGGAATTAATTGGCTTCGATTAGTAATTCGAACAGATAGATAATCAGAAAAGGATGAAGAAGAAAAAAATTAATCATCGTAACGTTGTGCACTCTGTGTAGAATAATAAAAGCTAGTCGTGGCATAATAAGTAAAATTTGTCAGATTTAAATTTGATTAGGAAAACACAGAGAGGTGGAGTTGTAGTAGAAAACGCCATCGACACCGAGTATGACGTTATCATATCAATTTATATTGGACGGCCCAACGTCGGGGCTCGAATGTTCCTGAGAAAAATACATAGCAATATATATTACTCATATTTAGACCAGGGTAGAAAATTAAATAATCACATCAAATAATTTTAATCACCGTGTATAAGGAATTTTATTAAATAATACGCGTTATTAAAACCGTGAAGCATAAAAATTTATTAGTTTCAGTAAAATAAGAGATCTAAATCATGGACAAGACGCTTTACATCAAAAGAAACAGTATTAACAAGCTCTGCGTGTAATGTAATTATTCCTAAACAAATGGAAATTACGTGCAAAATTTATATTAATTAACCCTATTTTAAGTAACCGGTAGTAAAACAAAGTGTACACATAATAATTAATATTTAACTTGTATTCGCTAAAAATGAAAGGATAGAAGTCAATTTTAATTGGAGTTAATTAAACCATTATTAATAATAAGCATAAAAGTGTGAAAAATCCAAGATTGTAATACCAGAAAATAAAGCTCTGAGAATTAATATTATTTTGAACACCTGCGTAGTTTAAATATCACGTACGGCGAAAATTGTGTAGATAACAAATGGTTTCAAAGAATCTTGAAGAAACCGTGGCTTAATATTCACGAGAAGGTGCGATACGGGGTTATTAAACCCAGATAGTCCACATGGACTAAAATATAATCGATAATAAAGAATATCAATTTGCACCAATGCGAACAGGTTAGAAAAAAGAAAGAGAAAATGCGTCAAGCAAAGACACATATAGTAAAAGGCGTGATTTAAGCAACGTCACGAGGGTCACAATTGGTTGAAAATAGGATGCAAATATCAGAGGTAGAAACAACAATTTCTGTACAAAATTAATTAGTTTTCTCGGACATGTTTGCGTGCCGTGTGAGAATTTCTGAGATTTAAATGGGGCGAGTGAAAATTCGTAAAACCGACGCGCGAGCGACGGACTGGGAACATAGAATGAGAAATTCTTAAAATTGTCTGTTTTGAGGACAAAAGCGACGTGCCGGCTATTCGCTATATATACAGGTGGTAATATGAATTTCGGCCTCTTAGACTTTTGACTATTCGATGCGTTAAAAGCTCTTACATCCGCGACTTGATTCAAGATGTTAAACAGTGCATTTTAGTTTGATAAAATAATTTAAAGTTTGCTCGTATATTTTAGTGATTCAAAATAGTTTGTTATTTACGTGCTAACATGAATGTACTTCAGTGCACTTAGATACAAGGTAATAAAATTTAGTATCACTGTACCAATTAGCAAAATTTACAACGACAAATGTATACACAAAAGTAGGCAGTTTTGGCGTATATTGGTGAAAACGCATGAATTTCTTTGCTATTTTTCGGGGTGTTAATAATTAAATGGTTCAAATACGTGTCTGGATCCATGAAACCAGGGTCAGATATACACAGATGAGTTCCGGAAAAGCCCAGAAACAACTTTAAATAAATGGTGATGGAGAAAATTTTAAAAGCGTTGAGAATTAGAAGCCGTAAATATAATCCTGTTGGAATGGTGTGATTAACTAAAGGGACGATGTACATTGAAGCTACGAGGACAGTAACCTTCAGGTAATTTATACTATTTTGGTTGAACTTTGATATTTTGTGTGTGTTGAATAACTTTATAATTGATTTACTTTAAATGGACATTAGTGAAATTGTACTAACCATAAAATTTCAATTTTAAGATGAAATTTGCTTGTTTAAGTAGAAAGGGTATTTAGTATTGATGTTCGGGAATATGATGAAACTTTGGGTATGTCTTTGAGCTCAATTAGACGAACCTGGTTAATTAACGTAAAGGGTGGTAGATGCTCCTTTATACTCAGACTCCGGTCTGCTTATATTGTTATATTAATTAGTAGGCATCCAACAAGGACTTTAATTCTGGATGCACATTAAAATGATAATAAAATTAATCTTGAAATTCTTTTTAAAACTGAATTTTATGCTGAAATTTAATTTGAAAATTTAATGTATTCTGAATATTGATGTAAATAGAGTTAACGTTGATGTTTGTGGTAGGAATATGTTGTTTAATTTTATGTATGAGGATGAAAGCTATCTAGAGTGAGGAGGTTTATAAAATTAGGTGAGCAGCCGAGGCGAAAACAGGATCACAGCAGTTTATGACGCCCAATCGGTGGGACTAGAATTTTTTTGTTGAAAGGACCCAGTTCCCGCATTCAAAGGAGCATATCACAGCAGTTCATGGCGCCCAACGTGGGCTCGAGTTCCAAATAAAAATTTTGCTATTTTATTCCAGGAAACTGGCGATCTGAGAGAGAGAGTTTCTGTGTGTGTATAAATTTAAGAGTATTTTAGAGTGTGTAAGAGTGATTAGAACGTATGCAGAGAAAAGAGTGGTTAAGGAGTCAAGGAGTGGAAATTGGAAGTGACGATAGCGCATTGTGCGGAAAAAAATCGAAAATGGAAGAAGCTGGAGGCAGTAGAGATCAGTCGAGGACGGAATCAGGGGATCAAGGAAACGAGATGATAATGAGAATGCTAGAGAGGATGAACGATGAAGCTAATAGAGCTAGGGATGAATCTAATAGAGCTAGGGAGGAGTCCAACCGAAAATTAGAGCAGATAAGCGGGAAAATTGAACAAAATACTAAAGAATTTACAGAATTTAAAGATAGTCTTACCGTGAAACTGGGGGAAGTAGAAAATAGGGTTGAAAAAAATGAGCGTGATATTACAGGTCTTCGACAGGAAATGGGACATTTAAGGTCCGAAGTACGCATTTTTTGCGAAGAAGAGATTAATGTAAAAATGACTGAAGTAACGGACTCATGTAGGGATCAGTTAGGCAGGGTAGAACGCGAAGTTAGTAGTATTAAATACAACATGTCAAATTTAACGGGGATGGTCCCAGATTTTCTACAGGTGGAGTATCATTGGACCAACACATGAAATTTTATGGCGATAACAGGGTAAATCCACAAATTTTTATTAATAGTGTAAGAAATCTAGTGGGAAATTTATTTGACGAACAGACTAAACTAAATACGATAAAGGCTTTATTAAAGGACAATGCGGAAGCGTGGTACAATTTAGTAGGACAGGACATAGACACGTATCAGGACTTTGAAAACAAATTTTAAAGCACTACTGGAGTGACCACAGACAAGACCAGGTACGAGACGACTTAATCACAGGGAAATTTAAGGGAGAATTTTCAGGAAGTAGGAGCAATATGCTATACGCAAGTATAGCATAGCAAAGCAACTGAACCCACCACTGACGGACCTACAAATAATTAAGTATTTATCACGACAATTCGAGGTAGACATAAGACAACACGTAGCACTACAGAACATAGTGGACAGAGAAATGTTTTAGAATACCTGCAGAGGTACGACGACGTAAGTAGTGGACGACCTCGGATAACAGGGAAAGACAGATCAACACAGTTAGGTTTGACAATAGACGTGACAACTACGCTAGAAGGGGGAATAGTTACGGATACCAGCGACAGAATTGGGAACAGCGACGACCATACGTTAGGAGTAATAGTTTAGGAAGGGGACCTGCACCGAGGCCGGAACCTACCAGAAGGAATAGTTCACCGGACATGAGGGGGACTGCTAATACAGACACGGAACGAGTGGAAACGCCTAGGACATACGCTGAGGTGACGGCTAGACCAGGACCAAGTAGGGAAAACAGACCTGGACAGGATTTTTAGAACGCGACAGACCACTAGATTTCAGTGTAAATGTATATGAACATCCACGTGAATTTTTCAAAATTGAGGAGGAAGTAGAGCCAGAAACTGAGGAAAAATTATGTTTGCCAATTATTAATATAGAAATTTTTGAGAATAATGTAGAAGTATTACTTGATACAGGGGCAGAGGCGAGTTTAATATCGGAGGAATTCGTCAGCAAAATTAGGGATAAGGTTTGTGATAGAATTATGCCTATAAAGCGTAGCCATTTAGTAGCTCCAAATAAAAAGAAGTTTGCTGTAGTAAATAGTGTTGTTGGGCTTAGGATAGATATAGGAGGTTTAAGCTGTGAACAGGAGTTTGTAATTGTACCTGGACTGAAGTTTCAGAGCATTTTAGGTGTTGACTGTATGATGAAGTTAGGGGTTTTGATAGATATGGAAAGGAAGGTAGTAAGGATTAAAGATAGGGTAGTGCCATGGAAGGGCAGTTATGAAGTCACAGAGGATGACACGGGGTTGAATATTAATGTAGTAGAGGTAGAGGATGATGAAGTAAAACAGATCAACACAATAAGATGTCCAGAGGATAGGAGAGTAGAGGTTCAAGCTTTATTACAAAACATGCAGAATTAGTGGGGTAGAAGCAAGCACAGCGTTAGGCTATGAGCACAAATTGGAAGTGGATAATTCAGAACCGTTCAACGCAAAGGTTTATCCAATTCCAGCAGCATATCGGGAGCAGGTGAAGGCAGAATTAAATAAAATGTTGGAAGATGGCATAATAGAGGTATCAAACACTCATTTCATAAATCCGTTGGTGGTAGTTAAGAAAAGGATGATAGCATTCGTTTATGTTTAGATGCACGAAAAATTAATCAACGGACCAAACCGCAATTCCATTGTCCACCATCCATGGACACGCTTTTGACGAGATTAAGTGGCAAGTTTATTTTTAGTAAATTAGATTTAAGGAATTCATTCTGGCTGATTCCATTACACAAAGATTCTAGAAGGTACACAGGATTTTCCGTAGAGGAAAAATCTATAATTTTAAGGTAGTGCCGTATGGTTTGTCAACGTCAAGTGCAGCATTAATTAAGGCAATGCAAGCAATTTTAGGAGCATATGAGCAATTCTGCATACACTATGTGGATGATATTTTAATTTTAGTGAAACTGAGGAACAACATTACTCTCATTTAGAACGGATATTATTAGAGCTTAAGTTAGCAGGATTGAGGCTGAATATAGAAAATGTGAATTTTTTCAAAACCGTTAAATTTCTGGGGTATGTGGTGAACACTCAAGGTATGTGTATCGATAAAGAAAGATTGTCCGAACTTTTGACATATCCGAGACCTAATAACATTAGGAAATTAAGAGCTTTTTGGGGTCCTTAACTTTTATAAAAGTTTGTACCGGGATTTGCTGAAAAAGCGGGTCCATTGTTTAAACTTCTGAAGAAGGGAGTAAGATGGAGTTGGACGGAAAGTCAAGAGGCAGCATATCTAACACTGTTGGAACAATTTCACGACCAACTAATTTTGAGGCATCCCAGATTTGATGTTGGTTTCGTACTGAGGACGGATGCATCGGATAGTGCATTAGCAGCAGAGTTGTACCAAGTACAAGAGGGGAAGAGGTGCCCATATCTTTTGTTTCACGCACACTGAAGCCGCATGAAGTAAATTACACGATTAGTGAAAAGGAGATGGCTGCAGTGGTGTTTGGTGTTACGAAGTTAAAATTTTTTGATAGGAAGACATTTTGTAATCGAAACGGATCATTCGGCGTTGTGTGCGTTGATGAATACGAGATTTTCTAACAATCGAGTATATCGATGGGGTTGTTACTACAGGAGTTTGACTTTGAGATTAAATATATTAAGGAGAAAATAATTTTATTGCAGACGCGTTTAGTAGAAACAGGGACATGGATAACAAAAGACCGTGTGACATCATGATTGCCATGAACAGTCTACTACAAAATGATTCAGTATATGGAGAAGAGGAGATCTTGAGGAACCAGAGGCAGAGTGAGGAGCTACAGATTGTTAGAACGAAGTTAGAAAACGAACCGGGATTTAAAACTTCCATATGATAAACGGCTTTTGTGTAAAAAATTCAAGAATTGGAAGTGTATGTAGTGGATAGGGTACAAGCAAAATTAATTATCAAAGATCTGCACTTAAGATATGGTCACATAGGGATCCGAAAGACATGGTTAATTTTAGGGAAACGTTTTTTCAACTAAAGACTTAGGGTTAGTAAAGTCAGTCATCAACACTTGTCACTTATGTACTTTAGGAAAGTACAAAATAGTACGAGTCAAGATGTGGTACAAAGTATACACGTACAAAATCCCTGGACTTAGTTGCTATTGACTATTTGAGTAATCTAGTCAGAAGTACAAAGGACACAAACATGTGCTGATTGTGACTGATGTGTTTTCGAAATTTACCAAATTATATCCCACTCGGGATTGTAACACAGTCGGAACAAACAAGAAATTGGAACAATTTTGTAGGAAGTAGGAACTTTTAAACGGGTATTAGCAGACAATGCTACTTATTTTAATAATCAAAGATTTAGAGATTATTGGGAGAGGCAAAACATTAAAGTGGTGTTTTGTAGCATAAGGCATCCTCAAGCGAATCCAGCTGAGCGATATATTCAAGAGACGGTTAAGTTTTTGCGTTTAGCTTCACATAGGAATCATCGTTTATGGGAGGACAATTTGTCCAAGGTTGAATCTTTTATCAATGAAACCCCTAGTACCGTGACAGAAACCAGTCCCATCATGCTGATCAAGCAACAGTATCCCGAAAGACCATGGCAAATTGTGCCTAGGGACGATGAATTCCAACAACTTTTGGTAGATGTGAGGAGAGGTTAAGGAAGAGAGCTGAAAAATATACAAGGAAGATGAACGCAAGAATTAGAAAGAGGGTAAAATTTAAAGTGGGAGACCAGGTAGTAGTAAAAGCTTGAGAGTAGGGAAGAGAGATAGGATGACATGTGCTAAACTACACTTGCCATATGAGGGACCTTTGAGATAGGTGAAGTAGTAGGGAGTGCACATATTTATTAAGGGAAGTAGGTACGGGAAATGAGAGGACGGTTTCACGTCAACCTACTATTCCTTATACCGGAGAACCAGCACCACAGGAGAAATAGGTGTAGAAGAGAGTTAGATTTAAATAGGATAAGAATAGAGATAGGTGTATATAGAAAAGTAGAAGTAAGTGTTTATAGAAAATAAAGCTAGGTATAGGATAAATATGGGAGATAATTAGGAATAGGTTTAGGATGAGAATAAAGAGTAAATGTAGGAAGAAAATAAGATAGGTTAAGTGTAGATATTTCATATAAGATTAGTGGAGAGTTAGGAATAGAGTAAGAGTAGGATAGGCATATAGGATTAGGTAGGGGGAAGTAAAGTATAGTGAAGATTAGTTAAAAGTTAGAAATAGGATAGGCATATAGGATTAGGTAGGGGGACGTAAAGTATAGTGAAGATTAGTTAAAAGTTAGGAATAGGATAGGTATATAGAATGTATATAGGATTAGATGGATGAGTAGGATGAAGTTAGGGATAATTTCAGTTTATAGAAGTAGGTGAGAGTTAGGAATAGGATAGGGATATAGGTAGGTGTAAATATTTTTTTTTGATTGGAGACAAAGTAGGTAAGTTAGATAGATAAGGGTAGAGAGAGATAGGAAATTTTTTTGTAATTTTTTTGTCTAAATGCTTTATATTTGCATTCAAATAAGTGGGATTATTTGTATTCAAATAGGGGGAAAATACTCATATTTAAACCAGGGTAGAAAATTAAATAATCACATCAAATAATTTTAATCACCGTGTATAAGGAATTTTATTAAATAATACGCGTTATTAAAACCGTGAAGCATAAAAATTTATTAGTTTCAGTAAAAATAAGAGATCTAAATCATGGACAAGACGCTTTACATCAAAAGAAACAGTATTAACAAGCTCTGCGTGTAATGTAATTATTCCTAAACAAATGGAAATTACGTGCAAAATTTATATTAATTAACCCTATTTTAAGTAACCGGTAGTAAAACAAAGTGTACACATAATAATTAATATTTAACTTGTATTCGCTAAAATGAAAGGATAGAAGTCAATTTTAATTGGAGTTAATTAAACCATTATTAATAATAAGCATAAAAGTGTGAAAATCCAAGATTATAATACCAGAAAATAAAGCTCTGAGAATTAATATTATTTTGAACACCTGCGTAGTTTAAATATCACGTACGGCGAAAATTGTGTAGATAACAAATGGTTTCAAAGAATCTTGAAGAAACCGTGGCTTAATATTCACGAGAAGGTGCGATACGGGGTTATTAAACCCAGATAGTCCACATGGACTAAAATATAATCGATAATAAAGAATATCAATTTGCACCAATGCGAACAGGTTAGAAAAGGAAAGAGAAATGCGTCAAGCAAAGACACATATAGTAAAAGGCGTGATTTAAGCAACGTCACGAGGGTCACAATTGGTTGAAAATAGGATGCAAATATCAGAGGTAGAAACAACAATTTCTGTACAAAATTAATTAGTTTTTCTCGGACATGTTTGCGTGCCGTGTGAGAATTTCTGAGATTTAAATGGGGCGAGTGAAAAATTCGTAAAAACCGACGCGCGAGCGACGGACTGGGAACATAGAATGAGAAATTCTTAAAAATTGTCTGTTTTGAGGACAAAAGCGACGTGCCGGCTATTCGCTATATATACAGGTGGTAATATGAATTTCGGCCTCTTAGACTTTTGACTATTCGATGCGTTAAAAGCTCTTACATCCGCGACTTGATTCAAGATGTTAAACAGTGCATTTTAGTTTGATAAAATAATTTAAAGTTTGCTCGTATATTTTAGTGATTCAAAATAGTTTGTTATTTACGTGCTAACATGAATGTACTTCAGTGCACTTAGATACAAGGTAATAAAATTTAGTATCACTGTACCAATTAGCAAAATTTACAACGACAAATGTATACACAAAAGTAGGCAGTTTTGGCGTATATTGGTGAAAGACGCATGAATTTCTTTGCTATTTTCGGGGTGTTAATAATTAAATGGTTCAAATACGTGTCTGGATCCACGAAACAAGGGTCAGATATACACAGATGAGTTCCGGAAAAGCCCAGAAACAACTTTAAATAAATGGTGATGGAGAAAATTTTAAAAGCGTTGAGAATTAGAAGCCGTAAATATAATCCTGTTGGAATGGTGTGATTAACTAAAGGGACGATGTACATTGAAGCTACGAGGACAGTAACCTTCAGGTAATATATACTATTTTGGTTGAACTTTGATATTTTTGTGTGTGTTGAATAACTTTATAATTGATTTACTTTAAATGGACATTAGTGAAATTGTACTAACCATAAAATTTTAATTTTAAGATGAAATTTGCTTGTTTAAGTAGAAAGGGGTATTTAGTATTGATGTTCGGGAATATGATGAAACTTTGGGTATGTCTTTGAGCTCAATTATACGAACCTGGT